>OY540804.1:25301861-25901861 GCA_961205885.1 Ptychoptera albimana
AACTCGTAGAACAAAATCGATTTCTGACGTCCCAAAGAGTATTCCTGCAAAGTTTCAGCTCATTTGGAATTAATTTTTTTCTCGCTGAAAATTGAAAAAAAATGCATACAAACCATCAGCTTTTTTTTCAATTTTCAGCGAGAAAAAAATTAATTCCAAATGAGCTGAAACTTTGCAGGAATACTCTTTGGGACGTCAGAAATCGACTTTGTTCTACGGGTTTGCCCAAAAAAAATTTATTTGTCGAGTTATGATCAAGTAAATTTTCCGCAATTTTCAAAAAAAAAATCCTGATTTTTGAATGTCCATTACTCGAAAAATAAATTTTTTTTGGGCAAACCCGTAGAACAAAATCGATTTCTGACGTCCCAAAGAGTATTCCTGCAAAGTTTCAGCTCATTTGGAATTAATTTTTTTCTCGCTGAAAATTGAAAAAAAATGCATACAAACCATCAGCTTTTTTTTCAATTTTCAGCGAGAAAAAAATTAATTCCAAATGAGCTGAAACTTTGCAGGAATACTCTTTGGGACGTCAGAAATCGACTTTGTTCTACGGGTTTGCCCAAAAAAAATTTATTTGTCGAGTTATGATCAAGTAAATTTTCCGCAATTTTCAAAAAAAAAATCCTGATTTTTGAATGTCCATTACTCGAAAAATAAATTTTTTTTGGGCAAACCCGTAGAACAAAGTCGATTTCTGACGTCCCAAAGAGTATTCCTGCAAAGTTTCAGCTCATTTGGAATTAATTTTTTTCTCGCTGAAAATTGAAAAAAAATGCATACAAACCATCAGCTTTTTTTTCAATTTTCAGCGAGAAAAAAATTAATTCCAAATGAGCTGAAACTTTGCAGGAATACTCTTTGGGACGTCAGAAATCGACTTTGTTCTACGGGTTTGCCCAAAAAAAATTTATTTGTCGAGTTATGATCAAGTAAATTTTCCGCAATTTTCAAAAAAAAAATCCTGATTTTTGAATGTCCATTACTCGAAAAATAATTTTTTTTTGGGCAAACCCGTAGAACAAAATCGATTTCTGACGTCCCAAAGAGTATTCCTGCAAAGTTTCAGCTCATTTGGAATTAATTTTTTTCTCGCTGAAAATTGAAAAAAAATGCATACAAACCATCAGCTTTTTTTTCAATTTTCAGCGAGAAAAAAATTAATTCCAAATGAGCTGAAACTTTGCAGGAATACTCTTTGGGACGTCAGAAATCGACTTTGTTCTACGGGTTTGCCCAAAAAAAATTTATTTGTCGAGTTATGATCAAGTAAATTTTCCGCAATTTTCAAAAAAAAAATCCTGATTTTTGAATGTCCATTACTCGAAAAATAAATTTTTTTTGGGCAAACCCGTAGAACAAAATCGATTTCTGACGTCCCAAAGAGTATTCCTGCAAAGTTTCAGCTCATTTGGAATTAATTTTTTTCTCGCTGAAAATTGAAAAAAAATGCATACAAACCATCAGCTTTTTTTTCAATTTTCAGCGAGAAAAAAATTAATTCCAAATGAGCTGAAACTTTGCAGGAATACTCTTTGGGACGTCAGAAATCGACTTTGTTCTACGGGTTTGCCCAAAAAAAAATTATTTTTCGAGTTATGATCAAGTAAATTTTCCGCAATTTTCAAAAAAAAAATCCTGATTTTTGAATGTCCATTACTCGAAAATAATTTTTTTTTGGGCAAACCCGTAGAACAAAGTCGATTTCTGACGTCCCAAAGAGTATTCCTACAAAGTTTCAGCTCATTTGGAATTAATTTTTTTCTCGCTGAAAATTGAAAAAAAAGCTGATGGTTTGTATGCATTTTTTTCCGAATTTCAGCGAGAAAAAAATTAATTCCAAATGAGCTGAAACTTTGCAGGAATACTCTTTGGGACGTCAGAAATCGACTTTGTTCTACGGGTTTGCCCAAAAAAATTTATTTGTCGAGTTATGATCAAGTAAATTTTCCGCAATTTTCAAAAAAAAAATCCTGATTTTTGAATGTCCATTACTCGAAAAATAAATTTTTTTTGGGCAAACCCGTAGAACAAAATCGATTTCTGACGTCCTAATTTAGGATGGATAATATCCATTTTGAATCAACTAGTGCGGTTATCACTATAAAATCAATCAGTTAATGAGTTTTAATTTACGAGCACCATCATTTGGGACCATAAACTATTTGTTACATTTACCTAGCATGCTACATGCTATAAAAAATTAAATCATTTGTAGCACACACACAATCATTAATATCGCTAATCCACAATTCATTAGAATAGGCGTGACAAATTACCACTTACCACAATTATCATTTAATTCATCAAAACTCAACAATCAATTATTATTCAATTATCCTAACACTTAAAAAAAAAATTTAATTTAACACGAAATTCATCAGTCACATGCATTAAGATAAAAAAAAAAGAGAATTTTTCCAATATGTTATGTTTTAAGTCAATTAACTTGTTTCTCACGTGCGCGTAAAGATTATAAAAATAGAAAATTGTTTTTTTATTTTGTTTTTTTTTTTTATAATTAAATATTAAAAATTCGCTAATAAATTTATGTTTAATATGAAAAAACAAGTTTTGTTTTATTTTTTATTAACTTTTATAAAAAAAAATATTTCATGTTCATTTCAATCCATAATGCATTTAAGCTAAGTACACAAAAAAAAAAAAAAAAATAAAATGATTCCATGTACTATTTATGCACAGACATAATACCAGTAAACCAGTTCTTATCGTTAAATATTATCAACTGGTAAAGTTTATTCAGGTAATAAAGAAAGTAATTACAAACAAAAACCTAAACTAATTAACTAACAGAAACAGATTTTTTTTTTTTTTTTTTTTTTTATTACAATATTAAATTTGGTTTTTATATACAAGGAGGAAACAAACATATTAACTAACACCTACTGTTCTTTCAAACGAATACTTTAAATTGTACTAAATGATCAAAATGAGAATCTTGTTCAGCACTCCTCGTTTATTAATTTTTTTTTTTTTTTTTTTGTTAAACCGAATCATTGCCCTGCTTTATTTATTTATTTAATTGCGATTATTATTATTATTAATATTAAATTCATTTCAACGTCTTTCATTAACTCTTTTATAATCATATCTCTAAATAAAGTTGTACAATAACAATTAGTTAAAAACAAATCATTGTTTTATATCAGTTAAGTCATATAAAAACGCACACAGCTTAGCAAGCAAAAACCAATTTTTAGCTGGTGATATGCAGGGCTGTAGTGAAACAATACGGCGTGAAAGATGGACTTTAAATGTCCCAACAGCAGGCTCTAATTTGTAAAAGCTAAAAGAAAAAAAAATTTAGAACGTGATATGCAGGGCTGTAACGAAATGGATTTAAAAGGCCAAACAGCAGGCTTTTCTTTGTAAAATTTGTATTTCTGTCATTTAATTTTTTTTCATTTTCTTATCTATATTAGGTATATTTAGTTCCTTTTTATCAACTTAATGCTCAAATTTATTTAAAGTCATTTATGCCTAGCTTTAAGGCTTAGCTTATTTGTATCTAGTGTGCGCAATATTACCACATTCGCATTTCGCCAATTACCTCTTTGTATAAAATAAAAATTATCTGGCACAATACAAGCCAATCACCTAGTTTATAACACCGGCCCTGTTTATACATATCCACTGTGCTAATAATACGTCAAAATAACATTTATTTATTTTCGGCTTCTTTCCGCTTAAAAGAAATTTGCATAGATTTAAATATTTTATTAATTCTCCTCGTACGCCTCATAAACTTTATTTTTGTCGTTTGCCAGTGTGATAATTACCTAATATTAAAATTGTTAAAAGAAATAATTCTTTACGATGCGTTAATAAAATAAATAAAACCGTGACAATAATTATTGATAAACCACACATATTTTTGGCTTTACAGGTGAAAATTCATCGAGTGTGTGTAAATTAATAATTTTTTTTTTTTTTGTGCTAAATATTTGAAGCGCGTTCACCTGTGAAATTAATAGCACTGTGCAAATAGTGAAACAGACAGGATGAAACAAACAACAGAGTATAACAAAAAAAAAAAAAACGAATGAACTGAAGACTTTAACAGCTTCCGTGGCTATATGCTTTTTTTTTTTGTTTATTTGTTTCTTCATTAATTTAATTTAAAGCAACAAGGCGGTCGATTTTTTTATTTGTTTATTTCTCATATGCATTTTGTGATTTTTTTTTAATAAAAAGTTTTTCTTTATTAAACACACGGAGAGCAACAAAAAAAAAAAAAAAAAAAAAAAAAAACATATGCAATTTTGAAATCTGATATGTTATCTGCGTTTTTAGTAAAAAGATGGTAAATAAACAAACAGTCTTGTGCGCGCGCAACTTAAATGCAAAAAAAAAAAAGGCGAGAGAATTGCAATAAAAGCAAAAAAAAAAAAACTCTTGTGTTTAAAGGAAAGGAAAAACCAACTACTTCTTACTTTTATTCTTTAACTTAATGAAGATGAAGGTCGCGAAGGTGATGTGATGTTAATAATAATTTATAATTCAAAGGAAAACGTAAAAAAAAAGCTTTTTATATGGGGCGGAATAACAGAAAAAAAAAAAAAAACGCCGAAGAAACATTTGTTTTATTGTAATAAGATCATGTGACGCCGACAATGTGACAGCAGCAAATATTATTTTAAGAAAGAAAAAATTAAAATAATAATAATAAATAAATAAAAAAAAAAAATAAATAAACAGCAAACAGAACGACCCATTTGACATGTTTATTTGTTTTCGCACTTTGCAGATTTCTTTTCAGCTTTGAATTAATTTTTTTTTTTTTTTTAATCAAATTGGTGAGAAAAGTGAAAAGACTTTTTCCTATAGGCGTTTTATTATTATTATTTTTTATTTTTGCTTTGTGCGACATTGTGGGAATTTTTTTTAGTTTAAATAATTTTTATTGAGTGTTTTAGATGAAAATTTTGGATTTACTTAAAGCAGGTGATCTTAGAATGATTTCTAGAGGAGAATTTCATTTGGAGAGTGTTGGAAAAGTTTTGAGGAGTTAATTATTTGTTGAAAGGTTTTCCTTGCAGTTACCGAGTAGTCCAAAGCACGGGCTTGATAAAAATCGAGCAGCCAAAAACAGGTAGCAAAAAAGCGTTCGTTGAGCAATGCTAATGAAAACAAAGGTGAATCAAACAAAATTTCAGAAGAAACTTCGATTAAAAGCGGGTATCCAAAACGCAGTTAAAATGGGCGTAAGACTCATCCTAGGTACCACCACTGTTCATAGAGCTAAAATTAAATTTTCATATAGCAGATAAACGAATTGCTAATGCAAAATCAGAAGAAACTCTGATAAAATTATTGTAAAATTCCTTAAAACCATTAATACTCAACAGAAATAAATCAACACAAGTAGCTTTTCAACATTAACTTATAAAAAACAAATAAAAATCCGATGTAAGCTCTTAAAACATAAATGCAAAGAAAATTAATTAAATAATAAAGAATGGATGGAGCTTTATATTAAGACAGCTTTACCCAGAGCCAGCATAACAATTACAACAAACAATAAAATATATTTTTATTTATAAGGATAATACCAACAATAATAATAATAAACAACATTTATGCTTAATCTAATCCGTAATTTTCTTTCTTGTTTTCATTATTATTAAATCTTTTTTTTTTTTTGGTTTTTTGTAAGTAATCTGAGAGCAAACATTCATCAACAGCACAATGCATGTCACACCTCTTATATTATTATTTAATCCAAAGATGACTTTTGTCGTGTGCGCTCACAATGTTATTTATCTACAAATACATTTTCGCATAAGAAATGATACTTTTAATCAAAAAATTAAGTAAAGAAATATTATTGTTAGATAAATAAATAAATTTTAAATCTTTTAACACCTACACTGTCGCCATTTAGTGTAGAAAAACTTCTTTTTTTTCTTTTACCAATAATTGTTATTGCAAGTCGCATACATTTATCGTTATAAAACGAAACAATTGGTTAAATTGGTGATCATTAGGGTACAAAAAAAAAAAAAAATTAATGATTTATATTATTAATAAATACGATTGGGAACAATAATGATGATTTAAGCGTTTATAAACATTTTTTTTTTTTGCGTTAACAATTTCTCTATTGAATTTTTAATGAATTACAAACTAGTTATTCATTAAAAATCCTTTTTTGCCTACTATATTAATACGTAAGCTTTATTGTGTTATATGAATTAAATAAAATAACTCTCTCACTTATAACTTAAATATAAATGCACTGATACCTACAAACTATACCAACCGGATTAAAAGTAATTTTAATTTAAAAAAAAAATAAATAAGAAGTAGAAACATGTATGACAATTTTTTTTTTTTTTTTTTTTTTTTTTAACAAGCATTAGATGTACATTTTAACTATCTAATTAAGAAATAAAAAAAAAAAAAAAAAAAACGCCCTCGTTGTTTATATTAACTCGTATTTTATATTAAGTATAGAAATTTAATAGCGTTTTCCTAGTTAAACATCTTTTATTATATTTACGTGCAATGAACATATTTTATTATTTTTAATTGTTCACCTTTTTCTACTATGCTTTATGTTTTTTTAAAATTAAAAAAAAAAAACGAGAAATCAATTATTGTTTGCAGTGCATTTTAATATAAATCAGCAAGGTATGATAACTTAACAAAAATACCACAAAATACCGGAGGGTTAACACAAAATTCTATGATAAAAAAAAAAAAAAAAAAAAAAACAGAACAAAATCAAAGCTTAATGAACTAGATTTTTTTTTTATCTAAATTTTAATTATCTGCAAACACCTGGATCAAAAAAAAATTAAAAAAAAAAAAAAATTCCTCTTGTTGAAACTTTAAATTAACAATTTTAATTACCATGAAGAATGTTACCATAATTAGTGAAATTGATCTATAATTGGATGCTATTGATAAAGTTCATTTTATTCAGTAGCTAATGAATATAAAACTTTATACGTTTCATGTACTCACAGTTGATTAATGTCGCCTAAAGAAATACAACGTATTTTGAAATTGGTTATTAAAACTCATTTGATTATCATTGCAGAAATTTACAAATTAGAAGATGACATACACCTTACTACATAGATAATTAGAACGTGTGAAATATTGATTATGTTATAGAATAAGGTCAACAATAAAACACTTAAGGTAATTTTCAATTATTAATAATAAGTAACGAAGTAAAAGAAACTCCAATAACCAGAGATTTATCACAAATGAACTTTCTATCTTACAAAGCAAAAAAAAAAAATTAATTTTCATTATTTACAGTTTTTTTGGTCTTTTATCTTTATTATTTTTTTTAATTGATTAGTATAAACGAGTCAGCATAAACAGGATTTTAATTTTAAAAAAAAAATGCAATAAAAATTATGCACAAAAAAGAATTATTATTGTGTTTTTCTTAACACGTTTCTGTTATCTTTTTCACATAATTTAACTGAAAAAAAAAAACAATACATCACTGTTAAGTTAATGTCAACAAATATTATTAATTAATTCATATATTATTATGTTTTATGCTAACTTGAAAATACTGTTAACTAAGTAACTAACTAACTAACTAACTCACTACTACTAATGCTGTTACTACAAAAATTTGTTACGATAAATAAATACATTGAAAATCGATTGCAATAATAAAAACACAGCAAAAAAAAAATCATCTTTTTATTTTTTTATCACTCGTTAAACCTTTTTATTATTTCTCATTACTTATCCAGCATAAGAATTACTTGTTTATTAACGAATTAAAAGTTAAAAACAAGCTTTTTTTTACAAGGAGAGATCTAGCTAACGTACAAAATATATGTCAACAGTAAATTGCAAACAGTTAATAGCAAGTACGCTTATTTAATAAAAAGTTTATTTTATTTTGTTTTGTTTTTTTTTTTTTTTAATTTTTTAATTAATTAAATTAATTAAGACGAATCATTAATATTATTGTAATTATAATTTTATTATTTTTAATTTTATTTTAATATTTTTTAATTAATTAATTAATTAATTAAATAATTTTAAATACGATTTACTTTGCTTAAAGTAGAAAAAAAGAAACATTAAAACTAAAATGGAGGACAAAAAAAAAAAAACGAAAACGTTAAGCATGAGGGTACAGTTAACTGATTATTCATTGTATTGTCACAAAGCTTTTTATTATGTAAAAATTAAGTTAAGCTTATTCATTTTAACAATCGATAAATCAAGTGAAAAGTTATTTTATAATATTCGATGGGTAAAGAAGATAGAAGCAGAATTTTATTTTTTCTGATGGCGACCTAACGTCTAACGTTTCTTTATCACTATGTAGGAAATACCTAACGTTTCTTATAACAACGAAAAAATATGTTAAGCAAATTAACAATTTTATTTTATTTTATCTTATCTATTGAAAATGATAAAAAAAAAAAAAAAAAAAAATGTTTTAATCAGATGTAAAAAAGAAAAACAAATATTTAATTATTCTGGTTATTCACAACATAGGAAAAAATGGATGGATGGAATTTTTTTATTATTATTTTAGAGATTTCGTTTGTTAATTAAGTCATTAAAAACAGATTTCCTACTGATACAACATCAACATCAAGTAACAAGAAAACTTCGTTGGTACTAATGGCGAAAATTTTGTTGTTTGATGGGATTTCGAAAGGAATTCTTTTTTGCTGAAGTTGCTGCTGTTACTAGTGCCATACCAAATAAACTGTGATACTAGTTGGGAATTTTACAAGACACAAAACATCACCGAAAGATTTTCTAGTCATTAAAACTAGCGCCATATCGTGAATTACTTTAGCAGTGCTTTGGTCCTACCAATCTCTTTATTACAAACTTTAACCAATTAGAATGAAGCTTTATGACAACTTTCTTACCAAGATGATTATCACGGTTTATTTATCGTTAAATTAGTTTGTTTCTAGGTAATAAATTAAATCATTTATAAATAAATTAAATTAAAATACTACAGGCTTAAAGCGATTGGATTTTTCATGAAATTTTCATAACAATTCATTTGAACCCAGGATTTCATATAAATGCTCTAGTTACACAACCAGCTGTTGCATTAAATTAACAAAAGCTTTAATTATATAATCTATGGTATAAAATATAAAATAAACTATAATTACTACTATTTATTACATTTAATTAGCAGAAACACAAATACACCGGATAAATTAATTACAAAAAAAAAAAAAGAGTGAAAATTTTTGTTTTATTTAAATTAAACAATTAGTCACTTTGATATGTTTGAATTTTTTTTCGTTTAACACAATAATTCTTTTTCTGGAAAAGCTTTTATTTATTCTCAGGTCACACACAAACGTTACATAATTTATGCAGTAATCACTACTGTGCAACAAAAATAGTGAATGCATGAACGCTTGTCACATTTTTTTTTTTTTTTTTTTTTTTTGATGTTTACTGATGGTGAATGACGATAACAATACGATTTGCTATTATGTTAATAAAGATTTTGTATTATTACTATTGAATGCATATTATAACCATTAAGACAATTCAAACATTATATTATTTAAATTACTTTGAAATGGAATTATTCTTTATCGCATTATTAACAAACAAAACACAAATTGGTTTTTTTTTTTTTTTTTTATCAAAAATGAGTAATTGTTCGTTCAAAAAGCCAGAGTTAGTTAGATTCAAATATGAATTAATGGATTTTGATAGAGATTTATAATGAAAATCAACATTGTTTTTAGCAATGCAAATATACAGTCAAGGTGTGTTCCTTAACAACACTCGTTCATGGCCATAGCATAATTTAATCAAATATTTATTAAGAAATTATTATGCAAAATTAAATTCTAACCTAGTTAAATAAAATTAATAAAAAAACAAAAAAAAAACCAGAGAAATTCCAATGTAATAATCATCATAAGAATGTTTAATAAACAATTTTTGCGGTTGGTATAACCAATGAATTAATATTTTTAATGTGGGTGTTTTAAAGGATTGCATACAAAAAAAAAAATGTATTTAAATATTTTTTCGCTTCTGCAACTACCTGATCCTGCTGTTATGTTAAAAATTTCTGTTGATCGCTGTGTGATCGATGTACAATCATATAAATTTTTTATTTTTCTTTTTAAATAATTGAATCCCGGAAGAATTACATGATAAATATGATTAATCCATTATTTGGTGAATAAAATATGAAAATTATATGAAAAAAAAAAAAATTATTCAAAAGTAAAAAAAGGCACAGAAACAGGAATGGATTTTGGATAACGCGGATAAGGCGTTTGTTACAGTGAGTATTTTGCATTTCATGCCATTTCTACAATTGTTGAGCCTTTGGTTATGATCCTGATATTTATCCTGTCTTTTTTTTTAGTATAGAAAACAATTTTGAGTGTTTTTGTTACCGTAGCTCGTGGACAGTAAAACTTTTACGAGGCTATCATATCTCTCAATATTTTAAAAGAAGGGCCGGGCCTGAACAGGAAGATAAACATTTATTGCTTATAAATTTATTTAATTATTTATTTATATATCTTTAATTCAGGGTGTGTTTGTTATGTTGCGTACGTTATATCGTTCGTATAATTTTCTTTTCTTTTCTTATTTTTATTTTTTTTTATACATAATTAATCTGGTATTCATATTTTGTCATATTTACAGGTAATAAATTAAAATTATACTATTGAATACCGCATGACAACTTATACTACAATCACCACATAAAACATATAAGTAAAATGATGTTTTAAACAATTCTTTATATCATAAAAAAAAAAAAATTATTTACACTCACATTAAGGAAATCACCAAAGTTACAATGGAATAACAACAAATAAAACAGTAATAAAAATTTTAAACAAAAAAAAAAAAATTAAAAATTGAAGATGATATGTGATGTGTATGCGTATGTGTTCACATTTTTTTTATTTTTTTTTATGATTTTATTTTTATTAGCTTTTTTACATGTTGGAATAAATAATAAAAAAAAAATAAAAAAAAAAATACCGCGACGAACAACTACGACACGCTATGGTTTCAATTTTTCCTCTTTTAGTGAACAACTGTTAAAAAAAAAAAAAAATAATAATAACAAGCAGCGGTACAGTGTAAGTAGCCTTGAACCGTATCGGACACTGTCCGTGAGATTTTTCATAAAACTACACAAATATCGCTTCTTTCCTTTTTGAAAAAAAGGAAACAAAATAAATAAATAAATGTAATAAAAGCAAAGTATGTGGAATTGAAATCCTTGGATCTTTACTGGTTGGTTTACTGCTCACATGTTGATTATTTGTCTTTTCTGAAATTCGTTGCTTTTTTCTTTTATTTAAATTGATTGCAAATAATCCGGTTATTATAAGAAAATTGCAATAAAAGCAAAGCGAGATATTTTTTTGTTTTGTAATCATTTCCGATTAGCGCAAATATGTTAATCAAGATTTTTAATTAAAATTTCATAAAATATTCCATTTATATAATTACTAGTCTAGTCTAGGCCACACACACACAATATATACATATATGTGCTTTAATACGTGCTTTATGGTGGTATTACGATAAGTTTACGATTTATTATTCAATTGTCATGAAATTTTTGTTTGACCTTATATAAAAAGTGAAACGTACCTAACTTAATTTCATATAAAATATTCATGAATGGAATTTAGTTTAAGTACGACAGCGAGGATACAAACATGTTTAATTAATTCATTTAATAATAAAAAAATTTCATATTCTAATCAGTTTTGTTGGTTTAAAATTAACCACAACAATCACCTAAATACAATAGTTAACTTCCGGTGAATTAACATTAATAAGCATAATAAATATAATGAATAAACGACAATAATATAAACCCCTGTGATTATAACAAAATCTTTAAATCTCATAACAATAATAATAACTGGAAACAAGTGTTATTTGGTTTAATAATTTTCATTTTCAATTCATTTCGTTACGTTTCGTTTCGATTTTAACCAGAATAATGTAAGAAAAGAAAATTTATGACCATACATTGACTAGATAATAATAAATCCAACACTTTAGAAAATTAACCAAAAAAAAAAATTCAAACAATACATTGATACACAAATAAAAATATTTTTTTATTTTCTACAAATTTTTATTGAATTTTTATTATTAAAAAGGTGTGGATGTGTCTTACTATCAAAGAGAAAAATAAAAAAAAAACGGTGAGGCTCGGAGTTGGAGTCTTGGCGCTTAATTGTTGCGTGATTATAATCATTAAGTTCCTGTTGTATGATTAGAATTGAGATGTCGGACAGACAGGACCGGAGATAGACTCTTTGGATATTCCTATTCCGGAGGATTATGAGTACTTTTTATAGTACTAGAATGGACAAGTTTCATGAACAGGTTCGGTGTTAGAATTTTGGCTTTTTCTTGTTAAATAGTTAGATTCATTGAATACTTTGTATGATACTAGAATTGATTTGTTTGGGATTATTTGTCTATGAATACAATTAACTACCAATTAAGTATTTCGGGATGCTTGCATTAAAAGCTTCAATGTTTAATTTATTAGAGAAAACAAGTGCTTTTAAGACATTTTTATTTGTCTGTTATTTGATCTTATTTGATCGTCTGTGAAAGATGGTTTAAGTCCTGGTTGGTCGTAACGCTGCATATTTGCTGGTTAACACTAACTCCGGAAGAATTAAGCTTTCTTGAAGGATCGCACTTACTTACTTGGCTGAACTTATTAATTAAAAAAATTCTTGCCGCATACTTCTGATTGCTTATTTTCCAATCGACAAAACTCAGAAGAATTTTCCCACTATACCTCTAGAAAACTATCCTAGAGCCAGGCCTGTTTATTAAAAAGCCAACATTCAGTTGTTATGTTTTTTTTTTCTTATAATTTTTTATGAAAGAAGAATCAACCAAAATACACACACACACACACACTAACGCACACACACACACACACACACACACACACACAATTAACAAGCCACAGATAAAGTTAAAAAACAAAAATTAGCATAATGTTTAAGAGTGCTAAGTGTTTGAAAAGTGTAATATAATACATTAAAATGAAGCATAAAAACCGAAGAAGAAGATGAAGAGGAATTTATAAATCATCATAAATAAATAAATAAATACACAGAAAAATTATCAATAGATTTTATGTTTTATTATATCAAAAGGATTTATTTCCATGTATCAAAAGCATAAAAATCTATAACTTATTTTACACAAAACATAAAAAAAAAATTTTTTTTATTTTTTATTGGTGTGATTTTTATTATTATCATCATCAAAAATAAAAGATGAAAAATTCGGATTAAATGTTTTGTTCGATTTTTTATAGTGACAGAAATGATCAATAAATAAATTAACATCCAAATACGCGGGGATCGTTATATCTATTAAAAACATTTCTTTTTTTTTTTTTTTTTTTTTTTTAATTGTGTGTAAAGAATTCCGTTTCGATTTTAATGCGTTTTTTTTTTTTTGTGTGACCCACCTCGGTTTTAATTTTTTTTTTTTTTTGTATCATTGTTGATTGAAGTTTTTTATTATTTTTTTATTGATTATGTTTAATTTTCGTACTGATATTTTAATAAAGCACAAGAGTTGTAAAATGTTAAAAGAATTATGTTTTGTGTCTTTTTGGGAATATGGGGACATGGGGACATTATAAAGACCAAAGAACAACAACGAGAAACATTTTTTTTTTATTTTATTATTAAAGTAGATTTATTTATTGATTTTTTCTTCTGATTGACATTAATTGTGGATATAAATGTTGGATAAAAAAAATAAATAAAAAAAAATTAGTTTTTTAGTAGTAATAAAAATAAAAAAAAAAAAAATAATGCGAAATCCATATATAAGGTAATAAACACTGAGTGTCACTTAATAAATATTTTTTTAATAAAAAATAATCTCACTTAAAAAAAAAGAAAAAGACAAGACTTATCTTGTGACTTTATGTTTTCTGTATTTTTATTGTTTAAAACAAATGGTGGTGAGAAAAGCTTTTAATAAAAAAAATTCAAATACAAATAGGAAATTAATGGAAAATAGTAAAAAAGCACATTATTCGTTTATTTGCAATTAAACTAGCGAAATAAATTTAATACAACTAAACAGTTATTTACATAAAAAAAAATCAAAACAATCTACCGTTCATATTCTGACATAATGCTAATTTTACTTAACTTTGAATATAAGTTTATAAATAAATAAATAAATAAATAAATAATCAAAACACCGACAAATGTATAGGTCGCGGCTGCATGCCATCCAGACACTCCAATCATTAATCATCGCATAAATTGAAAAAAATAAATAAATAAAATGAAATAAAAATATTTTTCCAAAACCAAACCAAAAAAAAAATAAAATAAAAAAACAACAATAAAACTTAATTATTAACAATTACAAATTATATAATAATAATAAATGTTAGATCGTTCAATGAACTTTTTCTTTTTATTTTAATTAAATTAAAATTTAACCAAAAAATATCAATTTACGAATTATTAATCAAAAAATCCCCCAGCATAACACATTGTTATGCTGTTTTTTTTTTTTTTTTTGTTCTAATTTCTCTTCTGTATTTTAACTATTTCTTTGTTTTATACTTTTTCAGTTTGACTAACATGTTTTTTAAGCTTTTTTTTTTTCTTCAATAAACAATTTAAGCATGGGTGCACGCGATTTTATTGAGAAAAAAAAAAAAAAAACATTTCACCAAAAAAAAAACCACACTGTTTATCCTCGATTGAGTGAGATGAAATTAATCTTTTTCAATTTATTATTATTATTTATATAAAAGAAAGAAAAAGAAAAATCGCCAAAGCTTTTTTTATTTCGCAATGTGTATAACCAAAAAAACTAAAAACATACACAGATAACAAAGACGTAGCTTTTTCTTTTCTTTTTTTTTACCTTATAATAAATAATTTCTTTAACTAACACGCATATGATGTTTTATTATTTTAAAGGCAAAAGAAAAAAAAAAAAAGGGAATAAAAGCTTTAATAAAAAGAACAAAACTGAGTGTATATAAAAAAGACAAAAAAAAAAAAAAAAAAAAAAAAAAAAGAATAAAACTAGCACGCATCTTGCGCGGGACGACGTGTCTAATAAATCAAGTCATTGTATTTTATTGTATTAAAAAAAAAAGAAAAAAAAAGCTTTTTGAATATTATTAAAATTGATTTGAATTTAACTAAAAAGCCAACCAAAAAAAAAATTATTTCTGTGTTAACTACGAATTAAAGTGAGTTAAAGCAAATTACGTCACAATCTATTAATAAGCTTACTTTCTTTAAATAATAAAAAAAAAAACACCAAAAGCGTCCTTTAAGGATAAAGCTTCGGTGAAAGAACCAGTGAATTAAATAACAAACAAACAAACAAAAAAAAACCCCGCGATACATTCGATTTACCGCTGTGCAAATATTTGTAATCGATAAAATTGAGACAAACGAAGATATAAAAAAAAAGCTTTTATAAAGTGCAATGTCTTAAATGTTACCTTGCCATACTTTTTTCGTTTTATTTTATTTTTTGTTTTTTTTTTTTTTTTTTTTTTTGCTATATAGCTGCTACACAGAAAAAAAAAACAAGAAACCTAACCAGAATCAAAGTCAAAGTCATCATCAGCTTTTATTTATATAAAAAAAAAAAAAAAAATTCGTTTATAACATTTTTATTTATTTATTTATAATAAATCTTAGCAGTTTTAATAATAAACACAAATAAAAATGAAACGAGCACAGTTTTTTTCTTTTTTTTTTTTTGCGCCCCGGGTGGGCATCTCAAGTTGTATTTTTTTTCTTTTTTCTTTTTTTTTTTTTTGTTCTTTTCTTTACTTTTCTTTTTGTGGCTAAAGGGTGATTTACTTGTTACGCTGTACGCTCACTCATGTTTTTTCGTTAGTTTTGTATTATTAAAATTTCTGCTCTAAATCAACTTGATAAAAGTAAATAAAATAAATTAAAGCAAACAACGAAAAAAACAGATGAAAACATTCGCCCACTCATAATTTGTATCCTTTAGACAAGACAATAAAAAATATTTTTATTCGGTGTAATTAATATCGGGCTCGTCGCTTTTATTGTCATTTTAAGTGAAGAAGAATTAACACAAACAAAATCCCATTGATACTTTAACACACTAAACACTTTGTAATTAGCAAATTAACCGAAGCTTTATATTGTGTTGTTTATTGTTTATTTTAGTAATTTAAAATAATTTTTTTTATTTTTTCATTCATTTTTAAATGGCAAAAGGTTAAATAAATTTTAAATTAAATAAACAAATAATTTAGCAAATTCCCTATGTCGCTGTTTATTGCTATTTTTCTTTTGTTGACAGTGATGTACTAAGGTTTTGTAGGCGGTATAGATACCAATCGAGCAATCTCAAAACAGGCGATTTTTAAAAGAGCTATAAATCCTTTTATTCTGTCTATAATTTTGGTAAATCAGGTTAAATTAAGTTGAAATTAGGTGAAAATACTCTTTAGAAGCAACGAAATTGTTTTTTTCTAAGGAAATAAAGTTTTTAAAATGTATTTTTATGTTTTTTCCTCATAAATCAGTATTAGAAAATTGAAATTTAAGCTAATTTGCAATAGTTCTGCTAAGTACAAAAATCTTTACCACTTTTCATACAAAATCTGTAATTTTTTACAGCAGCAGAATGTTGCAGAATATTCAGGTTTTCCATTTTCCAATTCAAATAATTTTGTAGAGATAAACTATGAGAAATTAAAAGTGCTTCAATTCCTTAAAGTCTTTAATCAATAATCTAGACTCAAACAATGCCAAAGATCTGCTTAATGGGTACAATATCACCTGTTTAAAGCTCAACATATTTCATAGCACAATAAAAACCTCAATACATCTCTGGTTTAAATTATTATTCAGTCATTAATATTGGCGCTCATTGTATTATCAATAATTTTTATAACAATTCGTATATACTTTTTAATAGCAACAATTAACACATTTGCTTTGTGTTTATAAATATATAAATATTTACTTAAATTAATAATTTTATTTTAGCAATTATAAAGAATGTTTTTTTTTTTTTTTTTTTTTTAATTTTTAATTTACTTGCTAAATGCTTTCAAAGATAATTTTAAAAAGGTAAAGAAAAAAAAAAAAAAAAGAAGAGTAAAACTAAGAAGATCTACGCATTTACGTATTATTATATAAACTGAATTAACTGATGACGTTTAACGACAAATAGCTTTTGCTTTTTTTTGCTTTTTTGCATATTTCCATTATAACCAATCAAACAGACAACAATGTAATGGACTCTCCAAGTATTTACATATTTACATTTAATTTGATTTCAGTTTTTTGTTTTACTTTACATTTTAACATTTAATTAATGTGTTAATTTAATTTAAATTAATGTCAGCACTTTTAGCTTTTAATTTTTTAATTTTTATTTGTTTTTGTTTTGTACCACACACAACGCAATTTTATTAAACCTTCGATTTTTACTTCATTTTCATTTTCTACTTTTATTTATACAGAATTCCGTTTTTATTTTACTTTAATTAATCAATTTTTTTCTTTTTTGTATTCTTTCTTTGTTTTATTTAATTTAATTCAATTTATTTGATTATTTGTTTATTAAGTAAATCGTGAGTATTTTAAATAATTTTCCAGAGAAAAAACAAATCGAAAGATTCACGCATTGTTTATCACTTAATTCACATTTTTTGTCTTTTTTTCAGTATTAATCTGTCACATGGAGTGGTTTTTTTTTTTTTTTATTATTTTTATTATTTTTCAGGTGTTTTACTTAATCTACTTAATCATTCAAAAATTAATTTTTATATTTAAATATCATCAACAAATACTAATTTGATTTTTGGTATGGCTTTATGTTTTAATTTTATTATGCATTAGTTGATTGAAACTATAGTGTTCATCGCCACTAAATTTTTTAGATAAGAAAATTATAATTCATTAATTTTTTTTTTTTTTTTTAAACAGTGGTTGTTACGGAATTGGTGACACTATCTATGCTCTAGGAATTTTTTTTTGTTGTTGTTGCTTTTAAATAGAATTTAGTAGACAATCTAAACCAGTTGGTGATTAATGGTGGCTTCTATTGCATAAGGCTTGCTAGCAGGCAGCTATCCTGTATTAAACTGTCTTTTTAAGCTTTTTTTCAATCATTAATGTAATTCTCTTGATAAAACAACACTCCGTAAAACTGTGGAGCTGCTTATCGTTTAAAGTCAATGTATTGTTTGATTTTAAACAAATTTGGATATGAGTATATGACTCTGTGCTAGCTATGGTGTCATTAAAGACCAAATTTTGATACAAGTTTATGATTCTGTGCTACCATTCAATTATACAAATTTTGATTGAACATTTTTTTAATTATTTCAGTTGTTAAATCAAAAAAGTTTGCTTATTTTTGGCTATGAATGAACAAAATGCCATAATAACGTCAACAATTTTTTTTTTTTTTAACTTTAACTGATAGAGATAAATTGCATTTAGACACAGGAATCAGTAAAGCAGAGTATTTCAATAAGAAATGTACACTAAAAATCTGCTACAACGTACTATAGTAAAAAAAAGAAAATTAGTCCCCATTGTTTAGGGACTACTTGATTATTGAAGTTATTGAGTTAAAGTTAGAGAATATTACGGGCTTACAATAAAATTTAAAAAACACCTAACTAAACAAACCATATCCACATTACTTAATTAATAAATAAAACTAAATTTAATAAAGTTATTAAGATGAATAGTAAAAAAAAAAACAAAAAAACAAGACACCAGAAAAGTGTTCAACACTGTAGAACTGTTGAAACAACATTTAGAGAGTATAGAGAAGAAGAACATAAAGCCCATATAAACAGTGGATTATGACACCAATATTGGAACAGAGAACAGAAAATAAAATTTAAATAAATAACATAACAGAAAAAAAAAAAAGCACCATTAACGTATTCAGATCGATTTATTTTTATTATTATGATTATTATTATTATTATATTTTTTACGCTTCTTTCTTTCCTTTTTTATTTTTTACCTTTTGGATGTACGTTTTTAGTTTCATTAAATGTTTTTTTTTTTTTTTTTTTACAAACAGCAAATAACTAAAATACGAAGAAGAATAACCCAGAGACAGAGAGAGAAAAATATGACAACATTGTGATCGTGTGATCAACAATCACTAAATGCGTGGGCTGGTCGCAAAAGTTAGTAAACTGTGAATATTTTTTTTTTTTTGTTTTTTAACGATTCTATTGGCATTTTTTTTTTTTTTTGTCTGTTCTCTGTAACGTTCTCTCTGTTCCTTTTTTTAATGCTTTGGTAATAAAAAGAAAAAAAAAAAAAAAAAAGGGTGACTTGTATATAAATATTTTATTGAGTTTTTTTTTTTATAGAAATGTTTTAATTTTGCAACGAATTTTTTCAAATTAATATTTTTATTGATTATTTGTTCAAAAGGTACAAAAGAAAAAAAAAGAAAAGAAAAATAATCAAAATAAATTTTAAGCTCTTTTAAAGTTTAATTAAAAATTTCCAACAGCAACGGTGAAATAATTATAGGAAAGACAATACGTTAATACAAAAAACAAAAAAAAAATATTATTTTTTTATTTTCGTTTCATGCAATTATCGATCGAAGGTGTTTTCTGTTCATCGCGATAAATGCATAAATGCTATTTGTTGTGTGTAAATACATTTGTTTAACTTGTCCCATTTTAATTCTGTTTTGTTTGTACCGCAGCGTGCGAACATGATCGAACAACAGTCATTTGTATTTTATATTGTATATATAAAAAAAAAAAAAAATGCTGAGCTTTTTCTGCATTAAGAAACATTTTGGTGTTTTTTCTTTTTTAAAGAAGTACCTTTAAGTCCCATAGTTTTTTTTTTTTTTTTTTTTTTGTTTTTACTTGGTGTTACTTTTGTTTTGTTTTCTTATATTAATTTCAGTATGTAGCAAATTCACTAATTAATTAGCTTGTTTGATTAGAATCAGCAAAGAACATTTAATAACAATGAACCAACAAAAAGCTACGAATGTTGTTTCATTTCGATAAAACAAAAATTTTTTTAATCAATTTGTTACTACAATGTTGTAAACAAGAATTTTTCTCTGATTAATTAAAAATAAAAAAAAAAATTTGTACTCTGTGTGGGTGTGAATAAAGCATCAATAATTGTCAAGTGATGTTTTTTTTTTTTTTTTTTTTTTTTTTTTTTTGTTACCTTTTAACATGTCGCATCGGACATAAAGTAACAAAAAACAGCAAGAAACAGGTAATTATTATATGTTTATTTATTTATTTTCTTTTTTTTTTTTTGGTCAAAGTTAAAATAATTAAATAAATATGATGGGGATATGTCATGGCAACGACATGTTTTTGTCAGAATGCATCAAATTAGTAATGGAACTCTGTTTCTGCCTTTTTTTTTATTTATTTATTTTCGTTTATGTCGCCGCAATGTCTTTTTTATTTAATTTTAATTTTTTTTTTCTCTCTCTTCACTGATAATCCATATAAACAAACAAAAAAAAAAAAATTTAAATAAATAAAAAAAATAACGAACTAATTCGTCAACATTAATAGATTGTGTTACGTACTGGAGGCATGCAGCTGGATATGGGGTTTGTTGCAAATGTTGCCGACAGATTTTTTTTTACCTTTTCTCCTTTTTTTTCCTTTTGCATCATATAACATTTTAACGTTTTATTTGTCTTTATAATTTGTATTTATTCTTATACATTTCTCTCAATCGTATATATTATTTTATTGCATTACAGTGTTTCTTTTTTTTATTCGTACACACAAAAGCCCCCTTTTTTTCTTTATTTTTGCAAAATAAGTGCAATTATTGTGTACATGTTGATTTTATTTTGCTTTAAAATGTGAAACGAATTACACATTATATTCGGTATTGCTAACACAAATTGTTACCAATTGTACTAATTTTAATTTATTAATTTTTGTTTTTTTTTTTTTTTTTTCGTTTTCTTTTTTTCTTTCTTTCTTATGCCATTTACATAAATGCAACAAAAAAAAAAAAAAAGAAAAGAAAAAAAAAAGCATTAGAGAAGCTTACAAAATATAATAAAAACAAAACATAAATAAAATGCAGAAAAATGCTGATTTTTGCTTTTAAATGTGGTAAAAATATAATAATAATAATAATAATAATAATAATAATAATAATAATAACGAAAAGAATTATTAATAATAATAATAATTATTATTATTATTATAATTAAATAATACCAGAGCATCGATTAGGTAAAGCAAAGTACTCAGTTTTCTTTCTTTCTTTCTTTCTTATTTTTTTTTTATTATTATCCATGCAAATTCACTATTCAGTTAAGGTTTAACTAAATGCATACGGCAGATTAAAGCAAATAAAATTTTATAAAACAATTATAAGGTGAAAAATGTTGTTGAGAATCATCAATTATTTACTATTTTTGCTGTTATTTTTTTTTTTTTTATTTTCCAATTTACCCAAGTTTCACAGTAGTAAATCACTTTGTAAATTTTCTAAATTTTTAATTTTAGTTTTTTTTTTTTAATGGAAATACAAGAATTTTGCTTACAAAAAAAGTAAGGAAGGGAAGATCATGAAAATAAAATTATGTACTAAAAATATTCCAGCTTCTCTGTTACCACTGATAACCACTACTGAAATTCCATAGCCGTCTGCTTGAAATAATTTTTTATTATGAGTTTCTCCTCTGCGATCCTCATCTAAATTAATTTCCCTTATGAAAATTTAATCATCAAAATTAGCAGAATGATCTACAGATGATCTTCTCACATTTTAATATTTTACTTAAATAGATTACATGAAAAATTATGACGGTTTTAACTTCTTTAATTTTATCTATTCCTAAACCACGATTAACATAAACTTTTTAATACTAAATACTGTATTAATGATTAATAAAAAATCTCAGACATGTTAATTCTCAGGAATGTTGTATTCCGTGAAGGAATCATTTATGTAATTTCCTGACATTATATTATTAATTAATAATTTTCCGGCATATATAAGGAGATATATAGGAGAGTTTCCTAAACAAGATTTTATGAATGAAAGATTATTAAACAAACTATTCTCCAAGCATGTATTAACTTAATAATTAATCAACAATTAATTCATGAAAACTAATAAAATCTTCATATAAAAAAAAAAAAAAATAATTTTTTTGTTTTTTTTTTGTTTTCTTTTATCAAAAAGTGTAATCAAAATTTGTTCTACATGCAAAACTACACAATCAAATAAATAAGAAATAAAAAAAAAGATTTTTTTTTATATATAAGCAAACAAACAAACAAACAAAACAGCAACTGTTTTATGTACTTGTATCAAAACATTTACACATTTGAATTGTATTGAAATGTTGTTATAAATAAAATGGAAAAAAAAAAAAAAAGAAAAAGAATTAATGTAACCGCGAAGTGAGACCGTTGTTTTCCATGTTAAATAAATTATTTTATTTTTTTTTCTTTATATATATATAAAAGTAAATAATATAAATTCAAAGAGAAAAGAAATTGTTAACGTGTGTAAATTATTTGATCTTGTATGGTAGAATCATCATAATGTTAATACTTGTTGTAAGATGAAATTTTTTTTTTTTTTTTTTTACTCTTTGCATTTTCTTTTGCTGATTTTTCTTCATTAAAGAATTTTTTCTCTTTTTCTTTTTTAACTTTTATCAAAAGCAAAAGAGTTGATTTAAGAATATAAATAAATAAATAAAATAAATAAGAAAAATAATAATAATAATAAACTACAGCAGCATACCAAAGAACGGTAACACTGTGTCACCGATGTTTTAAGATTGAAAACCAACTATTTGCGGTTACATTTCATTACAATTCATCACATAATTGTTATTCTTGATATGATAATTAATATAAAATTTAATTGTGACATGAATTTATAAATAAATCATCTTATTAGTTTGGTGATTACGTTAGATAATAATAATATTTGATTAGTGTTAGTGAATTAATTATAAAATTATTGTAAAAGGATTAATTTCTTCTCACAACTTTGTTAATTAATGCTTAACGAATAGTGCTTATGCACAAGTTATCAGTAAGGACTTTACAATTTCAATAACCTGTTAAATGTGGAATTTTCTTAAACAATCATAAAACTCTTAAAGACTGGGTAATACAGTTTTGCTCGTACAACACAAAAAAAAAAAAATTCTTACATTAAAAATTTTGTGCCATTTGTTCACGATACAAAGATATGTGATATCTGTTGCCGCCGTCGCCATCATCATCGCGACTAATTCACTCTAATGAATGTTTAAAGCTCGCGTGCTCATTGTATCAACATCAAAATACACATATGCACATATGATTACATTACTTTACTTTAGTTTTTTTGCTTCTTTTAAATAAAAATAAAATCAACAGATGCTTCAATTCGTTTTTTTTTTTTTTTTTATTATTTGTGAAGAGAAATAATTCAGACACTAGGCCTATATATATATACTGGGGAGTGTGGCCAGTGATTTTACAATGCAAATTATTTAAGTGCATTGCATTTTTTTTTTTTTTTTTTTTTTTTTTGTTATCCAAACCGAACCGAAACAGTAAATAACATTAAATACATTACATATGTATATGTGTGAAAAGTTTAAATAAATTAAAATAGTTTAAACTTATTTAAACTTTTTTGTGTTTTTAACACCGGGATTTATATTGTTGCTGCAATTACGATTGCTGATGGCTTTTTTTTTTCTTTTTTCTTCTTCTTGTTGTCTACAAAGTAGAGACAAATTACTTTAACCATTTTTAGATTAGATGCAATCAATATATAAAAGTAAAGAAAAAACAACAACATCAAATATGTACAATTTAAGTGTAATAGGAAATATCTATTATAGCTTAAATCACCGTAAACATAATTGAAATAATTTTTACACAACATAAATCCCAACATTAATACATGACTATATTTGGTGTAATTTAAATTTACTTAAGACATCATCAGCTGTTTAATTTATTTATTTATTTTATTCGATACTTTTACTAACTTATCACAAAATTAAACTAAGTAAGTCACTTTAATAATAATAAAGCAAAAAAAAAAAAAATAAAAAAATTAATTAAATAACAACGACAAAACAGTTATAGGCTAAAATGAGAGAAAAAAAGAATAAAAACCACCGCAAGCTCATATTGAATTTAATACAAAAGGCAATGAATTGAATTTTTGAAATAAAAAAAAAAAATTTTTTTTTTTTTTTTATATTGGATTAAAATTGATTTGAAAATTATGCAAAATCAATTTTTTTTTTTTGCTTTTTGCTTTTTCTGTTTACCACTTCGTTTTATTTTTTAACACAAAACATTTCACATTAACATTATTGACTATTTCACACTGATGAGGTTTCTTCTTGTTCGTCGTCTTCTTTTTCTTTCATATTAATAAAAAGAAAAAAAAAAATATTTATTATAAACTAGTAAGAAATGAAATGACAAAAATCAAAGTAAAATAACAACACAAGAAGAAGAAAAATTCTTTTTCTTCTGCCTTTTAAATGCATTTTCTGCGTCGTCTCTGTCTTGGTTTTTAAGACTGTTTGAAACGAGTTTTATTAAAAAAAAAAATATTTAATTTTTTTCTTTCTTATCAAAAGTTTGTTTTTTTTTTTTAAAGCGCTAAATTAATTTTTTAAATTATGATTCAAATTAAAGATTTGAACTTTTATGATAATTGTTTGTAGTATTCTTTAGCATTTTATTTTTTTGTTTCGTTACGTTTGTTTCGTTCCGTTTGGTTCTGGTTAAAAGTGAAAGAACACAAGAACAAGAAATAATTAAAAGCGATTTGAAATGTTTTAATTTTTAAGTGATTTTAATTTACAGATAGCAAATTGGCTTTGTGATTTAATAAATTTATTACTTACTGCAGGGTAAAGTAATTTGTGTAGATTTGTGTTGTGCACAATGAGAGAATTGTGAGTAATTAATATTTATGGTAATGGAATAGAATAGAATGTCCTTTGTGCTGCGGTAGGCAAAAGTCTTATCAGTTGGAGACAAATTGTTTTGACTTCGATCACACTTGTGACTAGAAGAATTTTATTTTATGCTTAAAAGATTAAGATTTAAAATGAAACGTCAAGCTAGGACTTTACTTAAAACAAAAACTCTGTAACCCGGACTTGTTGTCGGACTTTAACCGTAGAGATTTATCATCGTTCAACTATTGATTTTGTCCTGTCCTGTCTACAGCTGTGAAATGAAAAAAATCTTTAAAGTCTTGTTACTTAGAGGCTAATAGAGGTTTTCAACTGTTCATCACGAAAGCTATAGATAGAACTTAACAGAATCCTTCTTATGCATGCAGAAACAAACCCTGAAAATTTACTTAACAATTCCATCGAATAATCAATGAAACCAGTAACCAACAAACTCGCTATAACCTCCACACACTTCTGAATAATAAACGGAATAATCACTAGCTGATATAAAAACTTGTAATTACAACATACTTGCCACAAACAAAACAAACAAATTCATTCAATAACAATTGTGTCTGGCTGGCTTATTAACTCTTCGATACCTGCGGTTCACCTCGCAACTTGTCTACATTCAATTATTCCTACATCACAACCCGAAATTTTAATCAAAACAATCGTTTTTTTGTTTTTTTTTTTTGGTCTTTATAACATTTATGCAGTGACTTATTGTAAATCGCATCATAATTTAATTGAATTTAATTTATCCAAAAATTATTTTGTATAAATTTTTCTAATTTAACAATTGTGTGATGTCAGAGTGGATTTTTTTTGTTGTTTGTTTTGTATAAAACTTTACAGAAGTTTTAATACAAACGAAAATAAGAAATTAAAAATTAATTTTAAAAACCATAAAACAAACTTGAAACTTGTTTTTTTTTTTTTTTTTGTAAATTAATTTAACAATAGAAAACCCATAAGCACATCAAGTTTTTTTATTGTTTTCAAAGCGGAATAATTTGTTTGACTTGTTTGAGCTTTTTTTGTGTTTTTTTTTTTTTTTGTGTTTATTTGGTTATTGTCTCCTTTTCGGGAGTTAATCATGTTGTGTCCCTTTGCGCATAACTTTGACGTGGTCCTAAACAGAAAATTCTCGTCTAAATGAATTTTTAATTAAATTTTTGTCTAAAGCTTCTGTTTTTTTTTTTTTGTATACTGAACAGGTAAATTCTACTATTCTAATTTTGCCCTTTTTTTTGCGTTTTTACTTAAACAAAAAATACTTATTACCATAAAAGCTTTCGGTGACTTTATTATTCTGTTTTATTAAATAAATCCTGTTAAATAAATTTATTCGTTACGATATTGATGGGAAAATTATACATTGAAATCCAATCTTCTTCTATTCAATGGAAATAAATTTCTTTATTAAAAATCAAAGCAAACAAATGTTTTTTTTTTTTGTTTTAATTGATTCTAATAAAAATTTATTAACAGAAAAGCTTTTTACAAATACGTACTACGTACACTAGGTGCATTGAAATTTATGTTTATTTTTTCTTACACTTTCCTTTAAGCGATTTAGAACTTTAATATCATAATTTTACTGTACATTATATTTACTATTATACCTAACGGTGTAAACATATTGAAATAAGAATTATTCTTAAAATATTTTATTTTACATAACCATCATCCAATTCCTTTATATTTTTTTTTTTAATATTTATTTTATTTTACCTTAATAACAAATAAAATGTAGTTAAAATACAATAAATATATAAGCAAATCAATTAATTTTTATTATAATATTTATATAAAATTGTAAATTTTTTCATTACCTATCTATGCACAATTAGAATAAATCCCAAATGGTTTATATATATATATATAAAAAAAAAAATAAAAATTTTCAAACCGCAAATTAAGTGTTTTTACACCATAAAATCTAAATTTATATTTATTTTTTTTTTTTTTTAATTTTTATTGGTAATTATCATTAAAAAAAAAAAAAAAAATAAAAATATTAAATAAACAAAAAATTATCCTTCGTTGTTTTCAGAGTGTTTCAATATAAATTTCATCTATTATCCTCCTTTATTACAGGTTATTTTCTCTGTTTTGTTATACTCTTGCGGTTCGGTTGTAATAAAAAAAAAAAGTAAAAAAAATATTTATTATTATTATTAAAAAATAATATAAGAAAATCCAGACAAATAATTTACACCTACAATTAACTACTCTTATTCTGGTTTTTTGTTTTTTATTGGATTTTTATTTATTTAAATTTTATTACGAAATTATTATTGAAAAAAACATTTTTAATTTTTTTTTTTTTTTTTTATAATTTTATTGAATGTTTTAAGAAGGAATGTGGAGTTCAACTTAAATTCTAATGTCCTACGATCATGTTTTCAATTTTTTGTACGATATTTAAAAGCTTGTTTTTACCGTGGATTATTTGAATATTTTTTTTTTTCAAAATTAATTTTATAGGGACATAAAGGAAGTATCCTTATGAATAGTTACAGAATGCTAAGTATTTTAGGGTAGAATTCAGACGACAAAAAAAACTTTATAGGTTAAAAACAGTATTTTAACCAAAGTATAATATCCAAAGCTGCTATCAAAATTACAAATATACATTTCAGAAGTTTTTCTTGAAGTAGCTTAGGATACTTTTAGCAGAACCAAGCTGAAGTTATAACCGAACC
Source organism: Ptychoptera albimana (assembly GCA_961205885.1). Classification (NCBI taxonomy): domain Eukaryota; kingdom Metazoa; phylum Arthropoda; class Insecta; order Diptera; family Ptychopteridae; genus Ptychoptera; species Ptychoptera albimana. Next base: position 25,329,566 of record OY540804.1, read on the forward strand.
AATAATTTAAAATAAAGAAGAAAAATTTCAGGCTGTCATCAAACAAATGTCTAAGACTCGTAGTTTCAGGAAATCAACAGCTAAAGAACCAGGAAACAACGGATATGTCCGATAAAATTGTTGTTCTCGAATAGATTCAAATGTGGACAATATGTGGATTTGTTCCAGTAACAGTTTTCAGAGAAAAAACAGAATAAAACAATAATTAATCAACGATTCTCCCCCAAATCATTCGTATATTTCAAGAATAAACTTTTTAAAAAACTTCTGGTTTATCAAGCGCACACTTTAAGATAATTTTATTTATTTTCAAAACTATGTCATATGGTAAACGTTACTCGTTGACTGAAAATAACTTTATCATCGAATACAACTGCCTTCTATTTAATTAGCATTAAGTAAAGTTAAAAGAAAAAAAAAAAAAGGTAACATTCCTCTGTACCGATTTACCATTAAATCCTACAATGCCAACGAAAATTAAATTAAAAATTCATTTAAAGAAAAAAATAAATAAATAAAATAAAAAACTTTTTTCTTTTTTTTTTTTGTATTATTAATCATTATCGCAACGTGGAACCTAGGAATGTTTTTTTTTTTTTTTCGTCTTCGTCTTCTTCTTCATCATCATCATCTTTTCTTCCATTCTTCATAAATATACATATATTTATATTTAAGAGAGCTTTTAATTTTATAAGTAAGAACATGGATTACGAAATGTAATTTTGAAACAGAAATTTCTTAAGCAAGTCGGGAAAAAAAAAAAACAAAATGAAAATAAAGAGAGAAGATAAAACAAATATACTTAAATGTTGTAATCATATTGGAAGTAACAATGTGTGTACACAATCAAAAAATCCATCCCAGCACAGAGCATTACAATATTTATTAATAAATAATCTTTTTTTCTCTTTTTTATTGCCATTCCGCTGCGGTTAAACGATAATTTAAGAAGAAACAGAAAAAAGTTCGAATAAAAGCAGCAAAAAAAAAAAAAAAAAATTATTAGCTTTACTAGAAATATGGCGCTTTAATATTTTAACCACGTGTTTTTTTCTTCCTCTTTTTCAATAATAAATATATATTTAATAAATAAAATAAACTTAAGTAAAACGAGCAGAGACACAACAACAACAAATTCGTAACGTGTTAGTAAAATTTATTTAAAAAAAACAAAAAAAATAAAAAGAAAACATCAACAAATTTAATGAAATATCTTTGTTTTAATAAATATTTTATTAATAAAAAAAATAAAATAAGAATTAATAAAAAAAACACCTAAAAACAACTTGTTTTTTGCTACAAAAAAAAAAAAAAAAAATTATTATTTATCTCTTAAAAAAGCCAAAGTAAAAGTTGTGAATTCGCTTCACGGTCTCTGCTGCTGTTGCTGCTTTTGCTGTTGTTGGTCGCTGCTTTATGGTTGCGAGTTTCTATTTTCTAAGATTTTTTTTTTTTTTTTTTGCTTCACTAGTCGCTACTAAGCTAATATTTATATTATTAAATTTTTTTTTTTTTTTTGACTTTTGTAATATAAATAAACAAGTTTTAATTAAAAATGCAAATTAAATCATATTGAAATGTAATTTCATCAACACTTTAAATGACATTAATAGCGACAAGAAATCGTTCAAATGTAATAAATTTTTTTTTTTTTTTATTTTTATTTTTAATAATTAATTTAGGATTTAAAAAAGAAAAAAAAAGAAAAATTGTATACAGTGTGTTATAAAATATATAATTAAATTATTTTTCTTTTTTTGCGCAAATTGCTTTTACATAGTTTCCTTTATTGAAAGCTTTTGTAAGCTTTATAATATTTAATTAATCAATTCATGATAATATGAGATATGTTTTAGTTTTCATAGCGATTATAATTAACGTAAGCCGCCTTAATTGACACGAAATTAAATCGAATTAACAAAACTTTCAAAAGCTTTTTAAATTAGAAATTATCAACAAAAAGTTCAATGAATTATTCTTCTTCTGTGACTGAATTTTGTAAATTTAATTTCAAAGCAAAATTCACTTTAAACCACCATTCACTAGTTTATTATTAATTAAATTATTAAATCTGACTACAAAAACAATGGAAATTTTATTATTAACTCCTTGTCCTAATCCTAATCTTTATTTGATCTACAAAAAACTACTTCACAGTTAGTGTAGCTTTTGTCGTCAGAGAACATTCCATGGATGAAAGTGTAGCATTCGTTTGAACACCATAACACAACAAAAACAGTAAAGTTTAATGAGTTTCAATACAAATTTCTTATCACAAATAAACTCATCGTTTTCTTTATCAATACTCAATAATAATCAATCACCCTATCAATCACGTAATGTACGCATTATTGCATAACAACACATATTCATAATATAACATTTATTTACTTTATTTTGTCCAATGTTGTTGTTTACTAGCAAGACATTCAATGTTTATTAACTACACCATTGATGAACATTGATTTATTTTATTAAAATTTAACACATATACATATTTAATTATAATTAACCATGACGAAATTTCCTTAATTAAAAAAAAAACTTGAAACAATTTTAATGAAAGAAAATTTTTACGAAAACAGAAAAAAAAAAAAGTTCATCATTTAAAACTACAACGAAGCTAATTATTCGCAATATTTTTTACCCCTTTTTTATTTTTTATATATATATAAACAATCAAATAATAATAATAATAATAAAAATAAAAATTTATATATAAATTTATCATCATTGAAATGTCTTGTGTCGAATTTTGTCGCTTGTTATGTTATTGCATTTCTTGAGTATTTTTTTTTTTTTGTGTTCTGGCCACAACAAATCAGTTGGAACCAGTTGAAACATAAATGCGATCAACACAATTTATATAGAGAAGAAGATTGAACAGAAATAATAAAAAAAAAAAAATAAAAATTATGGACAAATCGCCTGATAAACAGACAGACAGTCAGACAAACAGATAAAGGGAATTTGTAATGAGCGATATATGTCCGTGAATAAAAGTTTTTGTAAATTTTTTTTAAGGAGATGGAAAGAAAAGACATCTGAATTGTATTACGATGAAAACTTGACATAATTACACTGTTTAGTTGTTGTCGCCACGTTTTGTGTGTTGCATTTTATTTGTGTAGTTTTATTATCATTTTTTTTTTTTCCGTTTGTTTGTTTGTTTATTTATTTTATTTATTACTTACTTCTTTTGTCTTTTAACTTTTCTCTTTTTCTTGCTTTCAAACGAAAGAAAAAAAAAAAAAAAAAAAAATGCATTCAGAAGAAGAATTTCGTTAAAAATTGCATTTTGTAGTTGTTGTTGCTTTTCATCTCATTTCATCTTTATAAATTAAAAGTAAAACAAAGGTAAAATTAAAAGGAATATTGAAATGTTACATAAAAACCATTATAAATAATTAATAAAATATTTACTTGTTGTTTAGTTTTTCGTTATTTCATTAGAGCTGCCACAATTATAGTTTCGACGTTTCTAAAACAATAATTTGTGTAACAAATAAGAAATTCTACGTTTCAGTACAAAAGATGAGAATTTTTAAACTTTAAATGCACTGTGCATGTGATTTACACAATAACAAGTAAGATTTTTGCATACTTTAATCATGTATAACCACCAAGAATACAGAATAACGAAAACGTTCCGTTAAAACTATGCTGTACGGAATGTTTAAGGAATGCTGAGTAATAAAATGATAAAAAAAATATATTTTATAAACATAAAAGATAAATCCTTCTAATTTCCCGATTATTTGTCATGAATTAAACAATTTTAAAAGCTTATTATAAAATATTAATTATCTAGAGCTATTAACCCTTTCGTTTTCCATATTAATCATGAGAATAGTAGAAGGATTTTGTGCTTTAAAGCTAAAACTTTCGCTTGTTTTTTGTTTTTTTTTTTTTTATTTTTACATTAACATCAGCGATCTTAAATCAAAATTAAATTAAATTAAGTAATAACCGATAACTTGTATAAAATGTAATCCGATATAAAAACCAACAAACAAACCGAAATGAAAAAAAAAATGCTGATGTAAAAAGTCAATAAATCACACATTTAAAACCAAACAAAATAAAATATTTAATTTACTTTAATCTTTTAATATGTTACCATGTCACTATGTGTCATTTTACCATTAAAACCATTTTATTGTAATAAAAATTGAATCGATTTTATTTTGCTTTTTCTTCTTTTCTCTTCCAGTGTGAATAAACGGACGCTTATAGGCCTCTTGTTGTTCTGTTTTTATTACTACGTTTTTTATTTTATTTTTTTTTTATTTTACCTATATCACATTGGCGACAACAACAAATAATATTATTTAATGATTTTTCTTTGAAAAAATTAAATTAAATTAAATTAAAGTTACGAAAATAAAAAAAAAACAAACTTTTTTATTTTATTTTTTCAATCATCAATTTGAATTAAAATCGATAAGACACGGTTCAATTATTATTATTATTATTATTAAAATAAGTTTTAAATTCAAATTGAATTAAATTAAAAAAAAAAAAAAGTTGTAAACAGAATCGGAGTTAGTGTGATGCTAGAAAGATTGGGTAGGAGAGCCTGTGCTCCTTAATTCAAATGAAACTTTAATCAGTGATACTTGGTAAAGAGTTTTAATCATTTAAAGATTGTTGTTTTAAGAAACAGATTCATTGTTTCTCGAAAATAATGCCCGGGGTGCAGTGAACATAAGGAACGTTTTTGATAAATATCACCTAAAGTGTGATTTTACCAGCAAAATTAACCTATTAAACGTTTTTGTTTGTAATTCCATATAAAAAATTTTAAATTGACGTTTCTTATGCCATCCTTACGTTCATTGTGGCCACGACATAAAGCTCAAAATCGAGATACATCAAGAACGGCTTACTAGCATAGCGTTTCTATTTGAATCAATCACAATTGACATAAGAATGTCTAACAAATAAACGCATAATAACCTAAAAATTCCTTAATATGTTGTTAAATTGTTTGTAAATTCATTTAACACAATTTTAAATGAAGTTTTTAAAGCCATCCTTACACCCTAGTCATTTTTTTTTTTGCTAGTTTTACATTTTCTATTGGTAGACTAGAGAAGTCTTTTTATTTGTGATCTCTAGGTGTCTCAGTCCAAACACACACAATAAATCCATACCTGGTCCTATAAAATTATCGTTACTTCAATAAAAAAACATTATTTTGCGCCACCACCATACAAGACAACACAATTCATTTACATTTAAGGTTAAAGTTTATTCAACACATTTTTTTCTTCTTTTTTTTCTTTTTTTTTTTTCTTTATTAAGTAAATGACTTAAAAAAATAAAAATTATTTTTTTATTCTTATTTGTTTAAGGTTATCTCTTATTGATTTTTTTTTTTTGTTTCTAATAATATTTACCGTTTATATTATATAAAGAAAAGAAACGAAGACGACGACGTAGTATCTTCAGCAGTTTTTTTTTTGTATAAAATTATTTAATTTTTTTTTTTTTTATTATATTATAGGAGGAGAGAAATGTTACAATACTGTAAAGATGTAATATAATTATATAAATAAATATTGAAATTAAATAAGAGATGAAATAATGAAGAATAAACAAAAAAAAAAAAAGAGAAAAACCTGTTCATTACGGACATAACTTACATATAAACGTTTCTATAACTGAAAAGACGTAGAATTTTATTTGTTTTATGCTGGATGATCAAGGATTTCTCAGGTTATATTTCTATTCTATATTGTTTGGTGTATCTTAATTTAATTTAATTTTGCGCATTAACAGAAACATTTAATTTTCTATCACATCCACTCATAAATCATTAACATTTTGATAAGAATTAGATTTTTTTTTTTTTTTATTTGTGTTTTCTTTCTTGCTGGTTTGGTTTTTTTTTTTTTTTTTTTTTTTAATTTAAATTTATTATTAGAATGAATTTTTATTATCCATTTATTTTGACATTTTTTTTTTTTTTTTCCTTTGCTTCCTTTGCTTCTTTCTTAAAAGTATATATTCCTTGTGATGTGATATCTGAGCAGTTAGCTTACTGTTGCTGATAAGTATTTCTCTTTATTTGTTACTTAAATGACTTTATGCACTTAAACTGTAACGTATTAAGATTAATCATGCTTTGCATTTTATATTTATTTTTATTATGAATGAACTAAAACGGATTTTTTTTGTATTCCTTCGTTATCTGTAGAAGGTAAAATTATTTTTTTTAAACATAAATATGCCTCTTTATTGAACGTTTTTTTTTTTTTTTTTTTTTTTTGTAATATAATTGAATGTTCGTTTAGATATCCGGAATGAAATAAATCGATTTAGGAAATTTGAATTAAAGTTTTACAAAAACTGGTTAAATGGAGAAGAATTTTGAACGGAATTTCTTTAGAATAGGTTTGTTGATCGTATCTAACTTCAAGTTAATACAAATCGTGCTCAATTTTAAGTTAAACTTTTATAAACTCTAGTACTTGAAGGTTTTCTTAAGCAACAAGTAACAGAATAATGGAGAAGGTTTTCAAAATTATTTATTAAATTAGGATATAGGAGTTTTTAAAGAATTTTTAATTCTGGTCTGTTTGTAACAATTTCTTAAAAGCCCTCCAAGTTGTGCTAATTCACATGATTTCACTTTTAAGCTCTTAAGCTCTTTGTTACACTAGGCTATACTAGGTTCTTTTTCCGAAAGGGGTTATGTTTAATGTAAGGTTCGAGAATAATAATAATAATTTACTTCCCAATGCTAAGACGTACAGTAAACATGTAACAAGATCGCATTAAATTCGTGGACGCTACTCTCTCGAAACAAGTACTTGAAATTGAAGTGGCTTAATGTCATGAATAATATAGCAATAGAGACAATAAAAATAACTTCTTAAAGATCTTTTCTTCATATAAACTAATGTATCGATCACACCTGAAAACATATAAAATCATAAAATATAGAATTTGATAATAAAAACATTTTCTCACTTCATTCAGGGTTGTATAGCAATCATAATAATAATAAAAATCAAATAAAATCCAAACGGACAATAAACTGGTTTTATCTCATTATTATTACGTTTATTATAACAAAAAAATTATAATAATAATAATAATAATAATAATAATAATAATAATAATAATAATAATAATAATAATAATAATAATAATAATAATAATAATAATAATAAATAGAGTTTTAATTTCAACTCATCAAATATTTATTAATAAACAATATAAACTTCAATCAATATTGATTTTTCTCCAGATTTGTTTTCTGTCTTTCATTCTTTCTTTCTATCTGTCTTTCTTTTTATACATCTTTCATTTGTGTTACATACACACAAAATATATATTGTTTCTCATGATATTTTTAATGACATTGTTATGAAATTTTGTGTTATTTTTTGGATTTTGATTTGCTTTCGTTCATCTATTTCTATTTCTTCTGAATGTTAAACAAACTTTTGTAACAAACGCTTACAACAACAATAATAATAATAATAAAGCTCTTGCTTTAATAAATAGAGAATAATTAGATTTTTATAATATTGTTCATAGTGCACGTGTACCTTGTTATTAATATTTTTATTTTTTTTTTTCGTAAATTATTATTCATTTTTAAGAAGAATAAATATTTATTTAAAGCTTTTGTGAATTCAGGAATAAATTTTTTGACACTAAATAAATAAAAATTTTCATAATTCTAAAGCTTTTAATCAGCAGTATTTTTGTATTACTTTCGTTATGTAAATAATTTTTCTGTTAAGATAAACTAAGATTAGGTAACCAATAAGTAATAATTAGGCATTAATTGAAGATAGAAGTAACAGGTCCGGGTACAGAGTTTGTAAAGAATTGAAAACTTACAAGAAAATTAAACAAAATCAAAATAATTGTTATCAACTTCATTCGTATAAAAGCTTTATTTAAGCATATTGATTTTGATGAGTACTTGTCCGGAAATGTTTCTTTCTAGAAGCTAAAGCAACGATTATTTACTGTAAAAAAGCAAATTTTACTTTTCAAATATTTGAGAACTCTGGACCTCATGCTTATTTATTAAAATTGCTTAGTAAAGTTAACAAGTACCATGCTATACGGTAGAACTTTGAGTTATCGCAACGAAAACTAAAGCCAAACGACGTCTGACAGTGTTAAACAGTTTAAACTCGGACCGTTTAACAGAGTCCAGCCACGACAATCATTTATTACAAAATTAACTATTTATGATTATGACTTTAAAAATATTTTCGTTATTCATGTAAAAGCTTAATAATTTATTAAAAATAGAAAGCTGCAAAATAATAAAATGAATAATCAACTTTGGAGTAATAATTAAAACGACAGACACTATAACAATCATTTATAGCCAGGTAATTAAGTTAATAAATAAAAAGATTAAGTCTTTGATAGATTTTAATCTTGAATCAAATTTAATTAAATTAAGCTATTAAAAAAAGATTTTTAAATACAATTTACTGAACAAGTATATATATAGAAAACACCTGGAACCATTTTACTAACACGGAGTTTCTTACACGTTTTTATTTTTTTTTTAGTTTTCTACTGCAATTTCAATTTTGTTTACTCTAGAAAGTAAATTTTTATTTTTTTAAACGTTAACCAAACGATTCGGTTACATCAAGCTTTGGATGGCTTTGTTAAAGAGAAGAATGAAGGAAAAATAATAAATTTCACAACTAAAAATGATTGACAAAATGGACATAGCAATTTGATCGTTTCGGTCATCATCGCTAATTTCTTTCTAAACTTATGTCACTTTGTGCTTTGTAAAAATTTAAAAAAGCCGCTATGATTCTGGTTTTTCGTTTTTCTGTTTTCTTCTCTGTGTTTTCATAATGTTTTTTCTTTTTTGGGATTTTTATTTCTCTATACACTGCGCGACTATACTTAAATTAATTTTTGCTTTTTTTTTTCTTCTTTCTCTCATCACTCTAAACTGCAGAACAATATAGATGGACAACGCGTGCTTTCGTTATTTATTTTTGTTTTCATACAAACAACAATTTTGGATGGCGCAACTTAAAGAAACCATCACCACAAAAGCTGATATTGTTGTAGGATTTATGTTTTCAAATGATTATTGTCGTTGTGTTCGTTATGGGGCCAAATACACAGTATAAAAACGACAACAATAACAGCAAAAAAAAAAAACACAACATAATCACGGAATGAATGATTTTTTGTTTCTTTTATTTTATTTGTTATTCGTTTGAGAATTTTTTTTTTTTTTTTGGTTTGGACATTTCATCATCAGTATTTGGTTGTCTGGTTGACTGCAAGTTGAAAAAAAAAATAAAAAAAATACAAAAATCTGTCTGTTTATGTCCCATTTGGTAAATTTATTTTACTTTGACTTTATTTATATGAGAAACTATTGTGTAAAGGAACATAGAAATGTAAACAGAGGGCAAAACACTGTCCGAGTAAAAGTTAATAAAACTTAAAGTAAATTCATATGAATGCAAGTAGTTTTGACCAGCTTATATCTCAGTAATGAGACAATATTAATTTATTTTAATAATTTTTTATTATTATATGATATGTATGTAATCATCGAATTATCGAATCGAATCATCGAATCGATTTTTTCTTAAATTTATAATTACTCTACACCCTGCAAATACAACGGAAATAAGATTTATTACTCGAACTGTATTACCTTAAAAGTCTACTAACTCATTGATTAGGTAATAAAACTATTGAAAATAAAATAATTAATAGAAATCGAATAAATAATCACTGATTTAATTCCTTAAATTTTCATTTTAATTTATAAGTGCAGACAGAACGAGCGGAATTAGATAAAAAGTTTATTAAACGTTCGTTTTAAATAAAAACTTTTGATAAAACATTTATGAAAATTAACAAATCAACATAATTTTTATTACCAAACGACATGCAATTATTTTCTAACGGTTTCAACAACAACAACAACAATATTTTTTTATTACTTTGCTAGAGAAGAAAATGATTTTTCTAAACAACAAAAAAAATCCGCACTTTAATAAACGATTAAATAAAAAATAATTTTTTGTTCGGTTTTTGTTCTGTTTTTTTTTTTTTTTTAGACAATATTAGTAAACTAAACAAGAAAATTAGCAAACAATTTACAGCAATTATTTCAAATGTAATGCCTAATGTAAATAAGAATAAAAAAAAATAAAAAATATTTTTCTCACGGCAAAGTTTAGAAGAATGAAAGAAAGATAAAAAAAAAAAAAAAAATTTAAGCAAACACGATGACTTTTTCTTATATACTTATCACGCAGTATTGTTAATAAATAATGCGGAAGTATTATGTTAGTTTAATGTGAAATTTAGCAATTATTGCTTTAGGGTTAATTTTACCGAAAACAAAGAGAAAAAAAATAATTGAAATTAAAATTTCTATTTGATGTTTCATAATCACGGAAAACTAAGAGCCAAAATAAAATTATGAATATTTTTTAACCAATTTTTTTTTTTTTTTTTTAAATACAAGATATTTTGTTAGTGATAAGAAACGTATTTCTACGAAGAGTACATTGATTGAGGAAACGCTTAAAGCATCATAAAAATATCAAACTAAAACAAATCCTTCTTGTTTTATGTTCGATTTTATCATGAACGTTAATCGTTTTTTTTTTTCTTTTTTTAATGCTTTTCTTTTTTACATTAAATATTCAAAGTTTGATAGAATTTGTTTGATCTCACGATACAAATAAGAAGCGTTTATCTTGTGGCCTTAGTTACGTACAGATTTATGATTATTTTCTCCTGATATTATCTGTTATATAAACTCCATCGATTTATTGATAATAATAACCAAAAAAAAAAATTAAAAATGATTTAAAAATTTGCATGACAAATACTTTGTTTCGATAATTAGCCTACACTTCCCCCCTTTTAAATAAAATTAAAACTTTCAGGAAATCTACCTCTTTTTTTTAAATACAAAGCATAATTTTATATTAAACAATAAAATAAATTCTGTTTTTAATAAATGAAATAAATTATGGCAATTAGTATTTTTGTTAACTTTAAAAATTTGAAGAAAAAAAAAATTTACCTTAGGCGTGAATAAAATTAATTTTTCTTTGCAAAAAGGAGGTTTTTTTTTTTCAATTATAAAATGTATTTAATAAATTGAACAAATAAACAGAGGAATAAATAAAAATAATAATTATTATTATCATTATTACGACTTCTACTTATAACTGAGAATTATCAATTAATTAAAAACCATCGATACAGCTGCTGGTCAATCGTTTATTTATCTGATTATTCAATTTTTTAATTCATGGTTTTTGTCTTTACTGAGACTTAGAAGAATGCGAATAAATCCAATACAATCCATCAAATTAATACGAACAAATACTCTCAATATCCGCACAATAAGACAATAACGAAGAAACAGCATTTATTCAACAGCAAATAAAGGCAAAAGGTGTGTAAACGTTTTTTTTTTCCATGATAACATTGTTTACCATTTATAAAGTATTTATCGAAATTTACAAAGTATAAGTTTTCTTCCTATTGAAGTGACATTAGCAATGTAATCGGAAAATAAAGAAGTTTCACTAAGTACAAGACAATAATAATATAGTCAAACCTAATATACTCACCTTTATTATTTATTTGCATAAACATTTTAACAAAATCAACGTACAAACCAAACATCACCATTAACAGAAATTGCAAAGTAAATAGAGAATTTTTATTTATTTTTATTTATTATTATTTCTTGATTTCGGATATAGAATTTATTGTAAAAAAAAAAATAAAAAATATTATTTTTTATGATGCTTTAGTTAAGTAAATTTGAGTTTGCGTTATTACAGGGCGTTTATGTAAATATTTGAAAAGTTTATGTTTTATTATTTATTGCGAACCATATTAAATTATTCGATTAAAAAAAAAATGTAGTTTATTGATTTATTGCAATAAAAAAAAAATGTATATTAGTCATTTAATTGTTTTTAATTTCATTAAAATCGAACAACATTTAGTTAACTGACGGTTAAGCATAATCTAGCAGTTAACGTTAACTGGCGGTTAAAAAAAATTTTTTTTCTTGTTTTCTCAGTGAAAAACAACAAAAATCTGTCATTATTATTATAATTTTATATAACAACTTTAACTGGTGATTATAATAACAAATGTAATGAAAGTCTTTACTAAATTATATTTTTTTAAAAAAAGAATAAATAAACCTACAATTTAGTAAGAAACAACAGAAAATTTCAATGGATTTACACAGAATTTTCTATTATAAAGAAATGAAAAAACATCATAAATGTGATGTAAACCAAAAAAAAAAAAAAAACGAGCCAAACCTAAACAAACAATTAAATAAATAATAAAAAAAAAAACTTCAATATTTATAAATAACAACATAAAACATTATTTTATATATTTCTATATTTTACATTTATTTTTTGTTCAGTAACGAAACGAAAAAAAATGCAAAAAAACGCAAAAAAACGCAAAACTGTAGCAATTAAACTAGAATTCTGTGAATTCAGAATGAAAAAAAGGAAAAATAAAGAAAAATTAAAAATAATAAAATCAACATGCCAAACAATAATCCTACAAACATAATAAGACCAAGAAAACAATTAAAATAAAATTAAAAAAAAAAGTAATAATAATGAGAGGACAACAAGAAAAACCACAATCAACACTATTTTAAATAAATTATTATTATTTTTTTTTATTTCTCTTTTCGCATTACGCCTTATAGAAAATTAAAAATCTTTTCATGCTTTCTCAGTTATTTCTCTTTAAATTTAAATGCAATGCCCAATGCAAACAATACAATTTTTTTTTTTCATTTTTGCATTTTTAATTTTGGTTTTTATATTAATTTTTTTTACAACCCTTTTTTCCTGCACTAAATACAATTTTTTATCTTTCTTTTTTTCTTTTTTTTGGTTTAAACTGAGTGAAAAGGTATTAATCTATACAATATGTCACGTACGTAGAGATTTTTGCTACGTTTAACATTGAAAATGTTTGTGTGAACTGAGAACGATGGAATGCAAGTGGATTATTTAAACGAAATCAGACGACTCAGAAGGCTAAAACCTAGTTACCTTCTTATATAATTCGCAAGTTTTGCACTGTTGTCTTCTTAAACAAAATAAATTAAACGTGATCTTAATCACCTACTCCGCAAAGCTACGTTATAATACGTGACTGCTGTGGCTTGTCAATAAGAACCAGCTGAGTTATAAATATTTCCGTGGTAAACAGTATTTACACCTTATCAGAAGAAGATTATTTAAAAAAAAAACGCAAACATTTTTACTTTTTTTAATAATCTCTTGTTGGTTTGGTATCATCAATCCATTTTGTCTAATAAAGAAGTAAAATAATTACCGGATTAACGTTTATAAGGCTTTAAGCAGGATAAAAGCACAGAATCTACCATTAATACAAAATTACAATCAAACAGTAAGGCTTGGTATTTGTCAGCTTAGTTCTAAACAAGTTTTAAATGTTTTTTTTTTTTTCAGCTACATCCCTTAATACTAGAAAGCAACAGCCCGCTTATTGTTCAATAAAACATTTAACCACAATAATCTTTGTCATTCAAAAACTACCATAAACAATGTAAATTACACAAAACTCCACGATTACCAGGTTAATCAAATGCCAGTTATCCAATTTCTCTTCTAGCTATTAATGCTTTATTTATTTTCGTAAATATAAATTGGTATCCTCGCCCCATAGTTGAGTGATATTTGTTTTATGGAATATTTTTGTTTTCTCACTACATTATAGATATTTTATTTTTATTTTATTGACATGCAAATATGGAATGCATAATAGTAGTAATAACCACCAAGAACATGAAGCAAAAAAAAATTATATATAAATAAAAATTAATTCTTTGTTATTTTTGCTTATTATTAATAAACCACGAGACACTTTTTTTCTTTAAAGGAAAAATCATGTAAGGAACAAAAGCAATTGCTAGACAGTTTTTTTCTTTTTCTGTTTTTCTGTTTTTAATTTTTATTTTAATATTTGTTCTCTTTACAAATGTAAAGTAAACGCAAAGTAAAGTAAAGTAAAGCAAAGTAAACGTAAAGTTAAAGTCAAAGACACACACACACAACAAACTAAACAGTAAAGTGCAATATATAGGATGAAGTATCAAGAAAAAAAATATGAAAAAGTTTTTTTACACGAAGGTTTATTTTTATGATGTACATAAAATCATAAATTTTGTGTACTTATTTGTCCATGTTTTGTGCCTTTACTTTTGATTGTTTTTTCTCTCAGTTTTTTTTTTTTTAATTTTTTTTTTAATTTATTTATTCATTCATTGGCCATTTGAATGTTAATTTTTCTGTTCTTGTTATTTTATTGTGTTAGAAAATATTAAACAAAAAAAAAATGTATATATATATATGTTACAGCGACAATGTGACAATAAAATAACAATAAATACTTTTCACTATTTAAATAAATAATTTTAATAAGTGCAAAAATGTTTTTCTATTTGCAGATCTAGCGAGATCTGGAGATTGTGAAAGAATGATTTGAAAAACAAAAAAAGAAAGAAAAAAAAAATAACCATAAAAATGCTTAGATTTAATGTTTGACAGAAACATTATCGGTGTTTTCTTCCTGTTTCCTTATTCAATACAATAAATAAATCATAATTGCATGGTAATTTATTCTTTAAATATTGGCATAAACATCAATATGCAAGAGATGTCTGAAAAAAGCTGCGTTTTACTTTTTCTATTTTCAACCGTTTGCCACAAGTAATATTAAATCACTTGTCTGTTTAATATTACTGTTAATTATAAATAGATTATTTTCTTTCTAGATGCCTAATAAATTATTATTTTTAAATGTAAAATGTGCCAGGTAATGGTTTCCAAGGATTTTAAGCTGCTTGTCAAGGATATAACCCAATAAACATTGACTACATCCAGATTATTCTTTCATTTACATTCTAGGCATGTTTTATACCAGTTTATAATTAATTTACAATTAATTTTAAGTAATAACAATTTGTTAATTAGAATAAAACCTGAAAATTAACAGATTTAAGAAGCAATTCGCATTAAACCAAAAAAAAAACTCCAAGAAATTGTCTAGAAATCTATAAAAAATTTAAATGTTTAATCGCCTAAATGTTTACAAATTATTATGTTTCTTGCATAAAATCTAGTACGATTTAATAAAAAACATAGTTTGTTGTTATGAATCAGAAACGTCAAATGATTTTAGCATAAAAATAAATAAACTTAGTTATTCGCAAAGTAATTATTGTTTAACTAAAATTAAATTATTTATATATAAAGTTAATTAAGAACTAAAACAAATAAAAAAAAACATGGATTTAGCTAGAGTACCTAATGAAAGAAAATTATATTTATGTCGATGGTATTTTATTGGTAAGAATATTTATTCAGAGAATTTTTTATCTCTTTGTATCTTGCAAGGTGTTTAATTATTTTTTTTTTGTTTTCTTCTATATTTTAGCTGGTTTTGCAGCATTACCATTTGTTTGGGCAATAAATACATGTTGGTTCTTTAATGATGCCTTTAGGAAGCCCCCATTTGACGAACAAAAAAGAATTAGAAATTGTAAGTTTTTTGATTATGAATCATTATAACCTAAAAAAAAAAATATTTTTTGTTTGATTATTAATTTTACTGTAAGTTTGATAATAATTAAAAAAAAAAAAAAAACTGTTTTTTTAGTTGTTATTTACTCAGCTATTGGATCATTAATATGGATAATTGGAATAACATTATGGGTTATAATATTCCAAACAAATCGTGCTGCATGGGGACAACTAGGAGATGATTTAAGTTTTATTATTCCATTGGGAAGTTTATAAAATTACTGTACTGAATTAATTTATAAATAATTTTTAATTTAATTAATCAATTTTAATTATTAATAAGTATAAACATACAAATCTATGCTATACAACTATGTTTTACAACCAAAATAATGAGTGGCGAATTATTTAATTATTTTGTTACTAGTATGTTGTTATTAAAAACAAACAAATTTGTAAAGTAATCAAAGTAATATGTTTAATCAATAAAAAATGTAACAAATATAATATATCTGACAGTTATTAAACAAATATATAATATTATTATTATTAAAAAAAAAAAAAACAAGGAAGAAAGAAGAAATAAATAATATTTTTTAATTAAAACAAAAAATTAATTAGTTTTATTCATAATAATCTTCGATAAAGAATGGAGGAGGAACGTGCTCGTGTAATCCCAATAGCAATACAACCAAAATATGTATTTGGTATTCGTGCCGATGTTATTGGTAATATACATTTTACACAAAAACAAGAAGTTATTTATCCAGTTGCCGGTGTCTTAGCTGTACAAGATTATAAAGCGAACAAACAAAAATTCCTAAGGTGAAACAAAATTCTATTGGCGAAGCAAAAAAACGTTTTTTAAACCAAAAATTTATTCTGAATATAGGTTTCCCGGTGATAGTTTTCCAGAAGTTA
This sequence comes from Ptychoptera albimana, assembly GCA_961205885.1. Lineage (NCBI taxonomy): Eukaryota > Metazoa > Arthropoda > Insecta > Diptera > Ptychopteridae > Ptychoptera > Ptychoptera albimana. Next base: position 25,346,074 of record OY540804.1, read on the forward strand.
TTGTTTTAAGTCCAAATAGGAAGTTATTAGCGATTGCAGAAACAAGTACAACTAGGTAGTTCTCAGAGTTCTCCTATACTTTTCTTTTTTTTTTTTTGTTAATTATTTATTTTCCATAATTCAAACAAAGCTCTTACATAAATATTTACGATGCGGTAACATTGAAAAAACGTAAAACATTATTTTTGCCACAAGAATCACCGTCGAAAGAAGTCGGTAATATGTCATTCACTTATGATTCGAAGGGTATCGCTGTATTATCTAAAGAAACGGATGCATTTTTGACGATATTCCATTTTGATAAAAATGAAACGGTGATAACAGGACGCGCTTCACACGTTAATCAAAGAGGCAGAACTAAGCATATTTCATGTAATCCAAATGATGCCGGTTTAGTTGCGATTGCAGGTTGTTTACGTTATTTGGTTTATTTCCGATGTTAGTTAATTAAAAATTATAAGATTAGGACCCCATTTAATAAAACTGATGACAAAGGCTGAAAAAGGATTCTCACAAATCGGAACAGTTAAAGGCGATGGATTAATAATTACCTCCCTTGCTTGGTTGAATGGTGATGTTTTAGTGGCGGGCACAAATGAAACAATGCTTTACTTTATAGAAGGTGGTGACCTGAAGATAACATATAATGCTACGGAAGTGGATATCATTGATTTATCATTAGTTACCGATGAGTATGTTATTTATATTATATAACCTGATTGCGATGCAGAACATAAAATATCCGTAGAGACGCAGCAGCACCACCGGTTGAAGTGTTGGATGAATATGCAAAACCAAAAATATGTATTGATGTTAATTGCATAACATCATTCCAAAAAGGATTCGCGTTTGCCGTTCACAATGTCACCTATGTGTTTGAAAAGGAAACCAATTTTCGGTTTATGAAGAAAACAATAATTACAATCCCGATCGCTATTTACGCGGATAATCTTTACAAGATTCTTAATATTGCTATTAATGCTCAACAGGTTTTTACTCCCGTTTTTCGATTCTTTACATAATTTTGCTGTTATCCAGATAATTTTTTATTACAGGATACAATATTAGCATCAACTATCCATTCACAAATTTATATTGGAATGCTGTTTGTACCTGAAACATTAAAGGCAAAAGAATTAGAATTCACTACATTGGGTGAACCGTTGCACATTGATGGTATTACCTGTATTGCGGTGTGCCCATGGAAGCCAATCATCTTAACATCTTGTTAGTTGCATTTCATTAATTTTTATTCAACAATTTGATTCACGTTAAACTTTTAGCAAATGATCAAACGATAAGAATATGGAATTATATGACGGGAAAAATTGAATTAGTAAAAAAGTATCAAGTGGATATATCCGTTGTAAATTTGCATCCTTCTGGTATATTTGCGGCCGTTGGTTTTTCCGATCAATTACGAATAATGGAAATATTATTAGATGATTTAAAAATAACGAAGACATTTAACTTCCCCAAGTGTCAACAGGCGGTGTTTTGCCATCAGGGACATATGCTAGCCTGTGCGTATGACAATATGGTGAAAATTGTGTCTGTGTTCCAGTTCCATGAGATTCGTGTGTTAAAAGGTCACAATGGAATCGTGGTATCCCTGACATGGTCAACATGTGATGACTTTTTAATTTCCTCTGGTTTGGAAGGTGCTGTATATGAATGGAAAATTGGTGAAGCGGAGAGAGTAAATGAAGTTGTGCAAAAGGGTATCGAATATCGTGGCACCGAGATAACACAAGATCGGAGTGCTATTTACGCGGTAACCAATAACGGATTACTACGTGTGCTAGCCAATTCAGAAATAATACGGGAGATAAAATCACCTGATAGTACACCGTTGACCTGCATTGCCTTAGCACGTTCGGATCTGGTAATGTTTATTGGAAGTGAAGAAGGACATTTATTTAATATACAACTACCATTGATGGACGCTGGTGGAGGAAGTTATACGAACTTCCGTTTCTTTCGTAATAAAATAACCACAATGAAGATTACTTATTGTGATCGGTTTTTGGCTACAGCTTCGTCAGATGGAACTCTTGTAATATGGACAATCCTTAATAATGAAGGAAAAGTTGCAGAAATGGATCATGAATTGGGCAAATGTGTTGACGTGATGATACCACGTAGAGATTTAATCGATAAAATTGAAACAATTCAATCTCTAGAACTCCGAATTGCACAACAAATCGCTGAATTTCAATATCAATTGAGGCAGGGAGACGTTTTTCATTCGGAACAAATGCGTGACATACATAAAGGATATTGCGACGCTATAACGGATTTAAAGGAACAAAATGAAAACCTGGAAGCATCACACATTGAGGAGTTTAATATAATTACCGCAAATATAGCACAAACGAAAGAAGACCATGAACGCATGTTAATGGAATTAGAGGCTCAATTTCATGAGAAAATCATCGTTGAATATGAAAAGTCTGCAAAAATCAAAACACAAATGGATGATATGCGTGAAGATTATGAAAATAAACTAAGAAAATCTGCTGGCTGCTTACAAGACACTATTGGTAATTTCTATATAAATATGATCTGTATGTGATTTCCTTATTTCTAGATTTAATATTATTTTCCAGAGGCACTTGAAACTGATTTTAAAAAACAATTAACTGAGCGTCAGGATCTGATTCGTGGACTAATGAAATTAATGGAGGAGAAGAAACTGGAATTTATTGAGTATTGTCAACAAGTGAATATCGATAATGATAGAAATATGGTGGAGACCCAACTGCGTTATGAAAAGCTACTGAAAGAGGAGAAACAATTGACAATTAAATGGCGTAGTAATGCAGGAGTTCTGGATAATAAATATACCACAATGACGAAATTATGCGATGACTTGAACGAAGAGATTAAAACGCTTCGGGTTGAACATAATAAATTTCAGAAGAAAATCCGCAACGCACAAAAGGATATCAATGTTTTGCATAAAGAAATTGATGAGCGTGACATTACAATACGCGATAAGGAAAAACGTGTCCACGATTTACAACACAAAAATCAAGAATTGGAAAAGTACAAACAAGTTCTCCAGCACAAGATAAATGAACTAAAATCCCAAATTGAGCCACGTGAACGTGAAATAAAGGAGAAAAAAGATCAAATTGCAGATATGGAAAAGGAATTAGAAGCATTGCAGCATAGTAACAATCAGTTAGAACTTCAATTATCCGAACTAAAAGATAAGTATCATGCCACAAAAATCGATTTAAAAGTTGAAAAGGAACGTAATTGTGCTGCCCGATCACAAATAAATAAAATATGTGGTGATATATATATAGTATCTGGTAATATACAGAAGCCTGATCAGTTGAAAGCGGGTGTTCAAAATTTATTTCAAAGGTAATTGTGAAAAAACTGTCTGTCACTTCTGTATCCAGATCACTATTAACTAAATCAATTTCCAGATATTCCAATGATGCTGAGTTAAGAAAATCATTAGCATTGGACGCAGAAGTACAAAATGAATTTTTGCGACAACGTGAGCATTTAGAAATATTATTATCGAAGGAACACACTAATAAAGGAAGTAAGTATCCTAATATAATTTATCTGGATTATTACTGAGATAATCTTATAAAAATTCCTTCAATCCAGTAAAAAATGAAAATACTCACGAGTTAAAAAAATTATTAAACGAAAATGTTATGCTGATAACCGAATTAAATCGTTTACGTGCCGAATTAAAAGAATTACAAAAAAAGTCAACGCACATGGAATCAATATTAGGATTATCGGCAAAATATATGGCACCAAGATTAGCTAGAGAAAGAATTAATAAAGCGGTTGCTGTAAGGATTTTTTTTTTTTATTTACATTTTCCGTTTTTTTTTTTTTTTTATTAATTTCAAAAAAATTTCTTACAAGGATTTTGATGATATGGAGCGTCAGCATAAGGAAAACATGTCTTTTTTGGAAGAGGATATTGAAAATTTAACAGAAGAAAATAAAGAGTTGCGTTCTAAGATAATACAGCTAGAGAAATAATTTTTTTTTTTTGCTTGTTTGTGGTTGTTGTTGACGATCAACATCATGATGATCCATTTTTGTGATTCTTTTCAATAAAAGCCTTTATTCTTCTTCTTTATACAAATCTTGATTCCTTCAATGGATTTTATATTTTTTATTTTGAATAGAATTTGTTTATCAGACGGAACTTCCAAAAGATTCTTATTGCTATGATTGCAGCAATTTGGAACTATTATATTCCTGTCATCTACCTGATAATGTGCATTGTAATCATGATGCATGTTAAATTTCGCTTGGGCAAAACTGGAATTTCTCTCCATTAAGGTGGATAAATTCTTTTTCTTGCGTCTATAATTCTTTTCAGATGGTGGCGTCTCTTTTTCCGAATTAGAAATCGTTAATAAATTGTCACCACCCTCAAAATGGTATTTCTTACGTTTTAATTTGCTTTTCTTAACAATTATTTTGTTATCATTGTACGACGATGATGTTGATCTTGGAGTATCACTATAAACTTCTTGCGTTAAAAATATGCTACTTGAATCAGTAGTACTGTCGTATCTGTCGTAATGTCTTGAATCTCTGTTTTGATTCTGTTGCATTAATTCAGATATGTGTTTCTGTTTAAAATCGTATTGATGAGGTGATTGGATATTTGTGGACACCGGTATATCATAAATATATTCCTTTGGTTCTTTAAATTTCTTAATATAACTAGGTCTTGGCCATCCTTTCCATGGATCAGGAATCCCTTATATAATTATTGTTTAAAGCGTGTTGTTGCGATATTACAATAATTTCAAAACTTCTTACCTTGTGTGAAGACAATTCCGTGTTTTAAAAATAATCCTTCTGTTGTGTCAACATGTTCTTTGTAGTTATCCAGATCTTCATCACTGAACACCTTAAAATCCTTTGTTAAACCTTTAAATAGCAAATACTCTGCCCAAGGATCTGGAATGCCTTTAAAACCACAAGGAACATTTTTGATTTTATTTCTTTTTTTTCATATTTCTACGAGTAAAATTTACCTTTTTTTAATTCGATCGGTTTCTTCGATTCAAAATTTATCGGAATATTATAATAAACCTTTCCCATGTAATCAGTTTTCACCAGATTTCGATTTTCATTTTTATTCACTTTCTCAACTTTAGCAAACGCAGTGGTTTTTACCAATTGATTTTCTTTAAACGGCCCACCCAAGACAACTGAAGCAATTATGTTTTTAGGCACATCGCAGAACTCTGTATTCCATCCGGCAATTAAACGGCATTGTTTATCTTTGCTTCTATTTATTGGCATGATTTTATTCAATTTAAAATTAAATTGATTTTTTTTTTCGTGAAAATTTATTCAAAATAAAAAAGATATTTGAAAATGGTCGGTTACTAATTTTTTGTTATTTGAAAAGAGAATAAAATTTGTTTAATTGAACAAGGGAAATTTCTACACCGGGTTTTCTCAAGGTGTTTGCCCTGCAACAATATTCTAGTACATTAGCGTACAAAACATTGTTTTGATATACGTTGCACTTTGAATTCCTAATACCATTGCAATATAATGTCAGTTTTGACATTTCTATTCCGACGATTAAAATGAAAGTGCTTAAATAGATAAATTAAAAATAATAACAATCTTAAATAAAATAAATTAATTAAAAAACATAATCTTGTGAAATAATATGCTTCCTGGAATTGGTTTATTTGGTACGGGAGCAATAGCAAAAGTATTAGTTCCATTGTTAAGAGAGAAAGGATTTAATATAGAAGCAGTATGGGGACGAACTATTAAAGAAGCAGAAGAAATTTCAAAGGAATTAAATATTCCATTTTATACAAATAAAATAGACGATGTGCTACTTCGTAAAGATGTAGATCTTGTATTTATAATATGCCCGCCCTACTTACACTCACAAATATCAGTAAAAGCACTTGGAATTGGAAAGCATGTAGTTTGTGATAAACCAATGGGTCTAGGACAAGCGGATGCATTAAAAATGGTTCGAGCATCACAATATTATCCAACATTAATCTCTTTGGTTAATCATTCATTAAGATTTTTGCCAGCATTTGCCCATATGAGAAAAGCATTACATGAGGAATTCATTGGTCCAATAAGTGAAATATCAATGATCGATGTTCGAGTACAAATGGGTTCACTTTTACATGATAAATTTGATTGGTTATGTGATTCAATGATGGGCGGAGGAGCTCTTAATTTAATTGGTAGTCATGTTATTGACTTGGTAACATTTTTAACCGGAAAAAGAGCAACACGTGTTCATGGCGTCGTGAGAACTTACACTAAAAGCACACAGTTTGTTAATGGAATTCGACAAATATCAGCGCCTGATTTTTGTACGTTTCAAATGGAGTTAGAAGGTGGTGCCCTTGTAACCTCAACATTACATTGTCATGTCCCGAACAATTCGTTTACACAAGAAGTACTTATTTGTGGCCGAGATGGCCATCTAACAGTACGCGGTGGTGACTTATTTGCCTATCGAACAAAATCGGTGGCAACAATTGGTGGACGTCCAGAGAAACTAGATACTAAAGAAGAAGTACTTTATGTTGACGTTCAAGATTTACACTGTTCAACGCCAGATTCATCCTTGCCACGTCCATATATAAAAGGTTTATGTAAAATGGTTGGTGCATTACGTGAAGCATTTTTACCTGTCCAAGAACAAAAAGGTTGGATTAAAGAGCCAGTCCAAACCGCGGCAACATTTGAAGATGGCTTATACGTACAAGCAGTGCTTGATGCTATACGAAAATCTAGCGAAGATCGTAGCTGGATTAAAATTAATATTATAACTGAATCACCAACAAATCAAACGAAATTTTTAAATGCAGCACGTTTGTCTGCGGTTGCACTTCATTGAAATATTTTTATTATAATTATCATTGTATTTTAATTTTTATTTTTATAATATGCTTTGCTTACCATTATAGTATTTATATGACTAATTTATATTTATATTTATATAAAAAAAAATGTTAAAGGGTAAATAAAAATTTTTAATAACAGAAATTTCTTTTCATTTAATTTCTTATTTATGTAAAATTAATCAAAACAATAAAATCTAGTACAATTTTTTAAAATTAAAAGTTCAATGGATTTTAGACTTTATAAACGTCATAATTTTTATTAGTAAACATCTGGTTAATTTATTTTATTTTAATTTTTTTTCTTATTAATTATAATTTCATATTTAATTAATTAATTAAATAGTGTTTTAAGTGGTTTTACATTTCGTCATGTTACAAGATTATGAGGATGACTATTTTCTAGAAGAAGATAAAATGTATTATTAATAGTTGTTTTAGAAAATGAAATTTTAATTAAATATTATTGTGAAGCACGTCAAAGATAATATAAAATTATCGATTATTAACAATCAATCAAAGAAGAAATTTTTAACACATTTTATTTTTATTATTTATTTATATTTCTATATATTAATTATAATACTTTTGTCTGAATTGTTAATTAATTGTGAAAAAATGATGTGGGCTAATGAAGGATCCCCATTTATGTTGTATCCATCGCCTTATTATCATGATAGAAGATTTTACATTTTAGAAGATCAAATGTAGTTAATTTGATTATAATTTTAATTTGCTTTTATTTAATTATTTAGCTAATTTTTGACACACGCATTTTATTTTGCACTTTTTATTTTATATTTTATTGTAGTTTTGATAACACGTTGATAAGTAAAGTAGCACAAGCTCCACATACACAAAGAAAAAAAAATACATAAAAACCGCACCAAAAAAAAAAAAACAAAAAATTTTAATTAAAGGCAGCTGTTATCCAACGTGGAGATAAATTCATTAATTGAGCCGATTGTAAATAATAATTTAATTGAAATTAATGAATTATCAGATCCAATATTATATGCTGGTGGATCATCTGAGGACAATGAATTGAAAATTATAAAATTTTGTCAAAAACATGAAATGGAACGATTGTGAGTTACACAAAAAAATATAAAAAAAAAATAATTAAATAAATATAGAAATTTATATTATTGTTCTTGTGTATGTTAATGAAACCAATTAATAAAATCAGATTTAAATGAGTTGAAATTAGATTTATGATTATTATTGGCACAGTACCCACAGTAACCAAGATAATTAATTGGCTTTAATTGATGTAGACAATATGGATTTACCTACCTACAAATAAATAATATTGGATTAACCATTAACACGATTATTGTATATATGCTACTCTCTACACATTTTAATTAATTATTTTTTATAATTTTTCTTATTAATTAATTGTTCCTCTTTGAACCGCTTTAAAGCTTTTAACGTAAGTTTATTTTTGCATGTTTATGTCTGGCTTTCTGTCTTCTAAATTGCTTTATTCGTTAATAATTATTCATCCTTAATAGTTTAGTTTAATCTCATCCGCACAATTAATAATTATTAATAATGTATATTTTTTGTAATCTAACAAACTAATAAGGGGAATGACTGTAACATCTGGTTCTGTATCTATAAAAAAAGATCAAACAAATTTAATTGGGATTAGTATTGGAGGAGGTGCTCCATTATGTCCTTGTTTATATATTGTCCAAGTTTGTTATCATTTAACAAAGTATTCCTGTATTTTAAATAATTATTTCTTGTTTAGGTCTTTGATGGGACACCGGCCGCAAAAGAGGGAACACTACAAAGTGGTGATGAATTACTGGGTGTAAATGGTCAAACGGTTAAAGGAAAGACCAAAGTTGAAGTTGCCAAAATGATTCAAACAGCGTCTGAAGAAGTAATCGTACATTATAATAAATTGCATGCTGATCCAGTACAAGGTGAAAGTCTGGATATTGTGTTAAAAAAAGTGAAGCATCGCTTAGTTGAAGGAATGTCTAGTAGCACAGCTGATACATTAGGTTTATCAAGAGCAATTTTATGTAATGATTCTTTAGTCAAAAGATTACAAGAACTACAAGCCACGGAATCTATGTACAGAGGTCTAGTTGAACATGCCAAAAGGTATTTTATTGCTTTTGCTAATCCAACAATTCAAAAATTCATTAATAATTTTTTTATTTTAGAATGCTAAAAGCTTATTTTGATTTATTGCAAACTTATCAAGCATTTGGAAATGCGTTTGCTTCTATTAGTGTACGGGAGCCGCAACCGCGTGCATCGGAGGCTTTTCGTTTGTTTGGTGAATTACATCGGAATATGGAACGTGATGGTGTGAAAATGTTAAAATCTGTAAAGCCAGTGTTGTCCGATTTGGGAACTTATTTACATAAAGCCATTCCCGACACCAAACTAACCATTCGCCGGTACGCCGATGCAAAATTTACATATTTATCCTACTGCTTAAAGGTTAAGGAAATGGATGATGAGGAGCATAGTTATGCTGCTTTACAAGAACCACTTTATCGAGTCGAAACTGGAAATTATGAATATCGTCTAATTTTACGATGTCGTCAAGATGCTAGAACTAAATTTGCACGACTTAGAAGTGATGTTCTAGAGAAAATGGAATTGTTAGAAAGTAAACATGCTAGAGACTTAGCTGGTCAGCTTAAACGTTTTATAGATGGTTTAGCAAATTTAGGCGGTGAAACTGTTGAACGACTAGAAAATGTAACGAATTTATTTCCTGTGGAAGTTGATTTAAAACCCAGTGCATTCCAATATAAATCCACAACAACTCTACAACCGGAAGATGGTTTAGACGATGAAATATCGTGTGCTGAAGAAGCAATTGATATACATGCCGATAACAATAATAAATCTGTGGATAACCTAATACCTGGTTTTGAAGATATCAGCTTATCAAGCGTAAACGAAACCAGTGATGATACAAAAGATCTGTTGTTAGAGCTTGGCCTGGCTGATATTGATTTAACTATTGGTGCAGGCTTAAACGATGTGCAACTAATAAATAATCAAGATCTGCTATTTCCATAATTAAAAGTACTTATTACATGTGTCCAATTTTAATAAATTTTCAATAAAAAAAAATTACTGAAAAAAATTTGTTTTGATTTTCTTCGATAGATAATTGGGAAATTTTTTCGGTTCAAAAATATTCTAGTACATTATTTTACTAAATAAAAATAAATTTAACAAACTGTCAAATTTTATTGTTTTCATTCTATCTACAGCTGAGTGAAAATGACGTGATAGAAATAAAATTAATTAATTATTAAAATATAATGGATCAAGATTCTGAAAGTACAGCAACATCATTAGATGAAAATACTGAAAATTTTTGTGACAATCCTACTCGTGATACATTAGCTGAAGGTTTAATGGGATTATTTAAACCAGCCGTCGATCAATTAGATGAACGTGTTCGTGCTACAAGGTATATTATCATGTCACACTTTGTTCCTATCTTTCATTATCAGTAACGAAAATTATGTTTTACAATAGAGTATCCCAAATTGAATTAAAACAACAATTAGATAATTTATCAGAGGAATTGAAAAAAATTCAGGAAACACAAAAAACGCCAGTTGAATTGGATGGCTATGTCAAAAAATTAATAAACGTCAAACACAAAGTAACAGTAGTTTCAAACGTTCTACAAGGTGCCCAGGTAATTATAATCATCCTCATAATTTTATAAACATATTATCATTTTGTCATACCAATAGGATCGGTTAAATCGATTACATTCCCAAATTGATCGTGAAAAACTACGACGCAAGGCCTTGCTGGATAGTGAATTAAGTACATCAGCATCGCATTTAAACGTGAACAATACACCAAATACATCATCCGCAGCTACTTTAGAAGAATAAATTTCTTCTCCTTTTTTTAATTTTTATTTAGTTTTAGTTGTATATTGTTTAGTCGTTAGAATATTATTATAATATGGAGACACCATTAATAAGTCATATCACTGGAGATGATTATGAGGTAAGAGTTCTGTTTTCTCTTACTTTAAACTGTTTTTACAAATGAATTGTCAAATTTTAGAATGTTTATGAACCAGCAGAGGATACATTTTTATTATTGGATGCATTAGAAAAGGATTTGAAAGTTATTGAAAATTTAAAACCAAGTGTTTGTGTTGAAATTGGTTCTGGAAGCGGTGTTAATATAACTGCTCTCTCAAAAGCATTGAAATCAACAAGTTTTTGTCTGGCCATTGACATTAATCCGTTTGCATGTCAGGTATGTATTATATACTTTAACTTTGGTAGTAATTTCACTGAAATATTAATTGTTGTAGGTAACAAAGAAAACTGGATTAGCAAATCATGCAACATTAGATGTAATTAATATGGATTTATTAACAAATCTACAACCAAATATAGTTGATATTTTAATATTTAATCCGCCCTATGTACCAACACCAGATAATGAATTAACCTTTGACCAAACAACCGAAACTGACTTCAAAAATATAAATAAATTGAATAAAAATTTAACAAAATCATGGGCGGGCGGTTACAATGGCTGTCATATAATAAATATTTTATTAAATAATTTAAAAAATATTTTAACAAGAGCGGGAATATTTTATTTATTAGTTGAAAAACGTAATCAACCAAAACAATTAATAAATGAATTAATTGAAAACGGTTTTCAATGTGTCATATTCATGGAAAGAAAAATTCGTGGTGAACATTTGTTTATATTGAAAATAAATAATTAATTATGTTTTTTTTTTTTTTATATAATTTAATTTAATATTCTGTTAATTAATAATAATTTATAAGCATAAAATATGAAATATATAAATATTTGCGATAGAAAACTTTTGTTTTTCTATATAAAATAAATAAATAAATAATTAAGCAACATGTATGGCTGTACTGCCAGTGATATCAGATAATTCCCTTGATGTAAATGTAGCGACAATTTTATAGTCACCCGAACCCTAATAATCAATGTGAATTAATTTTTTTCCAATTTAAACAGAATAATAACGGAATAAATACCTTTGGTGTAATCGGTGCTGTAATATTAATTGTTTCCATTGGGCGTATCTCTCTGAATGGTACCGTAATTGTTTTTGCAATTAAACCAGGACCAGAAATGTTAAATTCACAAATTGTCAACTTTTTATCGAGTGGATTTGTTAACGACAATGTAATATTAACAATTTGACCAATAACAGTTTCCTTTGGTGGTTTGATCAAAATGCTTGGTTTTATTACTTGGAAATCATCTTCAGCCGCCCATGTTTGTTTTGTCTCCTTGACACTGCATATTGCTGAAATCTTCATGTTGCAGTATCTGAGAATGGTTTACATTTAGGTTTTTATTCCCTATTATTTGATTTATATAATAAAACTTACTCAACCAATCCATCAATGTATTCATCTCCACGCACAGTCATTCGTATATCATGTGTGGCACCGGCTTTAACCACGACATCTCCCGATGAACGCTTAACAGTGTTTGCTTTAATACCAGTATAATAAATACTTCCAGCTGTTAGACATGCCTCAATTGTACGTAGGACTTTGGATTTATTGACCACTTTAACAGTGACGGAAAATGGTTTTCCAATGTCAACACGGTCTAAGTCAACAAGACTGAATTCGACATCTTCGATTATATTTTCCGGTACATCGTAAAATCTCTTAGCTCTGCTTACATTACGAACAGCGTTGAATAATGATAAGCGTTCATCTTTAGTACCTTCTTGCGATTTATATTCAAATGTAATATCCTGTCGATCTCTTTCACCCGTTGGATCATACACCATTGGCATCTTTGTCAATATCATACGGCCAACACTAAGAATTATTTATATTAAGATCAATTTAGTTTTAATTAAAACTGCAAGACACTTACTGATATTTGTTGCATTCAATTCGCTTGAATCCCAATTCATTATTTTCATCAATTTTCCATTTCATAAAATCGGCATTGACTGTTGAAATCATAAATGGAACATCGTAGCTTAAACCAACGACGCCTAAAAATAATTTTAGTTTTAATAAAAACTGATTTTAAATTTAATTCACTGAATAAAATTACCTTGACGAATTGCTTCTAATGACGCTGGACCGCATTGATAGTATCCACTAGATGTTTCTTGCGGAGTAGCATCAATCGCTTGCCACCCACCATATCCTTTAGGAAGATCTGGACGAGCCATATAAACATCATTCCATACATGATAATTCCATAAAGAATCCTCTCCCATCGGATTATTAGGATCATATTCCAATTCCTTATTATCCTTATCATAATATTTGTCAATAGTTAATGAACCATTTGAATCATGAGCTGATACAAGATTTGTAACGACGCGACTTGGTAAACCTAGGGCACGGCATACAGTGGTTACAACACCAGCAAATACCCAGCACTGGCCATACTTTACGGGAATACCAGTAGTTAAGTACTGATCCAAAATATCCACTGATCCAGTCCAAGTTGAAGGGCCTGTACCGTCCTTATAATTACCATCCCAACGACCGACGAGTACCCCGTTATCATCATTTGAGTTAACTATTTTTGATATAGCGCGTGCCATTGCTATCGGATCTCCACGGCTACAAAAATTTTAAAAACGTAAATTGCGAATACAAATGAAAAACAGGGAAAAAATCTTACTTTGTGTGTCCTAATTTTACTCTATCAAGCATAAGGGTGCAAGCTGGTAAAATACTTGTATCAAATTGTCCAAAAACCCATTGACGGCCTCTTGTTGAACCCATTGGTCCCACCCATATCTTACCAACGTCAGCGAGTACATATTCCTCTAAATTCTCCGTCTCGGGCATATAAACCAAATCACCCTTGCACCATGGATTAAACAATAACCACAAATCACCATCATACGTGAATTCAGTTTTATTTGCTCCCGAAAGGCAATCCACTGTTACTTCATACGGACCAACTGGTGCATCAACTGGTGACATTAACTGAAAAAATTTCATTATTTAAAAATAAATTTAATATTTCAAATAGTGGTGAAAAATTACCTCAACGACCAAAGTCTTATTCTGATTGGAGACAATTTTACCGCACCAAGAATTACGATCGAGTTCAATATCTTTATCGTTCACAAAAATGATTCCTCTGGTATTTTTAATCGCATTAGGGTTTGGACCACACGAAAATGTAACTCTAACACTGTCCTTACCCTTAACGTATTCGTTGTTGTTGAATCTCAAAGCAACGTTAAAAGATTGTCCCCGCCGGATAACTGGCACCCGGGGTGTCATATGAACAATTTCATACTCTAACGTATGATGCCTTTCCGCATTTTCCAACTCATAAAAATGAATTGACTCAACTGTTAATGCCATAACTTTTTTTTTTTTTATTATTTTAATTTAATTAATGCAAACAATTAAATAGCGAAAACTTAATTAAAATGTTTTATACAAAATTATTTATATTTATATCGAATTTAAATTTTCCTTACCTTCCCATACCCCTTTTTTTTTTTGGTCATTTTTTTTTTTTATCAAAAACTAAAAATTTAATTAATTATTAAGCAAGTGCGGTTTTTATTTTACATGAAATCGGTTAACGGAAAATGGATATTAATTAGAGAAGTAATTAATTAATTTGTAACCACAGAGAGTTGTATATTTAGGACAAAATTTTATTAATTAATTTTTTAGCTGATTAGTTAATGATGTCATTTGCATTTCTTTAATTAAAATAAAAGGGAAAAAAGTTCCCATTGCAGTGGTTTGACTCAATTTATCTCGCGAAATTAATCATAATTAAGTTTTTTAAGAACTTCAAGTGATTTTTGACGATTACCGAAGATAGTCACCATAGCAGGGCACACGTCTCAACTTTTAGAAACAAAACACATCGCAAGCTCAGTTAAATCCCTGAAATTTCAATGAAAATGAATTGATTCCGTAAAATATTCTACTCCGTATCATATTTCAAGAACAATTCTCTGAAATCGTTAAGAAACAAATTTCCAAAAATTTATTACTTTTTGACTGATGACCTCCATTAAAACCGATTAAATAAAAAAAAAAAAAATCTCAAAAAAGCTCAAATCACTCGCAATAAATCACAAAAAAAAACTAAAAATTATTTTATAAATTTATTTATTATGATTTTAATAAAAATAATTATCATTAAACAAATAAGTAATGCAAGGGTAAAATAAATAAATTAATTAAATCTATTTATAAAACCAACCGTAACGCCAACTTGTTGCTGCCGGAAAATAATATTTATCAAACGGTTTAAAGTTTGAACGTTCATTTAAATATTTTCTACGCGCTAATAGATCCTTTTCTAGAAAATTCAATTAAAATTAATAAATGTTTGTAACAAATTTTTTATGTAAAATACCATTATGTAAAATTTTTAAATGATCCAATGATGCTGAACGCATTGGATGCTCTAAATATTGTGGATTATTAGTGATTGGATAATTTTCACCATTTGATAAACTATATGAGGCAAAATCACTTTTATTACCACGTTTCTTTGGTCCCGTTGATAAAACAGATGAGAATGGTGATACAAATGGTGATTTAAATGGTGGTTTTGATTGCTATAAAAATATAAATTTATTAAAATTTTCAATAACACTGTTTGCGGTATCATAAAAGCCATCTTACCGGTTCCTGCTTTGATATATTACGTCGTCGAAATACCTCAATATCAGTAAATGTACGTTTTGATTGTTGCGGTTTTATTTCAAATTTTTGCTTTGCCAATTTATTCATTGCAAATTTATTTGTCAAATAAAAATACAAATTTCACAATAAACATTAATTTATAAATTTCTTTTACAATTAAAATTGTGTCATTTTGTGGAAAGATAATGACAATAAATTAAAAACAAAACAACAAAACAACAAAAAAAATGAAAACAAGAACAAAGCAAAGTCGTCTACTGCGGTTTTATATTTTGAATACGCAAAAAAAAATCAAATTTCTAGTCAATTAAAAACAAAATAAATAAATAAATAAAACACTTTTGATAAGAATTTACATGAAGTATGGTTTTTTATTTTTTGTTAATTCTATTTTTAACTACAATAATATTTATATAATTTAACCATAAATAAAAAAAATTATTTTAAAACTAAAATAAGAATAAAAAACAAAACAAATGCTAATGAACTTGTTTGTTTGTTTTTGGTTGCTAAGGATGAAACGAGCGACTGAAATAGTTCAACGTCATCTAAATTACTATTCCAACCAATTACCGGTTCATTTTTGTTTTGTTGATTCAGCCACGCTTCTAAAGGTCGAAAGAAGTCAAGTAAAGGTTCCGCAGATAAACGTTGTGATTTTCCACGTGTGAAAAGTTTTATTAATTCGGATGGAGGCAGTGAGGCGCCCTTTTGCATGAATTCACTGTAAATAAATTTAAAAAATAATTTTTTACACCAGTTAAATAATTAAATTGATTTTATTGAACCTTAAAAGTCTTCCAGCATCCCGTGAACGATAAAAATCGCATGTATGCAATGGACCTGTATGACCAGCCGTTACACAAAGTTCATTATAAATTTGGAATTGCAGTATTGTTGCAACAAAGTATTTTATGTAATCTTGGTCCGACACAATATGATATTTAGCACCTGCATCAAAATGTTCATTATTTCTAGCTACAGGCGGTATTAAACCCTGATAACGTAATCGTAATTCCCACCAACGACTATTCATACCAGTTGGTCCTTTTTCAAAAACGAACCAACGCCACTTTTTATTACCAAAAAGAACAGAAAAAAATTAATTTCATGGAAAAAACAAAGAATTATAAAAATAAAAACCTTTTCCAGAGCAATACTAAATGCCATAAATGGTAATTTATCCAATGCAAGATTTAATAAATATTCAATATTGACCATTGAGTTTCCCGTTGATGTTGAGAGTTGCGTTGATAGTAAACCAATTCGCTGTAAATGTACTGGACCGCCCACACATAATCCAATTGCATGTGCTACTGCCTCATGGAATCCAGGATTTGGTCCTTCTTTATACGCAAACGGTTGACCAGCATACTGCATATAATACTGAATATGCGTCATTTCATGATGTGAATTTATGAAATCATCAATTGTGACCTGAGTACATTGCTTGATTCTAATGGAAAACAATTATTAAAAAAAAAGAAGTCTTTTGAGGACATAAGTCTAATTTAAACCTGTAATCAATGTTATTACAGAAGTCCCACGCCGAGGCTGTGCACTGTGTGTAAACTTCATTTGGTTTTTGAAGCATCGAATTTCGCCAAAACTCTGGTGACATAGGTGGTAATCCCATAGATGTAAAAAACTCTTCGGCTCCCTGAAAAATTCGTTGTGGCGTATAACCTTGACGAATCATTTCACCAGTTACATCCGGTGTTTCTTTAGGTTTTGTTAGTAACAAATCGTAAATATTGCGCCAATTTTGTCCCCACATATTACCCAAAATATGCGCTGGTATTGGACCATCATTACGAACAATTTCCTCACCGTACTTCTGATATAAACCGCGTCGCACAAAGGTAAATAATTGTCGATACAGTGGTTGTATTTTCAGCCACAAATCTTGGACGGTAAAGAAGAAATTTTTATCCTCATAAACTTCACGCATTTGTTCACCAGCATCGCTATAACCTGGGTTATTTACAAATTTTTTTGTTATAAGTGATTCAAATAATTTTTATTTATTAAGCCACTCACCATGCTTTTGAGCACCTTGATTAGCCAAGTCGATATAACGCATAAACGTATTTCTTATAGGAGGACCAATTTTATCACGCCACGCCATCCACGTATAACGTAATTCTGGTTCATTTCGACTTGTCTCCATAATACGATTTAAATCCGGATCTAATTTCAAATCACAAGACATTGTATAGCCGGAAACATATTTCGATGAACGATGATCATTCGATGATAATCTTATCTCATCATTTCCATTTGCCATAAAATTAATATTATCACTACGGTACGGACATATTTTTGCATTATTATAATTATCCTTTAATAGCGTGAGTATGTTATTAAGCTAATTAAATGGAAAATAATTAGTAAATCCATTGTGATTAAATAAATAGATAAATGTAATAAACCTCAGTGTATTTAGCGTCACCTAAGCCACATCTACCTTCCTTAATTATACGACTTAATTGTCGTTGAACATTTTTATCCGTAATTTGATCAACATTAAAAATTGCCGCACGTCGCCAGCTTAAACATTTAAATTTTACACCTAAAGACTGTTGTTCACGCATACGACGCTTATTAAAATCAGTCGTATTTGTCGCGTACCGCCATTCACTTGTTGCTACTCTATTCAATCAATAAAAATTAATTATATAATTAATTAATTAAATTTTGAATTTTTATTTTATTTCAAAATTACTTATTACAAACATCAGCAGCATCACGATCAAAATCCCGTAAAAATTGCACAGCATCATTTAGATTATTATTTGTATTCTAGATGAAAAATGAATAATAATTAAATTTTTTTTTTTTATTACATAAAATTAAGGTGTAACATCCGTTACACAGTTACAGGAAATTTATAATTAATATTTTGATAATGATATGACAATAATTTTACATTGAATTTATAAATTCGTGGTGATTTAATTTAATAAACTTTGTACAATTTTACAATTTTACAATGAGCAAAGACAAAGATCTTGTTGATTTGTCAAGGTGTGGTTTCACAATAAATTGAGTTGTTGTTTCTATTGAGATTTTAATGAATTAAAAATTTATTATTAATTCAGCTTAGGAAACAATGACTTAATAACAAACAACGGTTTTATATTTGTTTTCCATTTATTTCATTTTTTATTAAATATCACGTGTTGTGGGGTATTTTACATTGAGAAAAATTTATCTGTCGTGATTTAGTGCAATGAAGACTTGATTTAACTGCATCTGGTCTAAATTCAATCAAATTTATGTACAGATAGAAATGAAATAATCGACTAATGAAATATCGACTCTCGAAAACAATGAATCTCCGACTGTCCTATGGAAATCAGCTTAAAGTAAAACAGTTAAAACCCTGTCAAGTTTAAATATAATTTAGTTACATCGTAGAAGCTCCAAACCCCCATCGGTGTCGTCAATCGGTAATAACGGTATTACGATGGAAATAACCTTAAAGTGGTAACGGTACTAAAACCAATTAATGTCACCAACAATTTGTATTATCACTCAGGATATTGATCTTAATAAGTAATATCCGATTTAAACGTTTTTCTTCTTCTTCTTTTTTTTTAAATCTATGAATCACAAAATTAAACATAAATTACGCATAAAATATAAAAAAATAAAAACCATCTAGCACAATTTGTGTCACAAAATTAGTAATCGAAGAAAGACTTAAGAAGAAGAAACAACAAGATCCAATTATTCAAATCACTGACTATGAAATAATAGTAGAAGAAAAAAAAAACATTTTTTTTTTTTTTTTTTAATAAGAAAACAAACTGTACATGTACGAAAAAAAGTAAAACATGCTTAAGTACACTGCGCACGACTGTTTAGATTAAATAGTTTTTTTTTTTTTTTTTTTTCAATCATTTCAAAATTTAAACAAGAAATTAATACAAATAAATCATTTTTCTTCTTTTTTTTTCCTGTACAAATCAATTGATAAAACAAATTTGTTTTTTTTTTTTAATTATTTTACCTCTGTTAATCTAATATCGTCACTAAATTGTGATGAAACCGATTTAATGTTTAATCCAATTTTTATCCATAATACTATAATTAGTGTACCATAACTTTTTAATTTAATTCTATTCATTGTTGAACGATGCAATGAGGAGACTTTAAACTGTTTAGCTCTTTCCTTAAGAACTATCCTGGTCACTATTAACGAAATAATAAAGAAGTCACCACAAAATAGAAAAACAGTTCAATTCACTTTGAATTAAGATTCACAACTGAAAATAATCTTCATCGCTTATTTTATTTTTTTTTAGTTTTATTTAAATAAAGAAAGAATGAAAAAAAAAATTGTTTTTTTTTTTAATGTTATTTATGTTCATCCATTGTAACAATTCATTTACGGAGTAAATTTTTATTTCTACACGATCATAGACATGTAGACGGTTGAATTAATATATATATTATATAAGGTAAGTAGTTAAAATGAATAGGAATATGTTTTATGTTGCGATTACATATTCAGTTATGTTTATAAACAATAAACTATCTTTGAACAAGTTTACAACAATTGTTTTCTTACCTTTTATTTGTATGGTAATTGCTTTAACTACCATCTATATTTAAAATCATCTTATTTTACTATTAGTAAAATTTTAATTTGATCTCATTGTAAGCAGAATAATTAATTACTTTTCTCACTGCTTATTGAAATCTCTCGATTTGTTATTATCGAACAGTAAAAACTTTGTTACGAGATTTAGAACAGAGAAGTTCAACATTTTATGTTTGTTCGAATTTTGTAAGTGTCATCATGGTTTATTTTATTTTATTTTTCAGAAGTTTTTTTCCTTTGCAAATAGAACACAAATTTTCATAATACTTTTATATTGAAAGTCTGTAAATTGTCAATAGAACAATTTTTTTATTATTTACTAAATAAATTAAGATGATAATTTTCATAGAAATACCTCTGACTGCTGTCAAATTATGTTTGGCATGTAGTTCCTAAGATCTGGCGTAATAGCTACAAATCTACATTGAATCTGCACCAGAAATATTAGAAACCAGGCTACATATGCTGTGGGTTTATTAACCCTGAATTCAAGCTTGTTTTAATAAAATTCTTAATTATCTGTTACACAAATATCATTAATACTTATGCATGTAGATTTTGTATACAATAAAAGGCTGTTAGGGACTTTTAAAAATTCTAATCTTCGAATAGAAAAATCAAATAAAACGGTAGCTACTTTCACAGCTCCCAAAAATCATCAAAATACCAAGATAAGTACTGATTTATCCTTTTAAAAAAGCACAATTAAAAATTCCAATTGAACTTGAACAAAATGATTTTGAAAAGATTGAGATTTCCAAAGACTATAGACTTAACCAGGAAGTTAAATAAGATTAAAGGTTTAATCAATAATTATTAAAACAAAATTGTGAATGGCAATTTGTAAGTATTTAACAATAAAATATTATAAAAAGAAAATGTAATAAAAAAAAAATAATAATCAAAACATTGTTACGCTCAATGATTTTTTCTTTCTATAAAAAACTTAAATTCGGTTAAGCCATTAAATATAAAAAATAATAGTTAATAAATAGAAATAAAGAAAAAAAAAATAGTCGTTAAGCGATAAAGACTTTTGGTTAATTAATATGGACTGTTAATTGCTCAGCTGAAATTATCTTCTTTTGTTTATTGATTTTGTAATTAAAGATGGTTGGGGTTTATGTAAATAAAACTTTTTATTGTTATTTTTACGTAAAATAAAAGCTTTTATTGGGTGTGCGTCATTGGATAAAATTAACCAATTAGTCGTAGTTAGGATTTTAGTTGGGAATTTAGTAGCTGAAGTTAGTTGGGATTTGTCAAGAAATACTCAAGCAATACAAATTGCGAAAAATTATGAATTTTTAAAAGAAAATTTGGGTACATGATAGCAGATTCATACAATTTCCCAACTAATGTGATAGTATCTCATCCATAAATGGTCATAGTCTTGAAAATGTTACACTTTTACATCAATGGAATACAATTATTAAATGTACCGAAGCCCTACAATCAGTGATGCAAATTTATTCTTTTCTACAAATTCCTATGCCATAGAAATTAAACATTCACTTTTCATGAAGTCAATCAACAAATACCTAAAGACAATGAATCAAAACAAAGGCATTATCAAAGTGTTTACTTAAAGTGGCGTCAAGCGGTAAAGAAGCATTACAATACTTTTCCTTTAAGGTATTGTTCTTGTTTTCTGGTAAACAAATAATTAAAAATAATCCATAGACCACCCATACAAAATGTCTAGCAAAACTTTATTATTTTCAATGATAATAACTGTGGCGTTTCACTTAAATTCGATTTTTTTTTAATCCAAGTAAAACAGCAGCTTAACGACAAAAAAAACAAGAAAAATTTATTGAATAATAACACGTCAAGTCGGATTATTAGCAATATTATAATTTTAATCTTAATTACAAAATCAGTAATGTATAATAAACAAACCACATTACCACAAAACACCCACCTACACTTTTTGTTTTTTTTTATTATATTTTTTTAACTTTTCCTTTTTTTATTAAAAATATATATTTTATTTGTAACAATAAATTCCTTATTCAATAAATTTATTAATTTTTTAATAAACGTTGCATTCAATTAAAAAATGTATAAATTTATTAATTAATGTAGAAAATATATATGGATTAAAGGTAAAAATTGCAGAAATTGCATTGAGCTTTATTAATTAATTGTCAAAAAACAATCAAAAAAAAAAACAATCAAAAAAGATAAACGATAGAAAGATAACGAATGATTAAACACATAATCTAAGGTAATAACATTTATATTTATTAATAAAACAGGTAATATTTACTATAAAAAAAAAATAATAAAATAAAAATAACTAAAAAAAAAAAAAACATTTTTAATTACTTGTTTGCTTATTAATTATTGTAAATTTAATTTTATTATAACAGGGTGTTTCAACAATGATATAATAAAAGTAATAAAAAAAAAAGAAAAAAAAGTCATTAGAAACAGAGTCATTAAACATATATTTATATTTTATTAGAATCTTAAGTGTTTTTATTAACGCATTGAATTAATTTAATTAAATTTTTTGTATTTTTTACTAGAATTTATAAATAATTCAATTTTATAAGTGTTCTCCTTGGTTTCGATTTTTTTTTTTGTTTGTTTATTGATGTAGGCAACGTCATAATTATACAGGTGCACTGATTCATTACAGAAATTTTTTTAATTTTAATTAAATAAAGACTTTGCGGAATTAATTTCGAAGTTATTATGTCTTGAATGGAGTAAATTTTCGAGTATTTTCGAGTTTATTTAAAACTTTATCGAAGTCCAGTTCATCTATTAGCTTTAAAGTAAAATAAGGCGCATTAGATTATTACTTAGTCCGGTTACAGATACTTACAGTACTGACAACGAAGTAATTGATCGTATGTGCAAAGTGATCGTAAGTTTAAATTGATCGAAACTAGAGAAGTGACTGTAATTTACAAAATTTAATTTTTCCTTACGTGCTTTACTGTTTTTGCTTGTAACAAAGTGTAATTTCCTATTACGTTTCAATGTTATTTACTATTTAATAAGCAATAATATTATTTTTAATTAAGCACAATTTCCTTTCCATTTCCACAAAATTTCCATTTAATGTAAGATAAGGTAGAATAAACAGAACCAAACTTAGTTATTATTATTTTAAATAAAAACGCCATAGTTTGATGAGTATAGCGGTTGATAATCAACTGAACAGGTCTTACTGTGTATCCATTACTGAATTTTTCTTATTTTTGATGCTTTTTTAATGTCTTAAGCGACAGAAACTTTTCAAACTTCTTTGCAAAAAAAAAAAACGTTGATATCAACTTAATCCAACACATGAACAGCAACAAAACTATGAAAAAATAATTAAATAATTTGAATAAAAAAAAAAAAAAAAAAAAACTAATTACAACGTGATCTTGAAAATATTTAATTTTATTTTCCCCCCTATTCAGGTTGTTTTTGAAGGCATAGCGCATCGCGCATCGCGCATAATTTATATTTTCTGTGGTTTTTCCTTTATTAATCGATGTCATGATTGTGTATTTGGTTGAGTGATTCTTCTAATTTTACTTAATTAATTAATTAAAAAGATAAAAATAAAAATATTCACGTAATTAATGAAACGACCTAATTCCTGTTATAATAAAAAAATTTTTTGCTTTCTTTTTCGTTAAATAATATTATATATTTGATCCATTTATATATTGCACTTTTGTTTTGTTCGTAAATTCAAAAGTCAAATCTTTATATATATTTACATAAGTGGGTAATTATTTTATTTAATTTTTTTTTTTTTTATAAAAAACAATAAAAGCGAAAATAATAATAATAATTATTATTTTTTTTTTTAAATATATATGTTGTGCGTGTATGCATGGGCGGATGAAAACTCAACATATTTGTTCATTAAAGCAATAATAAAGTAAAATAAATTATTTAAAAAAATTTTTTTTTTTTTTTGTTGGAAATGTAGAATTAGCAGGATGAATCGAGGCAGTGCAGATACAGACTGTGTTATGGGATTATGCTAGTTCATTTTAATTCTTTAATGACAATATGGGAAATTTGGGCATTCATGGGCTGAAACTCCAGCTGGGTAGAGACGTTCGGTCCAGCCTGGGAGTGGTGCAACTTGTGGTGCAGCATGACCTCCAGCGTTATCACAGAATGGATAGTTGGGGCATGATTGTGGGCTTACACCAGCTGGGTATCTAATATATTACCAAAAAAAAATAAGTATTCCATTCATGAAATTTAATCACAAGTTAAAACTTACTTATCGCCACCAGATGTAAGATGGTTGCTGACTGGAGCTGCGTTCCATGCTGGAGCTGGTGCATTCCATTGGTTATGTTGTTGTGGAGCGTTCCATTGGTTATGTTGTGGTGCGTTCCATTGGTTATGTTGTGGTGGATTCCATTGGTTATGTTGTGGTGCATTCCATTGATTATGTTGTTTGTTTGGGCTATGCAATAAAGCATTATCACAAATTGGGAAACCTGGACAAGCGGCTGGATCAACACCAGCTGGATAACGTGCTGCCTCTAAATGTTGAGGAGCAGCATTGACAACAGCAATAACAACAGCGAAAACTGATAACTATTTAATAGATAATTTTTAGATTAGGGGATAAACACTTTCATTCCAATAATAATTCCAATTTGTCAAAACCAAAAATTATTCTTACCACTTTTGAGATCATTTTTAAAATATTATTATTTTTTTTTTGGACTATTATGTTATTCACAAAATATTAAAAATATTAAAATTAAATGTTTTTAATAGAACACAAAACTTCCAATTAAGTCTGAACTACACTGATTAACCAAGGAGTAAATCTCTTGCTTTTATACAAACACCACACCCAAGCCAAAACCCAATAATTCGTTGTTTTTTTTTTTTTTTTTTTTTTACTTTTTATTTGAAATAAACCGATCTGATTGTAGGACAATGTTAATGTTAAATTAATAATTATGGAAGGAATAATAATAATAATAATAATAATACATACAATCACGTCACAGTACTGTTAAAAATGCGGCAGTAAAATCCAAATTATTATTTTTACACATTCACAAATAAATTTAAAAGTAGCCTAGGTTAGGCTTGTGCTGGCTAAAATAATTAAAATACTTGTTCTCAATATAAAATATTGTCTATGTATTGGTTAAATGCATTTATATAAATAAATGTAACATGTTGTTGCCCTTGAGGATCAGTGGTCCGGAAAAATTGCGAACGTACACTTTTCTTCATTAAACAATTGTTGGCTAACATAATTATTTTTTTTTTTTTTTTGTATTTCATTTCCATTGCTTGTGTAACAACACAATTAGATGATTTGTTACCACCGTTGTTATGTATATAGAAAATAAATCGATTGATACTCTGTTAATATATGTATACATACCATAGATGACAGATAACATTATCTATAAAGCATTAAAAAAAAAAAAAAAAAAAAAAAAAAAAAAAAAAAAGTAAAAGTGATTGACATTCCTCTATATTATCTTAATAAAAAAAAAAAAAGTTCCATTTCGTGATTTATTGTATAATAAAAAGAAAAAAAAAACACACAGAAAAATGCAACCGCAGAGAAAATGTAATAATTTTCGATATAAGAACGTGAAATAACAAAAAAAAAATAAAAATATTAAGCAATCGACTGTTAATAATTTTTATTTATTTATGTTCATCATATAATAATAATAATTATTATTATTATTATTATTCAATAATGTTTAATGTAATAAATACATACATATTACACCCACATATGGTGCCGATTGATCTTGTTTTCGTTTTCGTTGTTTTTTTTTTTTCTTTTCTTTTCTTTTCTTAGCGCCTTTTAGTTGTAATAATTTTGTTGTTCAGTGGTGGCTTTAAAAATATAATCAAACGCCTTGGGCTACATTTTGTGACATCCAATCTATTGTATTAATTCTGAAAGGACTTTACACAGTTTTTAGCATAAATTGTTAAAGCTAGAATGATTGAATATGGGATCATGAGGAAACAACAACAGCAACAAACCGAATGTAACAGAGATTCTTTGTGAACACGAAACTATAGTCTAATCCAATGCCTTTTGTTTTACTTTTGCAAAAATTATTATTCTTACCTAATTCTACCACTTTATAAGCTTAATTCAAATGGAAATGCTTTGTGTTGAAAAGTTGAATTCTTTAACCGAAATTATATTTAAATTTAATTTAATAATTTTTTTAATTAACAAATTAGAAACTTTTTTTTTTTATTAATATTTATGTAATGAAAAAATATTTGATTGATTTTTTGTTCAATCGTGCTGATAATGCATTTAGCCTTGTTTATGTTTATTTATTTTTTTTTATTTTCTTTTCTTTTCTTTTTACCACAAATTCCAAATGAATTCTTTCAAGGTTTCTGTTTATCATAAACTAAGAGGTGACCCTTTCATATAAATGTGAGAGCGGGTACTACAAAAATATTTTCCAAGTGCACAACTGTGTTTAAGCCACTATCCACCGAAAACCTTAACGTAACGTTTTTGTTTGTTTGTTTGGTTGGAGATTATCACCAACTGTGAGAATGCTGTTTGATCAAGAAACAAACCAAAGAAGAAAAAAAAAGCTCAAAAAACTCTTTAAACTATTTAATAATTTTTTTTAATTATTATTAACCCTGAATACCAAAAACAGAATGGATAAAAAGTTGTTTTTCCTCTCTTTGTAGCTCATTTATTTTTTTTTTTTTCCTTTTCTGCTTTTTTGATTTGCTTCGTTTTGTGGATAATATTCAAATGATTAAACAAAGAAAAAGAAACGAAAAACATATCACCAGGAAGGTAACGATTATTCAAAATAATTATTACCTTCATTAGCCAACAAATATGGGATTGTTTAATGTTGAACAGAGTTTAAAATATCGAATATCAACCCGGTGGTCTCACCTAAAATTTGTTTATAGATTATTAAGATAAAACATTTCTACGAGCAAACAAATTATTTCTACCTTAACGCAACAATTTATTGCAGGTTAACTTTATATAATAATTAATTAATTAATTAAAAAAAAAAGTAAAACAAGTTCAAAAATTATGAATACAAATTAATGTTGATCATGACCTTGATATTAATAAATAAATTTTGTTTTTGTTTTAATAATAATTATTATTATTTATTATTGTATTGTAATTGCATAGAAAGTGAAATTAAAATTAATAAACAAAAATTGCATTTTGTTGCATCATATCGGGATAAGATCAGTGATCGTGTTATGTTTTCATTGATCGTTGATTTTTCTCTCTATCTCTTTTATTTTTTAATTTTTTGTATTGAAATGAAAGTGGGAAGTTCAGACTGCACGACACAAGTCAAGCTTTACGTATAAAAAATGGCAAAAAAAAAAAAACAAGCTTACAGCAAGTGTCATGTAATTTTAATGATTTAAAATCATAATGAAGGCAGCATAACAAGATAAAAATATTGTCGTCAATGTGGAACAAAATAAAACTGCCAATACCTTTCACTTCCGATTGTGTGACGTCGTTGTGCAACGTCACATTTATTTGTTTTCCAGGCATTGTGCTATTTTTATTCAATTGGTTTTAAATACAAACAGGTTTCTAGTTAATTAAATTAAATTTTTTTTTTTTGTTATTTTTTTAGGCGTTTTAAACTTTGTTTTCTTGTTTTATACAACCGAGTTATTATTAGCATTTATTGTTGTTAATTTTTGAAATATTTTTATTATTTATTATATAAAAAGTTAATTTATCCGTTATAACAGGCTTTACAGGTGGTTTATCGTTACTTTCTTGAGTAGAAATTTTAATTTATTATCATCGTAAGAAGTTTATTGAATGAATAGGAAATTAATTATGGTGTAAAAACCTAAACGGAACTAACATAAATTGTTTAAGCCTATTCTGGTTTCGGAAACAATTTTTTAGGATTTATTTTTTGATTGTTTAACGGATAGTTCTGGATAATCTGATTCTATTCAGCTGTTAAAAAATATCACCATGTGCTTAGTTATTCAACTGTTTTTTATAATGAAAAAAAAAAAAATGGCGAATTAGCACATAACCTGTGCTTGTTTTCTGTCTGTTTTAAAGCAAACTTAATCCAATTTTTTTTTTTACAATAAATAAAGCTAATAACGAAGCTGATTTAATTGAAACAATCACTAGAAGAGACTTTTTATTCCTTTATGTACAACTTTTATCGTTTTCCATTTTTTTTTTATGTTGCTTTAACCGCCAATGACCATTTTTTTTATTTCCTTAAATGATTTTTTTTTTTTTTTGATTAAAACAATTCTTTGACATTGATAATAAATATTAAATTTAAATTTAAATTTATACAAGTGGATCAATGAAATTTATTTATTTTATTTATTTTATGATTTATGCATTTTTTTTTTTTTTTTTATAACTTTATATAAGACATTTTAGTTATTATTTATAAAAGTAAATCAACTTTTTTTTTTTTTTTTTGTTGTTGCTTGTTGTTAAGTAGAGTTTTATGTTTTAATTTGTTGATTAAAATTAGCTTAAATACTGCCTGAAGGTGGTAATGTGATTCTATTTAACTCTAGATGGTTGCTGTTTTACTGTCGCCTAAGGTGCCGTATTTTATCGTGGCGCCTAATATGTTTTAAATCCTTATTGTCTCACTTTATTTGTGAAAATGTTGTGAATTACATAATAAAACATTCAATTTGATGAAAAGTGCATTTAATAAGAGTTTCAGCCGGTGGAAACATGTAGAAAACTTTAACAATTAAATTTGAATCACACTTATAACTATTATTTGTGTTATTATTAATTGATTAATTATTTCAGTAACAGTAATTTCTATTTAATTACAATCGAAATGCATATTGAATGTAAAATGTAATAAAAAAAATAAAAATTTCCATCGTAACACAATTAACATTGGCATTGATCTAATAAAGATATAAATTAATTACATAATAATTAGTTATTGATATTAAAATCGACTGTTATTAATAATAAACTATAAATTAAATGGCGTTTTAATAATTATTAATTTTTTAATTAACAGTGAATTTATGTAAATTTGTTGTTGTTTTTTTTTTTTTTATAACTCATTCATATTCAGTCTCGAAAAATTCTTTAAACTGTTAACAACGCTATAAATATCAAATGTGTTTATTATTATAACTAAAAATTCATTGATTTTTCCATTTCCTTAGCAATCTGAAAAAAAAGAGAAAACTTTTTCCCTTTTTTATTTTCTTCTTTTTTTTTTTTTTTTTTCTTCCTGTCATTGCATAGACATTTTTCCACCCATGTTAAAAATTATCAGCTGATAGCATGCGGTTATTTGCTTAAATTTTTAGTTTTTAAAAAGAAAATTTCTATTTGTTATATTTAAAAAAAAAAAAAACGGAAAAAAATAAGTAAATTAATTAATTAATTAATTAATAGTAATTAAAAGGATAAACAAGAGAAAATTATGTCGTTAACGTGGTTATATAAAATTGAAATCACAGAAATTATATTTTTACAAAAACAGTGAGAGAGTTTTTTTTTTTTTTTTTTCGTTTTTATTTTTCTAATCAAAGTTGTGATTGTGTTTCGTTTCTTTTTCATTGCAGCTTACAAAGTTTTGAAAGTTCTTTGTTATATTTAAGTGAATTAACACGTCCTGGATTCTTCTTTTTATACTTTTTACCATTGATTGCTGCATTTAATACACATTTATTGGCGGAGGCGGTTTTCATTGCATTCTCAACCGAATATATAAGTGTTTTATTAAAATGGTTCGAAAATAAATAAATAATTATTCTGTTTTGTAAATTTATTTTCAAATTATTTTTAAAGGGTAACGAAAGAGGATCGTCCATTCTGGTGGATCAGAGAAACAAAAGAGTATAATCCATTACATCGGCCAATCATTAGGCAATACGATATAACATGTGAAACAACACCAGGATGTCCATCAGGACATACAATGTTTACAACAGCCGTTTATTTTGTTATATTTCGTTTCCTAACCAAAAAACTAAGCGAAAAATATCCGTAAGTAACGTAAAAGAACTTAATTAAAAAATAATTAAAAATAATTCATTTTTTTTTTTTCGTTTTAGTAAAAGATCGGGTTTAATAAGTAAATCCTTTTGGTCCTTATACATTGTTTTGTTTGTCGGATTAACATTATCACGGTTGTATGTTGGTGCCCATTTCTTACATCAATGTGTTCTCGGTGGTATTTTGGGTTAGTAATTTAAATCAATTTTAATACATTTTATTGAATATTTGTTGTCTTTACAGGTAACTGGTTGGCGAAAAAATTAAAAAAATTAAATTTAAAATATAATTTCTTCTTTAAACGCCGTTTAAGCATATTAAAATATTTTTTTGTTATGATTATTATCGCATTTATTGTGTATTGGTTACAAAAATTACTTGGTATTGATCCACAATGGTCTGTTCGTATGGTAAATATAATATAAAATTTATATTAATTTAATTAAATAAATAAACTAATTAATTAATTAATTAAAGTCATTTAAATGGTGTGAGAAAATATCATCGTTGAATCCTTTTTCAACACCGATATACAGTTTAACACGTTCACTTGGTTCTGCTTTTGGTCTTGTGATGGCATCACCTGTGGCGGAAAAGTATGTTACACCATCTATTGGAATAATACAATAATACAAATTTATTATTTTCAGATACACAAAAACATTGAATTATAAATTAAGTTTTCCAGCATCATGTACCTTTATGATATTACATAAGATTGCTGTACAAAATACCCCAAAACATTATGGTGCAATTATATTTTTTACCTATACATTTACATTTTATAGTTTTTTTACATTTTTACAATTATGGTTTATACCGAAATACTGTGCAATCAAACAAAAACAATAAATTTTTGAACAAAGCTGCTCTCTGTTATCATTTATTAATTTAATTTAATTTAAACGCTTAATCTTCATGATGTTTTGCATGATTTTTATTTATTTTCGAATAAATTTTGTTATATTTAATTTTAAAGAATACAATTTGTACATAATTTTATCATAATAATAAAGAGGAAAACAAATCATCAACAAAAAAAAAAATTTTTTTTTTGTTTTTTATTTCTTATTACGATTCGCAAGTTTTTCATGGTTAAAATTCCTGTTAAACGTTAAATTAAACGTAAGAAATAACACAAGAAATCAATTAGTGTAATATTTTTATCTTATTAGATAAGGATTGGAAACAAACAAACAAACAAACGTTTTTATTCTAACCGGAAATTTATTTAGAAAATATTGCAGCCACAGTTTAACAAAGAAATTTATTCAAAATCAGGTTATTTTAATATTTAACTAATTAATTAACCGGTAAAGAAATAAAGAAAGCACAAAAAAAAAAAAAATCACAAAAATCAAATAATTAACAAATAGCGAGTAAATTAATCAGCAAAGAATGTAAAAAAAAAAAAAAAACACATTTTTGGTGATAAAAAAAAAAAAAAAAAAAATTCTCTATAAATTGTCTTGTTTTTATTGATAAGAATGTTATTAGTGAAACAGTTCATGTCAGCACATTACTTACCCACCTCAGTGATTAAAGTTTATTTTGTAAAAACAATGAGAGTCTACCGGATTAATTTTTGTTTTTTCATCACAATTATTTTGTGCATTGGATTAATTAAATCAGAACGTGATGATAAAGTTTTAAAAGGTAATTACCATGTACACCTTGGTTTCAAACGTTTTATTTAACTAAAAACATTTTTTTTTTGTTGTTGTAGCTTCGAATGTGGTGTGTGGCGGTACAATTTCAATGAAACGTTCAAATATTATGAATCCACCAAATGTACCAACTAGTTGTTCGTACACAATACGTGCATCAAGTCCACGGGTTTGTCAATTGCGTTTAGATTTTAAAGCATTTTCATTGGCACAACCAACAATCGAACCGTTTCCACAATGTACATTAGATGTGTTTTCCGTTGGTAATATTCGCCTTTGTGGACAAAACAGTGGACAGCACAGTGAGTTAATAAGATTGTGATGTGGAGGAAATTTGTTTTTATTATGAACATTTTTGTTTTTACTACTTCCCAGTTTATATTCCATTTAATTTCACCGGTGGCGTTAAGCATATTTCATTATCGTTTTTAATTGGTAATCGGCAATTGTATCCCGGTTTAAATTCACCATCCTGGAATATACAAATAACACAATTAGAATGTCCATACGGATCACCATTAGCATCATATGTTAGTGAGACATTAATGAATAATATCGGTAATATTGTTCAAATTGATGAGATGGTTAGTGGCAGAAATTTACCGACTCGAACAATAATTAATGATGGATACTGGATTGGTTTGTCATTTTATAGATTTTTCCCTAAGTTTCTTTTAATAAAATTCCTATTCAATAGCACCACCCGGTTGTCTACAGTATTACCCCGATGCAAATGGTATTTTTGAATCATTTAATTACAATAATGGATTAGGGCCATATATTGGTGATATGAATTACGCAATTTGTTTCAAAAAGACGACATCAACACAACAGATTAAGTAATTAAAAAAGTTTCAATTCTAATCAATAAAATTCCTTCTTTTTTATTTGTTTTAATTTCATTTATTTACTTATCCTAGCTATAATACGTTAACATTCCGATTGGGCTATGGTGCAATAACCACGTATAACGAAGGCTACGGTGAGGCATGCTATTCAGAAATTGAATCACCTGGACGTTCTGAAGATTATCTATCAATACCGGAGGCTAAACGTTCTGGTATTCCATTAGTACGTTCAACAAAGTATTGTGCAAGCAGCTTAGCAAACACTATTGTCACATGTAAGTAAATTTTATCTTGTGAAAAAAGGTTGATGGGTTGTGTGGGTGGTTGTATAGGCGAAAAGATTAATTATTTATTTTTTTTTATCTTTCTTTCTCTCTCTCTCTCTCTTTTTTAAGCTACAACCCCAGGACCATTTATTGTTTATTTTAATAGTGATAATATTTATGATCCACAAATAAAACCAGAAATTGGTTATAAAATCAGTTATCAAGTTATTTAAATTGAAAAATAAATAAATAAATTTAATAACATTAAATAAAAATTAATTAATCAAAAAATGATAAGGTGCTAAGCGTAATAATAATAAATAATAATAATAATAATTTTTTTTTAATTACTTAACTTTTCTTGTTTTAAACAAAATAAGAAAATTAAATGACCAAACTGTTTGAACCCTAATCACATAAAATCACCCTTCTTTCCTCCTTCCTTCTCGCATCCGCTCAGTTTTATTTTCAATCTGTTATTACTAAATAACACTTTAAAATTAATAAAAAAAAAGGAAAAAAAAAAAAAGGACTAACGAAAGGCACAAAAAAGTTATTTAAAGTGGATGACTAAACTTCTCTGCCATTTCAGTTGGAAAAAACAATGAATCGGTCGGTCGTCTTTGCTTCATTCATTTTCCATTTCATTTTATTAATCATTTAAATTGATTTTCATTTAATTTTATTATTTATTAAAAAAAAAAAAGGAGCAACAAAACAGAATGAAACCGAATAAGCGAACAGGGAAAAAGGTTACAGCAATGTGAATATAATTCGGTAGGAAGTTTTCCGTCATGTGCTGTGTTCAATGTTAAAAGTGTCAATGAATAAAATGTTTTTGTGAGGCGATTTTTTCTTTCTTATTAATTTGTTCTTAACTTTTCCTACTGTTTCTGTTAATTGAACGATTTTAATTTGAATTATAGTTAATGAGATGAGGTTTTTAATGGACGAATAAAACCGTCTTATGGTTAATCAATCTTCTTTAGAAAAAATTTTCTGGAATTTAAAAGTGGGAATTTTTTTTTTTTTTTTTTTTTTTCCCCCGATTCATTTTTAATTTAATTAATTGTAATATCCAACGTGAATTATTTAATTAAACTTTGTGACCTATATTTTGCATTGAATTTCGACTAAGTTCACTTTAAATAATATTTTAAAGCTTAGTGTTTTAACATTTTTGACACGTTAATGTATTAAAAGCTTAGTGCTTGCCTTACCTGACTCCTTTATCCTTCACAAACAAACAAACAAACATAAAAATTGTTTGGCTTACCGAAATCAATTTCTTGTTGATTCTCGAATTACAATTACATGCACTTGCCGTAATGAAGTATTTTTATGAAATTGTTCTAGCTACAAAGATGTATCCATTATCCTTGTATTTAATGTGAATAATTTTATTTAAACCTCTTTTAAAATTATCACGACTATGTGTGTAATCCATCACGGAATGTAACCTTTCTTAAGTAGGTACGATATGATTATCTTTTATTTGTTTTCAACAAAAATATTTGCTTAGCTATGGTTGTTTTCGTTACATTTTTATTCGTATGGTGTAAAGGTAGTTTGTTTATTAAATTAAATATTATTAAGTCCATTGTGGATGAGAGAAAAATTAATTAAAAAAAAATGTTACAAGATAGGGCTGAGTGGTTTGGAAAGACGTTAAAAAATTTTAAAATGTGTCTCAAAGAGTACTTAAATTGTAATCAAAATTCCAGAATCAGCTCGTGAAACTCGATAGACATTATTTAGGTCAATTTTGTATGAATTCAGGGATATTCAGGGACTCTAGAAACTCGTCTAGAATTTTATACTCTAAAGGTACCCACTGTGATTTTTTTTTTAATTCGTTATCTATGCCTGAATCTACTTCATTTACAAAAAAAAAAAAAAATTAAAGTTTTTCCGAAAACGAGCTACACCTGGCAAAACAAATTTATTTCGTTCAAAACTATCCTCACTGATCAAAACACTTGGAAACGATTTAAAAACAAATCTCTCCTAAAACATACTCCGTACAAACTATCCTAACAAAAGTCAACAAAAAATTCCCTAAACATTTGTCAAATAATTCACAAATTCACTAATTTTAAAGCTATTTCCATATA
The DNA here is from genome assembly GCA_961205885.1 of Ptychoptera albimana. Taxonomy (NCBI): domain Eukaryota; kingdom Metazoa; phylum Arthropoda; class Insecta; order Diptera; family Ptychopteridae; genus Ptychoptera; species Ptychoptera albimana. Next base: position 25,381,161 of record OY540804.1, read on the forward strand.
AAAAAAAAACGAAAGAAAAATCATTTAATTTGCATAAATCACGTCTACATCATGTAATAAAAAATAGAAAATACAAAATAATAATAAAGCAGCAGCAGCAGCAAGAGCATAAAGCAGGATTTTGATTAAATTATAAGAAGTAAAAATAGAAAAAGAAAAAAATTAAATTTTAATTAAAAAATAAACGTTCCACAGCACACAGATGAAGTTAAAAAGCTGAAAGAATCGAAAAGACAGAGCACTGTTTATTCTGTTTCATCGTTTTTTTTTTTTTTTCTTTTTTTTCCTAGTTTAACATTTAACCTAGCAGAGAGATCCATCTAAAACATCTTCTCAATAACACAAATACATACATACAGAGTCCTTTAATTTACTTTAATTTATTTATTTAACCTCACAACCCCACGAACCCTTCGTAGATAAGGCAACAAATTTGCACTATACAGGAATTGGTCACGGGCCAAATCTTACGTACATTATACTCCACAGTATACCCGCTATAGAAATGGTTTATTTTTACATTTAACTGTAACCACCACCCTTTGGGTGGTCGCTTTGGCATGTGGCTCTGTTACCCGTTCCACATAAATTAAATGTAATAAATTGATAATAATAATAAAACGAAGTAAAATCCACACAATTTTTTTTTTATAATCCGTTTAACGTTTTTTTTTTTTTTTTTTTTCTCCTCTTCATCTTCATCTTATTCTTTATTCCATTCCATGTTTTCCCATATTATTATTATTTTTATTATTTTTATTAAAAAGAAATTGTTCTTAGTTTACCATAAAATGTAGATTATAGCTAGAAAAGAAAAAGTAAAATAAAAAGGATTAATAAGGCGAAACCGTCGCATCTTTTATTTTTTAAATAATTTTATTTAATAAATTGCTGTTGCTGCTGCTGTTTTTTTTTTTTTTTTGTAAACCTTTAACCCATCACAACCCTAAATCACCTAATGATATACGAAAAAAAAAAACAAAAAAAAGACTCTGGATAATTATTTAATCATTACTTTAAAGGAATTTCATTTTATATCCGTGTTGTTATTTTATTTTATTTTGAATAACAAGAAAATGCTTCAAACAAATAAAAATCACAACAAAGATCAAAACGGTTGACTGAATGATTTATTGACCAAAGAAAAACAACAACAATAATAACAAATAAAGTACTGTAAACAATTTAGTATAAATTTTGGCGTAAATTTAAATAATAACCAAATACTCAAACCCACCAAAGTATGTAAAGTAACAACAACAACAAATTGTTGTTTCTTACGCAAAACAAAAAACGTAAATATATATTCGGAAAAAACGTAATGAAATGGGTGCTGTTATGCTTCCAAAAATAAACATAAAATGGTTAAAAAAAAAAGGTGTTTTAACAGGAAAAAAAAAAATAAAATAAATAAATAAGTCCTTATATACACAAGCAACGTAAAATACCTAAATAGCATCCGTAGCATAAATGAACATAACTAAGGTAAAATAAAATTTAATAATAAAACAAAAAAAGGAAAAGAAAAGAAAAAATTATTCTTAACTTGCTTGATGACTTTGTTAAAAAGCAATTAGATGTTATTTAACGAAAATTTTGCCTGCTTCAGAAAAAAAAAGGAAAATTTGTAAAGAGAGAGCAGACACAGAAAACAGAAAACTTTAAATAAATTGTTTTTTTTTTTTGTTCCTTGTGGGTGGATTTTGTGTAAATAAAGTTTCCCGAAAATATTATAAAATTCAATGAATGCTAAATAAATAAAACAGATGTTTATATTTGTTACTTAATTAAGTATATTAATTATTTTTTAAATCAATTTTAATTACAACAACAACAACAGCAACAAAGTTTTTCTTTTTTTTTTTTTAATAAAGCAAAGTCAATTAAACCTTTTTGAAGTGATTAATTAAAATAATCTTTGGTAAATTTTATGTATTTATAGCGTTTATAATTTTATTTACCGATAACGTTGTACTGTAAATACTTTTTTTTTTGGATTTATTCCAAATTTAAATAAACTAATCTACGTCGAAAATTACAAAAAAAAATACAAAAAATTATTAATTTAATTTATAAAAGCTAAGTTCTGATAATTCATTCAGCTTTTTATTTGTGTACCATTCACAGTGTTTTTATGAGAAAATTAATAAGAAAACTTTCAATTATTGTAAATAGTAATTACCCATCAACATATAACTAAATTTACCATCCACAATATTTTATTATAAAATTCTTCTGAAAAACTTTTTTGTATCGTTTTTCGATTAAAAATAATAAACCACCACTACCCGAACTACAGTAAATATATAAAATAAGAAAACAGACAAATTTTTTATACGATCTTATGCATGTTTTATGACACATTTATTGATGCCATTATACAGAAAATTGTTAAATTTTTAATGATTATCTTAGAATATTATATTCTCCATTTATATAATACACATTTCCCATGTAGTTGTAGAGTTTCTATATTTACCGACAACAAGGACAACAAAAAAAGGTAAATTGAATGAAAATACTTTATATACGATGTGTGTATTTTGTTAAAGAAACGCAGAAAAAAAAAGGATTCTTTTCAAGGTGAACGAAAAAAGAATGTAGAATATTTGGACATTAGGAATATTATTTCAACTTTCAAAAGTAAATTCTTAAACCCAAAAGCACAATAGAAGTGTGTAGTTTCGTTAAGTTTATTAAGTAGGATCCAGTTGATTCGTATCAGAATGTTTTTTGCGAAATGATTTAAAGTTCGCTTCGGTTGTGATATAAAATCTCCGGAATTTAATCGATGAATAAATGGTAAACAAAAATTCCATAATCTTTTGATTTTGTTACCACACTGAACACTTTTTAACATCACCACCACTGACATAGTGTCAGTTGTTAATCATTTAATTTCCCTCATTCATTTTCTTTTTTTTTTTTTCGTTTTTAGAATTACAAAATCTTCTTTAAAGTTCTGGTCAATTATGCTGAAATTTAATTAAAATATAACTAAATGGAAATTAGAACATAGTTTAGAGAAAATTAGATAAACATAAAAGTTTGCAGTGTTTGTATGCACTGTACGTTGAAAATTGAAAATAAATATATGTGCTGGAAATATGTAGATAATTATGAATGTTATTATAACCAGGAGTAACCAACCAGACTACTAGTGTTTAATATTTTATCCACTTTAAAACGTTATCCTATTAAATAATTATTAAAGCAAATAAATTTTTTGTAGTATTTTTTGAGGAGTATTCTGAATAAATTTAACTTTATTTAAGCATGTGTTAAACCTGACAGTTCCAAAGAATTTCAGGATCTTTACGTTTTTAATTTTACACGATTTTTACCGCCAAGGTTTTTGGTTAGTATCCAGTTAAATATTTGACTGCCAGGGGTCCCCAGCTAGCTTGATTCGTCACTACTTAGTATAACAAAAAACTCTGCGATTCTAACTCTATAACCATTAGCTATCTGTTGTCATTGCTACAGCATTGATAGAAATTTCAAAAGAGACACAAAAACATTACAAAAAAAAAACTTAACTTAACTAACCAAAATATTAAGCTTTCAGATTAACCCAAAAAAAAAAAAGTTTCAAAACTTCAGTAAAAATAAAACCACAAAATGAACCATGAATTGGATAAATTTCCATCGAATTAACTTATGGTTATGCTATCAAAATAAATGCTTTACTATTTTAATGGTAAATTATTTTTCCCTTTTGCTTCTATTAAAATTTATGTAAATCAACATAAATTAGATTAGTTTTGTTTGTGAAACATTAAAATTAAATTAACGCCTGTTGTAGCAACAAAATAGAAAAGTTAAAAGATAAAAAGAGAAAAAAATAAAAAATCCAGGAGAAAAGTTTTTTTTAATAAATAGTTTTCTTATTATTATTAGTATAACACAAAATAGATAAATAAATATTTTACCACCCTTAATACACGGATACATAAATTTATATTTAATTAAATGAAATAAAAAAAAAAAAGAAGAAAATTTCTACTTTATTAATTTATTTTGCTTATAAATCGGCATTTAATGTGTGCAAAGAAAAGCAAATAAAATAGGTAAACAACCACCGTAAAGTGTGTTAGGGTTGGTAACCTACTAAAAAGACGATGTAATGTGAGATTAAAATCATCGTGATTCAATTCGAAGCTAGAAGCTTTCCGGATAGAACTTTAAACTGCTAATTCAGCATTATTCTGTAGTTAAAGCTTGTCAATGGCGAGTTTTACACCAGTTTTATGAAACAATTAGATTCGCTAAAGGTGCGATAGAAACTTTTTATCAAACTCTGTACAACAAGAAACCGACAAGGACATAGTTCTGACTTTAATGTTAATCCGAGACTAAATTATTACAAATTAAACTGTAGTTACACCGTGTAAAGCACCAATAATGCTATTGAAAAACTTGTTGAATCAGCTGTAAAGTAATTAAAAAATAATTACAATGCAACGAGGACGTGTTTCCATTAGAAAAGCTTAAAGACCACACAAATTTATAGGAATACAAAAATAATTTAAACTCCTCCTCATAAGTACGACAAATAAGTTGCTAATTTAATCCAAATAGACTACAACAAAAAAAAAAAAAAAAACACACAAAGATTAAAATTTCTGTTATTAAAATTAATTAATTGTTAAACGGTTAATTAGTTTAATTGGTACTGATAAAAATCTTTATTCTAATAATAATATCCTGTCATTTCGACTTGAATACTGGTTAAGGCATTTAATTATCAGCTTATATGCGGTCATTATCATTAAAGCTGATGGTGTTATTAAATCAATTTCATTACAAAACATTTCTAGCAACGTTAAACACAAATAGGAAATCAATAATAAGGATTAAAATATAAAAGGGAGAAAAACGAAAAAAAAAAAAATTTGTTTACCTTAATATAAGAAATGCTTCTAGCTTCACACCAGCTTTAAAGCTTTTCATCATTTTATTACACAAAATGAAAGGAAAAAACTGAAAATGTATGCTGAAAAATAGAGAAAATCCTTGCTACCCAGAATAAGTAAAAATAAAATCAAAACCAAATAACAACCGAAAAAAAAAAAAAAAGTCAATTTCTGCTCGATGATTTTCTACTCTCATTGTAATAACAATAAAATAAAAATAATAATAATAATAATGGGGGGAACACGAGTATACAAAATCCTATCCCTGTCGCGATTGAGTGACGTAAGAAAATAGAAAAGGAGTCGTTACAGAGGTTATACAGAGAAAAAGAAAACAAATCGTATTGTGTATAGGAAATTTCCGTATAAATTTACATACACAGGCATACAAAAAAAAAAATAACCGTTTTCGTTTACTTATGTTTGTTGAAGCATTTGTTGAATACGGACATTATTGAATCGGGTGAAACTGAACTGTAACCAATTTACTTAAATTGAATTATCACAAATGATAAAAGAAGGAAATGTAATAGAAAATAATGATACAAAAAAAATAATAATAATAATAATAGAAAAGAAAGCACACAAGCAACAGGTTTTTTTTTTTTTTTTTTTTTTGTATATTTTTAACGAAAAACTTAACGAAAATTAAAAATTCCAAAGCTTTTTCCTAAACACAAATCAGAATTATCCTAAATGTGTATTTAAAAACCACAGAAATTTGTTGTGTTAATTTTATCCAATGCTGGGGGATTACAATCTGTAGAAGAATGGATTTTGCTGCTGTTTTTTTTTTTTTTTTTATTTTTTTGTTTATTTACTTCGCTTTTTTTTTTTTTATTCTCTGCTCAAATGTCAACAAATTTGTGTAGTCGATTATCGGGATTTACCAATTTAACACCCAGGATTTGTTTTCGCTTTTCTTCTATTCGTTTTGTTTTAATGTTTTAATGTTTTATAAGGTGATTATTGCAATTACTTGTGTTTAACTGTTGCACGCTTTAGAATTATTTATACGAATTAAGGATAATGATTAATGATGAAATTATCAAAAAGTTTTTTTCTTTATTTTTTTTTTTTTTTTTATTTGTATTTTGTAATTATGCAGTTAGTGTGTATGTAAAACTGTAACTGAAGTTAACCAAAGTAAATCTCTCACAAATAACAAGTTAACGATATATAATAACATCCTGAATGCATTCGAAATATAACCGAAACGGAAAATGTGATCACCCTTATAAATAATGTTATGAACACACATATTGTGTATTTATAAATTATACCATAAATAAAATAAAATAAACAAACAAACAAACCCTTCACGTACCAGCAAAAAGCACATAAATTTATTGATCGAAGCTAAATATTCCATCAGAATTTTTTTGTTTTTTTTTTTTTTTTTTATGGAGAAAATAGGAAAATAATTGAATTTTCAAAAATTGTTTCAAATTAAAAATCAATTAATAATAAAAAAAAAAAATTAAAAATAAAACCAAAAGCTGTAGGGTGAGAGATAGAGGATAAAAGGCCACAAATTGGCTTATTGATAAAAAAAAAAGAAGAAATTAAACTGATGGCATAACTTTTGGGCATATGGAGTACAGTTAGTCATGTTGATGGCTTTTTGATTTTTCTGATAAACCCCTAATACAAAATGTTAACGCATTGATTAATAAATCAGGAAGCCTAACAAACAAACAAACAAACAAAAAAGCTCCTTTTGGAATTTAAATTTTCCATTATTAATATCTGATTACAGTTAATACAAAGCACACACACAAACAATTGATTAACAAAAAGCTTTGAGCTCAATAAATTTATTCATAGATATTCTGATTTTAAAATCACTAAATACTTTTAGTGAAATTTTGTTTTAAGTTAACTAAAAATTCATCAACACAAAAGTGGTTTTATGTTTTTTTTTTTCTTATAATTTACTCTCACTGGTAGGGAGTTTATCATTTTTATCGCTAAAAACGACACGTAAAGAATCTTTACAAAAATTTATTCATTATACATCCCATAAAAATCATATTTTTTTTTACAGGTGGTAGAAGAAAAAGCTTTAGCTGTGCCTGCCTGCCTGCCTGCCTGCCTGCCTGCTTTTACATATTACTGTCATCACAACATTTATGTATGAATAATCTATTGTCATCTATTTAAAAAAAAAAAAAAAAATACTCGATAACACAACGTATCCTTATATAACATCGCTTACCACTTAGTTATGCTTACACATAACCTACACACACATATCTATTATAATAAAATTTATTTACTTAAATACTTTTAATCAACAAAAAAAAAGAAATGAAAATTTTTGCTCTAATTTTGCATAACAACAACAACAGCAACAGCAACAACACCGAAAAAGGGTTAAAACTAAGCATAAATAAATAATGAATTAAAAAAAAATGTTTAACACGGTAAATAGGATCCACTACACGTGTAAACAATATTTAAAATGGGGGGAGGGTGGTAATACAAAAGTTTTATTAGATTAAGTTTTTTGACGTTACACAGCTTTTCTCACAAAATAACACTTTTTTTTTTTTTTTTACGCTCACCATAATTACCTTTCATTTATTTTTTGTGTTATTTTATTACAGGTAACAAGCAGTTTTTTTTACGTAATATACTTAGCGTGTGTATTGAGCGTAATACATTTATTTATTTGTATTTGTAAAAGGATATGATACGATGGTACTCGTGCTACCATAAAGAATATATATGATATTTATTATTATTATTATTTTTTTTTTTGCTTTATATAAATATTAATTTATCTCCTTTTTTTAAAGCATCCGGCCGCAATTCATATGCTATTTCTTTCACAAAATTATTTTTTTTTCTGTTTTTTTGTGTGTGTGTGTGTGTGTGTGTGTGTGTGTGTGTGTAAAAGTTTTGTATTACCACCAATAAACAAGAAAACAAAACAAGAAGCACAAAAAAAAAACTACATACATACAAGAGAATAACTCACAAGCGCATTTAACATGTTTATTCATTATTATATAAAATAAATTATGATTTTAAGAGACTTTTGCTTCGGTTGATGATTTTTCTTATTTTTTTTTTTTGTTTGTTTGTTTATTATGCTCCTTCTAAAGTTAATTTTAAACGTAAGGTAAAATTCATCTCTTGAATATGAGATTTTAATTACATTACATTGTCATTAGATTTATGCTGTATTGTTGATGATACACAAATACTTATACATGTTTTTATACGATCTGTTTTTTTTTTTTTTGTTTATTTATGAATATTGCTGGAATGATTTTCTTAAATTCGCTTTAATAATAACTGATGATACGTTTTATGATTATTATTCCACTTTTTTTGTTTTTTTTTTTTTGATAAATAAATAAATCAAAACTTAACAAAAATTACAAAAAAAAAAAAAAAAAAAGAGTAAATAAATTAAAAATTTATTTAATTATAATTAGTTAAATAATTAATAAGAAATTAATTTCATCATGAAAATTACAATATGAACGCAGTATGCTATGCGCATTTGTAAATACACACAATAAACAAATAACACACACACAAGGAAAAAAAGAAAAAATGTTGGAAATTTTTCCGTTTTATTTTTAGGTATATTTTCCATTTTATTTTAATCTCTTTTAATTTTTCTCAATTTTTAAACACTAAAAACAGGATAAATAAATAAATAATTAAATGGGATTAACAGAAAAAAATAAATCAACAGGACAACAAACAATAATAAATATAAAAAATCGTCTAAGAGCTAGAAGGAGAAAAGAGAAATTTTCTTGTTGTAAAGGGATTTTAGGTTAGGTAAATAAATGATTAAAGCACTTCAAACAATAACATGGTTAAATTTTTCTTTTTTCTTTTTAGATAATTTAGTGACATGCTTACGTCTTTGGACTGATTGTTGTTGTTCGTGTTGTGCTTATAATATAGTGTGACGATAAAATTCTTCTTATTATTTAAAAAAAAAAAAGAAAAAAAAATGTCGTAACACTGTTTTTACCTGGTAAAACATTAATTACGCTTTAAATTTATTTTATAACCGCTAAGAAAAAATATTAATAAACCACCCTGTAACAAAAAAAAGAAAGTTTTTTTTTTTTATTTTATAAAGACGAACGCATATCGACCGAAATATATATTCATGGATACGATTTGCAGTCAGCAGGCAGTTTGTTAAGATGAACACAATAAAAAAAAAAAAAAGAATAGAGGGTGGTGAAATTTTACTGGATAGAGAGATATATATAGGCATTGAATAATAGCTGGATAGATGACAACAAAAGAAATGAAAATAAAAAGCACTATGGTGAGCTTAAAGCATCATCTATATTTATTTAATTCTTTTCCTTTTTTTTTTTTTTGCTATTCATGTATTATTAACGCTCTATCTCTTAAAAAATATTTAAAAATTTATTCAAATTATATTTATAGAGAATTTGATTATTATTATTTAACTGAATTCAACTGAATTTTTCCTGTTAAGTTTTGTGGCATTTTTATTTTATTTTTTTAAATTATAAATTTTTGTATTCTTCCAGGAAAACTGAATTGTGTAACAACAACAACAACAACAACAAAGTAGTAATTCTATCAATAAATAAAGTTCTTCTGTGTGTAAATTATTAAAGCATAAATGTGGGTTAAACAAAAACAAGAAAACTTTCGATTTCCGTTGGATAGATTTTCATAAGGTGCAATAATAGAGATTTTAGTGAAAATATGTTGAAATAATTTGATAAATTTCTCTCTTTAATTTATTTATTGTTGTTTTTCCCTTTTTGCAATTACCCTGTAACATAAACATTATAATGTTTTCTATATGATTATGTTGTTGTCTAGTCATTGGTGGTTTACCTAACGTTTGGTTTGTATTTTAAACGGAATGAAGTGTTTGCAACAACAACAACAAAAAAAAAGCTTAAAATAACCACAAAAATAGATAAAAATAATATGACTAATGGATATATGTGTATGTAACAAGAAACTCTTTTATATTTCAACAATAAATATAGAAGAAAAAAAAAAAAAATATATATATATATATATAGTTGGTAAATGTAATATTGATGCTCAATCATTTCGTAATGGTTGTATCGTTAAGTCGTCTATATAGAATTTAAGCTTTTTTCCTTTACTTACAATTTCATGTTCACAGTCTTGTTCCAAACATAAAATTCAACCTTCTTCGTCACTGTTTTATATGAAACATACAAAAAAAAAAAAAGAAAAAAGCACAACACGCACACAGTAGAGAAAATAAAAAAAAAAAAGTTACAGTCTGGCGGGATGCTTGAACATTTCTGCGTGCTAGTATTGTGCGTTTCTTCGTTTTTTTTTTTTTTTTTTTTTTTTTTAATGTATGTTGCTAGGCTACACAGCACGAGTATCATTCGTTTGCAGAAAATAAAACTAAAACCACCCACAAAATGATCAACACCCTAAATAATCAACTCGTACCACCGAATTTTCTTGTATTTCTTGGATGAAAATATTTTCTCTATGTGTGTGGATAATATTTTTCATGTTCACTGTTGCTTTTTTTTTATACACTGTTGGTTTCTCTAGAGAGAATATACCGACCGACGCAGCAATGTTGCCGGCAAAAAAAAAAAAAAAAAAACATTACACACATTCACTGTGTGTGCCACATTCAACCAATAAACCACTTTATTTTATTGCGATTAAATAAGAAAATTCACTTTACGTTAACATTTTTTTTTTTTTTCTTTTTTTTGTCGTTTTTTCTTTTGCTTTCATTTTTCGTATCCTTTTTTCCCCCTTTTTTCTTTTTCTCACTTTACTTCGTTCCTTTTTTTTTTTTTTCTTTCTATTCTTCAGGAGAATAATTTGCGTGTATTATGTGTGCATTTATCTAGTTTGGCCTTTAATGATTGAACAAAAAAAATAAAGCCAAAAAACAATAAACTTCATTATACTACCTGGTCGGCTTTGTTTTTTTTTTTTTTTTTTTTGCTTTACATTTCTTGGGCTTCGTTTTATTATTTTACTCCGTTCCAGTTATTCTTTAAAGAATAAAAAATAAAAGCTTGAGTTGGATTTATATTTTCACCTCATTACACATCCTATTTTGGTTCTAACATCAATATTTTTCTGCAATGTTTACGCTTTTGTTGCTTTTCATCATCATCATCATCGTCGTCGTCGTCGTCGTCGTCGTCGTTTTATAAAAATATTATTTTTTCTTTTTTCTTTTCGGTATTGTACCGTTGAGTATTGTTTGGTATTTTATATTGAATTTAATAATTAATATTGACGAAAATTACTCAACTTTAATCAGTAATAACAAAAAAATATTTGCTTCAAATATTATCCAACATATGTTTGTTAATAATAACATATACGGGGGCGACAGGCGACATATCTACCACCTATACATTAGATTAAATTAGCAGCAAAAAACATTACGTTACGTCACGTAACATGACACATTACTTTACGTTAGGGTTACGTTTTGTCGTTGCGTTACATTAACTTAACGATACGTTAGAAAGCACAGAGAATTATTTTCATTGTGTGTCACACAGAAGAATGAATATAAAAAGTGAAAAAAGTGGAAAAAAAAACCTAAAGCACAAGGATGTTAATGTTATTTTGTATATAACTAGCAAAATAAAATGATTATGTTTGGTTAGTTATAAGAGAAGTTAGTTCGTTTAGCTTTTATATAAAAATAATAATATCACACACACACAAACACACACACACCGAAATAAACTAAACCGAAGGACATTTTAACAATTTAACACTTTGTTTTTCCTTAAACCTTAAACATTTTTTAACACCCGTGATTCTCCAATGGAAAAGTTTTCTTTACTGGCAATTTTTTTTTTTTTCTACTTTATATATTTTTTAAACTTTTGTTAATAATTAATTAAGTTCTATTTTAAAGCTTTTAGACCATTTTATTATTTATATTTAATTTTTTTTTTTTTTTTTTTTTGTTTTTCCGAAAGCACAAATAGAATTTATAAATTCATTAAAAATTATCGACATAATTTATTTCGAAAGTTATTCTAATTGTAGAGAAATTGAAAAATTGTTATAAATCAATAAAAACAAAAAAAAAAAAATATAATAATTTTTTTATTTAATTAATAAAATATGTTACCATATGGTAAATAGCTGAGGATGGAAAAAAAAAGTAAAATAAAAATAAACATCTAAGGATAGATGTTTAGTAAAAGAAATTAAAGCAAAAGAAAAGAAAAGAAATGAAATTAATAAACAGAACTGGGATGGTGATGGAAGTTTTTCGTTTCCGAAAACAGTAAAATTAAAGTAAAAGTTGAGGAAAATTGTCGGTGGAGGCGGAGTTAAAGCATTAAGATGTTTGGTTGGATAATGGCGTTTTTCAATGTTTTTTTCGCGTTTTCCATTTTTCGACCATAATAATATAAATTTTTTTTTTTTTATGTAAAACACATAATTATTTTAATATTTTATAATGAATAACAAATGAAAAATAATTGTAAATAATTATTTACCCAAAGTTTGTTATAATAAAATGATGGGTGAATGCGTGGGTGGTGGATGATGAGTGGTTAATGGTTGAGAGATATGGTGAAGAAATTAAATAATAATATAATTGTTGTAGTATGTGTGTGTGTGTGTAGGGTAGGGTAGGTTAGTCGATGTCGATTTTCTTTTCGTTGTCATATTTTATTAATTTTCCCATAAAAAGAAATGATTGGTTAATAAAAAAAAAAAAAAAAAAAGAGTAGAAAATCTGTTTGAGTCAAAATATTCATTATTTAAGTACTTTTCCGTAATGGTTTGAGTAATTATACAAATTTTTTTATATAAAATGAGACAAACAAATAAAAACTTTGTTGTGTGTGTGTCTTGTGTTTATACAGAGAAGAAAGTTTGAAAAAAAAAAAAATATTATTATTATTATTTTCCCTTAATATAATGAAACCGAAGAAAACAATGAAGAAACATTTTTTTTTTTTTTGTTACTACCGTAATCAGTTTTTGGGGGCAGTCAACAGTCCAAAAGGGGGGGTAATTTTTGGTTTTATAATTAAAAGAAAAGAAAAAAACGAAACGAAACGGACATTACTTTGTTTTAAACAGCATTCGATGCAAAATTTTGTAAAATTTTTCTTTTTTTGCATAGTAAAATCTCAAAACATTACTAGAGAAAGAAGAAGACGAAAAAAAAAAAACAATTGTTTAAACAATACAAAGTTTTCCAACACAGAAACCTTATCCATTTGATATTTGAATAATAAATAAATAAATAAGGGATATATGGGACGTTATGTTTCTCCCCATTTCTTTCGTTGTAGAAATAAGCAGCATATTTACATTAAGTAATTAACCAAAAAATAGTAAAGTAAAAGGAAAATGTAATAGAAATTATTTTATTAGCACCTTGTCGTTCTTAAATCGTTCAATATGCCAAACATTATCGCTCTGTCCTCTCACTGTCGGTGTTTTAATGAAATTTAATAGAAGAATTTTATTTATAAGATTTAGTCTAGTCTAATAGTCGGTATTATATAATTTAATTAATCTATCTTTTACTTGCTTTTAGAATTATTATTATTATTATTATCGAGATGGAAATGATATCCTGTGTTTTTTTTTTTTGTATAACGATCATTGGCAACATTTATTCAACATAGAATGATATTTCAACATTTAAACGCACAATGAAATTTATTGAAATCTATGACATGGTCATATCAACGTTTAAATTTCTTTTTATTATGGAACAACAATATCAACAACAGGCACAAAAAGGTCTCTTCAATGTATGATGGACATAAAGTACTTTTTACATACAGATAACAGTTGTAAGGAACCTCTTTTTTTTTTTTTTTTTTTTTTTATTCTATGCTAAAGTATTTAAATTAAATTAAATTAATTATTAAGTAGATTTCCTTAGCTAGTATTATACAAATGTAAATGTAATTGCTCGTTGTTAAGTGGCTACCGGAAATTTTGTAATTTTCCTATAAAAGTTGTTAACACCTGATTGTAATGCGAATAAAATAAAATTACATGAAGAGAATATAAGAAGGAAGGAGAAAAATAAAGAAAACATTCAAATTTCACGTGTTATACATATATATATAAAGTAATCATAAGGGTCTTGTAAAAACAAGAATTTTGTGTGTGACCCAAGTCCTATATAGAGTTTTTCCTTCTTTGTCTCTTTTGTTACGTTTTTTTTTTTTTTTTTTTTTTTATAGCCGCATAATATAATTAGAGAACAATGTAAAAAATGTTAAAAGAAAGGCAAACATGAAAATAAAATATAAAATGTTCTTTTTGTGTAGAAAAAAAAAACGTTGACTGTTTGCTGAAACCATTAACTCTGACTGTGTGTGCTCTGTTTTACATGAATACAATGAATATTCACTGAATTTTTAATCAAATCATATGCTGTGTATGGGTGTTAGATGTCTGTTTGTTAGATGTTTGTATGTATGTTTGCATTTAAAGCACCTTAGCCTGTGCTTTTTAGATAATTTTTTATTTTTTTTGTTAAATAAAATTAAACTAGTTAGTTGCTTAAGCAAACAAAGCGCATACTTATTTCTAAAAGAATATAATCTGCTCATCTTACGTCTATTTCTACTTACTGTTTTCCTAATGCGAACGACAAAAATACGTTTTAATAAAAGATTAAAAGTTAAAATTGTTTTAAATTCTATAAAAGTTTTTTTTTTTCTCGCAGAATCTCATAAAAAATTCGAATTAGAAAAAAAAAAAAAAATCATTTCGTTTTGCTTTAATTTAGGTTTTGGTTGTATTTAGTTCGTTTTACGACTACTTTTGTTAAACGTACCGAAGTGGCGCAACGTAAGTTGTGTGAAGTGAGTGCTGATTAGTAAATTTAAAATAAAATTGGTAAAATAATTTTTATTTTTTAATAACTTAAACGGTTTGGATTAATAATTTTTTTTTATTTTAGCAGATTTACATTGTAGAGAAAACAACAAAATCAATAAATTTAATAAATAGACCAAACGAAAAGCTTCATTCTAATCTAATATAAAAATAAACAAATATTAAGCCACGCATAAAGGTATTAATTCTTTATCAACTGGATTAGCTTTATGCTTTTTTTTTTTTTTTTGGTTTATTTCATAAATTTATCTTCTGCTTTTTTTTTTATTCCACAAAATCGTGAAAAACTAACAGAGAAAATTTTCCACCAACGTCGTACACAAAGCATATTTTTACAGTTTTTTTTTTTTTTTTTTTTCTGTTATCACAAAATTTTCTCTTATGATAAAATATATTATAATAACAACAAAAAAAAAAAAAAAAGTTTTTTTTTTTTTTTTTAAAAACCAGCGAAAGCAAAATCATGCATAGCATAGTGGAAGAGGAAAAACAAAACAAAACAACAAAAAAAAAATTAAACGAGCGTAGAAAAAGCGACAAAAGAATTTTCGCTATAAGGATTTTTCTGTAATTATAAGTTTAAAATAAAAAAAAAAATTAATAAAAATTATTTGAAAAAAAAGAAAAAGCTTTGTAATATTAAAACATTCCATAGATGAAAATGTTTATTAAAAAAAAAAAAAAAAATTAAAAATGAAGCTATACCGAGGAACCACCCTATACACAATTTTTTTTTTATTTTTTTATTATCACCCAACCAACACGTTTCACTTTAGCAGATGATTGTAATGTATCACTTCGTTTGCTTTAAGTTTTTTGTTTTTCCTCCATCGTTTTTCATTAAAAAAAAAGCTTCCTCCTTGTTTATTTTTATTTTTTGTGTGTGTATATGTGTAACGAAACATGTTGATATAACAAAAGTAGATGGACCACAGGCTGTCCTATTCCTTGCCTATTTGTTTCCCACCAGAACAACGTATTCCCCAAACACTAAAACTTATAAACCAACTTTAAATCATCATTCGCTCTCTCTAACTCTTGTTTAAAAAATAAAAACATAAATAAAGTGATAATGATACCGAAAAATAAAAATCAAAAGCATAAAAAAAAAAAATACTCGAAATTATTTGTTTTTTTATTTTTTTCCAACTAATAAATAATAATAATGCTTAAAAAAGCATTACGAACATCAACTCTCCAACCATCACCATCACCAACTCATGGGAAATAACAGTAGCAACTACTGTAGCTTAATACCAACAACTACTTTACTTATAGTTAACTATTCTTGTTCGTTGTTATTATCAGTTGATGATTAAAAAAAAAAAAAATTACCAACTCTTTGACGTTGTGTTGTTGGTTTTTCGTTTTTCGTTTTTCCTACTGGTGCTTTTCCACCCTTTTTTTTCCTTTTGTTATTATTATTATTGCATTTTACTATACAATGCAGAAACAACAACTGTGTAACAAACAAACAAACAAACAAATAAATAAAAAAAAAAAACGAGAAACTTTCACAAAAATCAAAAATATACAACGCTTTGGGCGGTTTTAGCTTCATTCAGTTTTGTTTTTTCATTTTTTTCACCGAAAATAAACGAAAAAAATTAATTTTTTTTTTTCCCAATGTATTCTGTTTTTTATTTCCGCTTAAATAATAATAATAATAATAATGATAAAACACTGTGTATGTATATTGTGTACAGGTTTATATGACTACAGTACACAACAGTGATAAATACAGAATAATATCGATTAATAACTATGTATATGAAAATGTGTAAAAGAGATTATTAATAAAGATAAAAATATATATATATATATATATAAATGATAGAATAGGAAAAACAAAGATTGGTACAAATGGTGATTTAAAAACCGAAAAACTAAATGTTTTTATTTGCAAAAACTTTTACTAATAACTAAACTATTTATTGATACGAATGAAAAATTATTGACCTGTTGCTGATGTAGGATTTTTATTTTTATTTTCATTTTTGTTTATGTCATTAAAAACGAAGAAAGAAAAATATTTTTTTTTTCTTGCTTTTCTTCGAAAATACAGGAAAATCTTAAAGTTGTTCACTAACGAATTAATTATTCCGTTGCCAGTAGATTTAAGACTAAACTGGACATATTATCTCTGATTAAATTTCTTTTTTTCATGCTTTTAGTAGATTAGGATTAAACGGATTTTTGTGGTCTAAGTGGATTTTTCAGTTAATTCTGAATATTGTTGTTTTCGTTTTCATTATGTATTTTAGCGTATTGAGGTTAAATTAATTGAAAGTAAAATCAGAAAAAAACGTGTGAATCTTGTAAGAAACATCAAATACAGTAACACAGTAAATTTAATAATTCTCTTTCACCAATAAATAATCTTTAAACCGTTAAACCATTAACCAGATTAATCGATTATTCGATTAGACTATAAACGAATTTCAATGTAGAATAAAAACCGAACACGGTATGGTTATGCGAATTTCGTTATGTGTATATAAAAGATTATTCAATAATAATAAAAAAAAAAAGGATTTGAAAAACAATTCATCAAAAAAACAAAAAAAAAAGCTCACGTAAAAGTATAGCGTTGAAAAAACAACTAAAAGCATTGAAAGAATTCCATCATACTACATACTGACTGACATATGGAGAGTAGATATAAATTTAGAATAACAAAAAATGTGTGTGTGTGTATATCAGGCAGAATCAACTAACGAAAAAGGCATCGCATAAACAGGAAAACACATATTTTCGCGGGGGCAGACAAAATGCTATAGTTCAATCGGTGTATCCGAATGTAAATAATTTACATGTATATTGGAAATTCTTTGTTTTTTTTTTTTTTTTTTTATAAAAACAACCAAAACAAAAAATCGATTGAAAATCAATAATCGCGCATTTGTTTGCTTTTTTTTTTCCGCCATATATGAAAGAAGTGGCAAAAATGTTAAAAAAAAAAAAAAAACTAGATCCTTACCCGAGAAACAAAATTTAACAACCAAAAAACAGTACCCTGGGGCTAGGGAAATAGAATAACAATGTTGTTGTCGTCGTCGTCATTGTTGTTATTGGTGTTGATTTTTATTTTTCTTTTTTCTATTTTTGTAACAAAAACACGATTTTCTCTAAAAAAAAAAAAAAAAAAACCAAACCCTAAAAAAAAAAAGCCCAAATTCTAAACATTGCAAATATTATTTTATTCTTTCGGGTTTTTCTTTTTTCTTTTCTTTTCTCGTTTGTTTTCCTTTACATTTTACTGATAAGAAAACCAGGCGTTATTTTTTTTATCTAAAAACCATGGCGAAAAATTTAAAGATTCGTTAATTTTTGTATTAGGACACGTTAAATATGATTACATCAAAGTATTTTCCTGATTTTGGTGTTTCTTTTTTTTTTTTTCTTTTAATAATTTTTCACTCCGCTAAAGTAAATGTTTTAAAACATCATCAAACATTTATTAGTTTTGAATTTCATCTATCTTTTATCGCTACCTGTCGTCATCACATAGCCATTTCAACGTGTCTAGACAAAATTATACGAAAAACAAACAAAAAAAAAGACGAAAATTCCATAGTTTCAAATGAAATTTAATAAAATTTTAAGTCAATCAAATTAATTTTCCTTCCTTTTTTTTCTTTTCTCTGTTTATTTATTTTAATTTATTTATTCAAAAAAAAAAAAAAATTAAAATTAAAATTGAAAGAAAAATGTGAAATGTGAATATAAATAAATTTGATTAGAATTAAGGAGTAAGGACGACATGTCTGAAGTGATATCAAAAATAGTTAGCAACAAGTTTTTTTTCTTTCTTTATATAAAAAAAAAAAACAAAAAACATTTCTTTTTTATGTAAATAAGAATTAATTAAATATTTTTGTAATATAAGTTAAATATTGATTTTCTTTTTTCCTTTCTTTTTCTTTTATTTAATTTTTATGACGACATTTATTTAATCAACACAAAAAAAAAATATGTGTTATGTTTACAAGGTATGGGGTGCAACAACGAACAAGATAATAACAACAGTGAAGAATAAATAAATAAATAAATAAAAATATAAAGTCATTTCTAATTTAATGTGAAAATGTACTTTTATCTACAAGTAAAAAGTCATAAAGCAATATAAAGACAAACTATGATAATATTACATAAACACACACCTTGTGTAAGGCGAGATCTAGAAAAAGAAAAAAAAAAATAAATAAATAATAATAATAAAATTGTAGCAAAAAACCAATTTCGTTTTTATTACATTTGTTGTCAATATTTGCATTAGGAAAACATAACAAAATGTGTGAAAAAAAAAAAACATTTCTATAGGTGGATGATAGAGGATCTAAGTTTATTAACAATAAATAAAATAGACGACGACGACGACGACGAATAATAATAAAAATATCCTTTTTCTCTCTTCTCTCCTTTTTTTTTTTTTTTTACTGTTTATAAATTAATTTAATTAGATAAATATTTCAATATTTGTGCGTTTTGCGATTTAATTATGATTGTGGGGGTGGTGACGTAAACATTTGCTTATTGGCTTGTTGGCTGGTAACATCCTGTTACATTTATTTAAAAAAAAAAAAAAAAAAAGGCAAAACTAAAGACGTACATATACATTTTGGTTATATATAAAACAGCTAGATAATAAATTATAATCTTACAAAAGTAATTCGGCTTATGCCAATTTTAATGCGAAAATAATTTTCTCCATTGACTAACATAACTATAGTTAGAATTAATGCCAAATTTCTACTAAACGAATAGTATTAGCATAGTAAATTACTACAAAAACCGAATGTAATCGATTGTTATTTACATGATGTAACACAGGAGTAGTAATATGTTAGATATCTTTCTACATCCTAGCTACATCTTTCCTAGCATGCATAAAAAAATTTTATTAAAAATTCTCAAATAAATGTCAAATTTTTCGTTTATTATACACAAAATACACCTTGTGTTATAATTATCTCGTCACTTTTTCTAATAATAAGAAGAGAAAAGAAAAATCTTTACACTCTGTTTGCCTTCTTTTTTTTTTATTATTACTTTAATGACTGATTTAAAGCTTTTCTTTTAAGGCATAACTTTAACCTTAGGCATTAACATTAGCGTTAACGTTAACGTTAACATTAATGTCAAATAAATAAAACTTTATAAAATAATAATTAAGTAGAAAATTTTAAGCAGTGACAAAGTAAAGTAAAGAAAAGTAAAGAGAAGTAAATTGGGAATTATTTTTAAGAAGCTTTTTCATTTATCTTTTATTTTAAATTAGTAAAAAAAGTTTTTGTTTTTTATTTGAATGAAAAATAACGAAAAAAAAACTGTGTCAAGATTTTAAATTAAAAATTTAACTAAATATTAGCTTAGTTAAGCTTTTTTTTTTTTTTTTTTTGTTTAATATTTTATTCTCATGAGCTTTTAATAACTGTGTTTATTGCTATTAATTATTGTTAATTATTGTAATTTATGATTGATACAAGTGTTTATGAGTAATAAGCTTTATGCAAGAGATGTGCAAACATTTTTCGTAACAATGGGAACACCAACGATATATTTTTAAAATTCAATGGCACACCATTTAAGTTGGAATATTTACAAATCTATGTGCACGATATAGAAATTATAAATTTCCGAATAATATTTAACAGAATTTAGGCATTATTATTTTGGAATAGTTCGTATTTTTCGAGGAATTTACCGTCAACGATTTAAGTGTTGGTGAATTGACATTCGATGAATTTACAATAAATTGTTTTAAATCGTTGTTTAAGCAATAATCAGTTTAACATAAAACACCGCAAACATTGATGTAATAACAAGTCGTCAAAAAATTGGAATTTTGAAATATGCCGCAGCACATCAAGCACCGTTCTCACGGCACACCGGTTGTAGAGCTTTGCTTTATTTATTTATTTATTCACTAATATATTAATAATAATAATAATAATTATAATAAATTTCTCATCATAAATAATTTATAATTCTCTAATAAATTTAAATATTAATTAATATAGTAAAATCTTAATAACAATTCTATACCCTTGATATAAGTTAAAATTATATAATTATTATTATTATTATTATTATTACATATATGACATCAAGAATCGACCTCTTATTCATTTAGAATAATAAAATGTTTGTAAAAAATTATTTAATCGAAATACATAGCAATGTTATTTAAGGGCGTACATTGTCCTTATTGTAGTAATTCACTATGTACATATTTTAATATATTATAGAATAAATTTTAAATCTATCATAGAAATAATATAACATATATATGTGTGTGTTATACACAAATATAAACTAAACTAATCTAAATAAATATTAAATGAGAATATTTAATGTCATCACTATCATCATATAATAATAATAATAATAATAATAATAATAATATAGAGAGAGTGGATAAAAAATAAAAATGATAAAACGTAATAATAAAACGGATAATAAACTGTAACAATGAATATATAGGGAAAAAAATAAAATAAAATAATTTAACAGCATAAATGTAATGTAATGTAACGTATGTAACATAACGTAGCTAAACATAACAATGTCCAATAGGTTTTTCTCTTCTTCTGCTTCTTTTTTTTTAAATACATCCTGTAAATATTTTCTGTTTTTTAAATAGTTCTATATTATCGCGATAATAGTTGTAATTTTTTTTTTAAAATAAATTTTCGTTTTATTTTTCAATAAACCAACCAAAGGCGAATAATAAACATAAGCAGAAAAATGTTTATTTAATTTAATCACAGTGAAACCTCTATTAGTTAACGTTGTATGTTTTTACGTGATTTTTACCGGATATTTGGTGGTTTTTTTCCGAATATTTTAACTTGTTTCGTGCGAAATCTTTAATCTGTTCAAGTGTATAATTTTGGATTTTCTATGTTTGTTTTATGTTTCCTTTTAAAAGAGTTTAGGCGATTTTTTGAAAGAAATTTCAGACACTTCTGAAATTACAAACATCTTGCCTTATAACGGTTATTAAATTATTTTCTTTAAATATAAAATTCAAGTGATAACAGGGGTTTCTGAAGGCAATACCTTGAGTAATAAGGGAATTGAAATCTTATAGCCACTTTAAGATGAAATAAATGAAAATAAATGAAATAAAGTATTTAGTCCCTGTATAAAGTCTGTCTAAAAACGAACTTTTCTTAAATACAAATAATCCCGAATATTTCTCAATTTATAAAATAAATTTCCTCAATTATTCCGATTTATAGAGCTTCTACAGTAATTTTGCTTCTTTTTCTTTTTTTTTTTTTTGACAAACAAACATTTTAACCAAACAATATCCACATTAGGATAGTAATTGTTCCAAAATAATATTTATTAATATTGTTAAAGCATTAGAATAGCGGGTGTTACACTAAAAAAAGCGGGAAAAAAGAGCATTAAAAAACCGTGTGGAGGTGAAAATTTAAATAATATTTATTTATGTAATTCAGTTGGATGGAATGTGATGGTAAAACTGGAATTTATTATTATTATTATTGTAAAATGTAACCGAGACACTTAGTATAATTTGTGCTTTTATTTATTTATTTTTTTGTTATATTAAATCACCAAATTAATAGAAAATAAATTTAAAAAAAAAAAAAATAATAAATAAATAATAATTTAATAAACACCCTGTTCAGTGTTGTTTTTTATTATTATTTTTATTACAAAATGTGTTAGCCTTTAACATGGTGAAAAACTATTTTCAAATTATACAGAAACATTATTGTCTGTATGGTGTTGGTTTCTGTATTTCACTTGTATTGTTAAATTCAATTTATTTTAATAGGGGCCGACCGAACACAGATGGGTTTTTGACCATTTTATTCCACCACTATCAACAACCATTATACAATATTTACAACAATACAACTAGCTTTTGCATATTATAATGATAATAATAATAATAATATCAGTATAGATGATGATAGTGCTATTTGCTGATATTGTTCTGTATGAAAACTACTATTGTTGTTGTTGTTGTTGCTGATGGTGGTAAGTATATAAATCTAACGTATAATAATGATAACCACAAGAAGGCGGATGTTTGATGTTTGGTTTGGTTTTTTTTTTCTTCATATTTTTCATACAAACCATATAAAAACAAATTTTTTTTTTTTTTATCAATAAACGATAATTCAAATGTCATCTGTCCGTTTCTGGTTAACATTTATATTATTTGTATAAAACCAGAAAGCTTAAATTTATTATATGTATATGGTAAACACCACTTAAACATGTGAAAACAAGGGTGTTTAAATGTTAAACAAATTTTCTTGTAAGCTCACCTTAATACAGTAGCTTTAATAAAATAAAAAAAACATTTTTCTATGTTTGTTTGGCTATCTTTTTTAATCGTCTTAAACTTGTTTGTTAAAACCGATAAAAGATAATTGTTATGTGTGAGCTTTTCAGAAGCTTTTAATAAGTCATACAACAACAAAAAAATACACAAAATTTGCATTAGTTAAAGGTTTTTACAATAATAAAATTTTTGATTGTTTTTAATAAGAAATCGGTGAAGAACAAAAGCTTTAATACGGGGAATCCCCATAATGTTTAATTGTTAGGTAAAAACAAATTAATTATGATTGGGTCACACTTAATCAGGTGAAACGAGTAAATAACATTAAAAAAAAAAAATATTCGATAAGGATTATAATAATCGAATAAAATACAAAATAATTTAGGTGAATTAAAAATAAAACCGAAACTATACTCAATAAATTTATTTG
The DNA here is from genome assembly GCA_961205885.1 of Ptychoptera albimana. Taxonomy (NCBI): domain Eukaryota; kingdom Metazoa; phylum Arthropoda; class Insecta; order Diptera; family Ptychopteridae; genus Ptychoptera; species Ptychoptera albimana. The sequence continues at coordinate 25,404,718 of OY540804.1, forward strand.
TAGCTTTTCGAACAAAGAATAAAGCTCTAACAACTTATGGATTATTATTATTATTTTTTTTTTTTTAATTTATTTGTTATAGCTATGCGAAAATGTTATAAAAGTTTTTTTGCTAAATGGTGGTTAGTTAGAACAGCAATAATTTAATTAACCTTTAAATGAATAAAAGAAGAAAAAAAAAACGATAATAATTTCTTTAAAGCTTCTGCTATTACTACTGTTGCTACTGTTGCTACTACAACTACCTGCTCTCCATCCCTTACCGTACAATGTTATTATTATTATTCTATTTTACATTACTATGTTTTATTTATTAATTATTATTATTATTATTTAATTTTTTCTTTTATATATTTAACATGCTAGTAGATAAAATATGTTATAACCTAAGCTACAAAACACCACATGAATAAAGTGCAGATTGTAATTATGATATAATAATAATAATAAAAATATAATATATAATATTATATTCGCTCTATAATAATAATTCAAACTTTTATTAATCAAAAAAAAAAAAATAATAAAGCATTTATAGATAACAAATAAAAAAAAAAAAATTTTTTTTTTACTTTTATTAATTAATTAAAAAGAAATAAAAAGAAATAAAAAAATAAAATATACTAAGGAGTGACAAAAATAGAATTTTTATTTTTATTTTTTTCGTTACAATAATAATTTATTCATTATTTTGTTGTGTTTTTTATTTAATAATTATAAAGTAAAACTGATAACACGTTAGTGTTGATAGAAATGTAATAAAAAATAAAAAAAATTAAAATTAATAATTATAAATACGACGTTTCTGTATCATAGCAAATAAAGAAATAAAAAAAAAAAAAAAAAAACAATTTAATTAACCTACATTTGATCAATTAAAAATATTAATAAAAAAAAAAAAAGGAAATATATTTTTAATTAATATTATTACAGAGTAAATATATTTATTGACCACCCTTCGCGTTATTGTTTTAACAAATGATTACTTGCTCAATGGTAAATGATTTTTTCTGTTTTTTTTTTAACAATTAGTTTTTGACTCTTAATTAATTTAATTTAATTAAAAACAATCAAATAAGTTATTGATATTTATTAGAAGTTTAATTAAAAAAAAAAAAAATTGAAGAAAAACTAAGGAAATTAATAAACTTGGCCGGGTGGATCATACATCATTCAATTTGTAGTTTATTGTAGAGCAAAAGAAAAGCAACAGTCATGTTAGACAATGGTTACCACCACCCAGGTTAACATTTTATTCGCGGTTAGGCATTTTTGTGATGGATGTCACCAGGATTGTTAATTAAAACACCAAGACTTTTCGCTTATACCGATTATTATAAAAAAACATTATTGACTTAGTTAATTCGAAGGAAATAAAAATTGATTCGTTGAATAAAATAAAATTTTCGTTTTATTTCTCCTTTTAACACCATCAAAAAAAAAAAATCAACCCTAACCATTAAAAACCATAAAGAAAAAATGTATTATTTCTAAGACACTTCTTATATTTTCCACGCACTCATCCCATCTCTAAAATCAACTTAATTCCACACCACACACACACAACCCCATAAAATTTTGTTTCCTTCGTTTCTTCTTCGTTTCTTCTTCGTTTCCTGCTTTTTTTATTTCTTTCTTCGGCTATAATATGTAATGTGAAATTAACTTTATACCTTTTTTTTTTTTGCTCCTCTCATCTAACATAGATTCATTCCACTGGTTTATAGCCACTGTTAGTAACCGTATCGATGATTTTTTTTTTTTTTTTTTTTGTTTTAGTTGAGTTAAGTTAAGTTTAGTTTAGTTTAGTTTAGTTTTGTTAGGTAGCTAGTAAGTAATATTATTAGTTGCGTAATGTAGGCCATTTTACTTTTAACGAACACTTAAATAAGGTGAGAGGATTTTTCTTTTTCCATTAATTTTTTTTTTTTTTGTTCTTTTTCATCATTTCTTCTATTTTATAAAAATGGTTTGAGTGTGAATGAAGTGAGATAAATATGCTTTTTTTTATAGTGTGTGTAGGAAATAGATTAGATTTTATTAGATGAATAGAAAAAGGAAGAAAAATCGTTGTTTGTACTAATTTTGATATGATATGTGTTTTACTGAATGTGTGTGTTTGTGGGTAAAGCACGCTGTATGTTTATAAAGGGATAGAAATAAAATACACAAAAATCATTTCTTTGTTTAATTAGCACTAAAACAGCTATCAGATTCTAATTTAGTTAATTTTTTTTTTTTTTTTTTTTTTTTTTTTTGGTTTTTATTAGTAGAAATGTGAGATTATTAGGGCAAAAAAAAAAAATAATAAATTCAAATAAAAATTAAATCATCTTTTATAGGCAGAAGATTATCGAAAAGTTATTGGTAAACGATCAACGTTTTAAGACTTTTAATAACAAAAACGATGATAAAGTTTTTTATTTATTTATTTATTTATTTTGTTTACTTCTCTCCCTTCCCTTGATCATGTTAATTAAACTTTAATTTGTTTTATGGTAATAATTATGTTAATAACAAGCAGACAAAAAAAAAACAATAATAATTTTCCAAAAACACATTTTCTTAATTTTTTTTTTTGTAGGTAACACACGTATAACCAGGTATTTTTATTATGTAAATAAAATTTCATCAGTGAAAGTGTGAGAAGAAATATTAATGAACATTTTTTTTAGTAATCTTTGTAGTAAAAATGTTAAACAGGTGAGAAGAATACAGTTGGTAAAGTGTCCAAAAATTTATTTAATATAATTAAAGCGAATGATAATGTTGTTGTTGTTGTTACACAAGAAGAAAATCTGTTACACCTGACTGATAAAACTGTATATAGAAATGTCATATTATGAAAATATGTAGCAAAAATTCCGACACTGGTTTAGTATAATGATAAAAACGCATAAAACTTATCCCATATTATTAAATTATGATGTAATCTGGCAAAAAACCCTTAAGAATATATCCATATTTAACAAAGCATTATATTAATATTCGGGGAAAATGTTCTTTAATTATTATTACCATAGTTGGGCGGCTGTTGTTATTATTATTATGATTATTATTATTATTATTAAAAGTACCTACCCCGTGTCCTTGTAACAAAACTTTCGCATAATAATAATAATGTGAAAAATTCACCAAAAAAAAAAAAAAAAAAGTGCTTTTTCAAAATAAATAAACTTTTAAAGCGTTTTTTGTGTGTGTTGAAGATTGAATAAAATTATGTCAAGGTGTTTTTTTTCCATACAAATATAAATACGATCAACAAAGGAAGGAAATTAATACAAACGCGGATGTAAAGAAATAATTTGTTTTGATTTAGGACTCAACAAACAAAACAAACAAATCTTCTGAGTACACGGAATTACATGAAAAACCCAATCAACATTAAGTATTGAAAATTCAATTTTGTGTTGCACAACAATCAGAAATGTTTTCGAAAATTCTTAACGAATAAAAAGATAATTTTTTTTTTTTATGGTATGATGGATCAACAAAGTATAAGAAAAATACTTGAGAGTAGTACGAATTATTGGAGGAATTAATCAAGCGGCAAAGTGCAATGTCACCCCAAGATAATAAACAATGGAAAAATCAAGTTTAAAAGCTATGGAATTTCGAATAAAGTGTTGGTATATCCAGTCCATATAATACCACTGGACATGGTTATCAATAAAATAGTTTTATTTATCATTTAAACACATCGACATTAACATAGAATTGGGCGCACTCCATTCATTATTTAAGCGTAAAAGGGTTTCGTTTATTTTATTTATTTATTTTTTTTTTTTTCAATGAAACAAATGTATTGCTCACCCTGTGTCATGTATGTTAAAGAGATGACGAGTGTTTTTCCTGTATTTTTCTTTTTTATTCTGACCAACATCAAAAAGGTAAAATCGAAAGAAATAGCAAAAAAAAAAAAAAAAAATTCTATCAATTCGATATCATTGTGGGTAGCCGTTGATGATGGTGTGTTGCGGAATGGTAACGGATGCTGTGAATGATGATTGTTGTGTTTTTTTTTTTTGCACCCAAAAGATAGAAATGAATAAAAATATTTTTTTCTATGTGTTTGTTGTTTTTTGTGTTTTTTTTTTCTTTCTTCTTGTTTGCATGTGCGTTAGGTTGGGTTTAAGTATATAAATTTTAAATGAGCTAAGCTCGTTTCTGGCATTTATGTGTGTGTGTGTTTTTTTTTTTTTTTTTTACGTGTTCATTTTAAGCTCCAACCTTCAACAGTAAATTTAGTAGGTTTGCCAACCAGTATTGGTTAAAATTAATGTACAGCAGAAGATGAGAAAAGCATATGTGTTTAAGTTAGTTAATCTAAACAGTGTTGTCACTTAGGTAACTCAACCAAAACAAATGTTTTTTTTTTTTTTTCTTTTACTTTACTTTTCTCTACTTTCTTTTACCTCCTTATATATTTAATATATAAAAAAAAAAAAAAAATGAAACAAAGAGAAAACTTTAACTCATAATTATAATTGGATCGAAAGCATAACCAAGCCAATAGCCAATAAAAAAAAGTTAATAAAATTTCTTGTTACCATAGTGTTGTTGTCCTCGATTGGTTAATGTTGTCTGGTACAAAAAAAAAACAACAAGTGCATTGTTATGCTCTGTGTGCTGCGGTTTTATTTTTTATTTAATTTTATTGTTTTCATATGTCGCAAACAGAATTGTTTTCATTTTTTATATATTTTATTCCCAACTACTTTGCCCTACTCTCTTGTGTGTGTGTTTTTTTTTCCTTCCACTGCTAACACGCTATCAAAATTCACCTGTCCGTAACTTACAACACACTGCTCTGCTGCCTACAACTACTACCAACAAATACAGAACAAACTTTACTTGACTGAACCGAGTGGAATATATTGAATTTAGTGGAAATGATTGGTTGAATTTTTATTCATAGTAGGAAATTATTTATTTATTTATTTTTGGGTTGTATGTTGTGCTGCAAAGTAGTTTTTTTATTTTTTTTTTAACAAATTTCTATACATGTGTCGATTTTTCTTATATTCAAAAGAAACTTTTAAGCTTTACCTGCAACAAAGCTAGCTATATACAAGTTCAGAATCACTTTATACGGTTATTGTTTAGCGATATTCACCATGTACATGGTAACAAAAAGTAAAAAACAAATCGCCAGAAACGAAAGTCAACCAAAATATAAAAAAAAGAAGAAGAAAAAAATCATCGTCAGAGTGTTGTTAGTAAACCAATACTCTCTGATGGTTAGATGTTGTTGTGTTTTTTTTTTTTTATTATTTTCTTATTTATAAATATATTGAGATTCCAGTTGAATTAAGTTAAGTTGTTTCTGGGTTATATTTCCCACTTTATATTCCCATACCATACGGACTTAAATAAATTACTGTGGCTGGCAACGTAACAACAAAATAATAAAAAAAAACGAAAACATTTTTATATATAAATAAGGTGGTGACGACGAATTGGAAGCAAGTGTCATATAGCCAGACCATAGAATACATTTAAAAATAAACAAAAAAAAAGAAAAAAAAAAATTATATACAAAGGTGGTGGTGGTACGAGTAACAAGAAAATTAACAGCACAGGTGGTGGATGGATTGGGAGGCGCGGTTATAATAAATAAATAAAGAAATAAAACAACTCGAACCATTTTGATTAATTTTTTTCGTTATTTCGTTTTTATCCAATAAAATTTATTTCTTTTAATTTTTTTCAGGTAGTTTTCAATACACACACACACACACACACACAGTGTAAGTTTATGTCACTTAACTAACAAAATGACGTAATTACGTTAGGTAATAAAATGAAACATGAAGTTTAAAAGAGATCAATTTACCAATCTGTGTAATTTGGTTTTTTTTTTTCTATCTGTGGGTGATGGTAGTAGTGGTGATGGTCGTGGCGGACGTTTGTTTATAATTTTCTCATTTTTAATTAATAATTTTCGATTAAATTTTTTGTTTTTTCACATTTAACATTTTTAATAACACACACAGAGAGAGAGAGAAAATAAAAAAAAAGGAAATTATTTTGTGTGTTGATTAAAGCATGAATAAATAAAACAATAGAAATAATTTATAAAAAAAGCAACAAAACAAATAAAGATAAAACACACAGTGGGTGGTGAATGGTGGATTTTTATCGGAGTTTTTTTTTTTTTTTTTTTTAATCAGTATGCTAATTATATGCTTGATATTTGTAATACCTTTACGCTATTATTGTTTCATTACATTTCTTTGGTTTTTATATTTTTTTTTTTTTACTCATTAATGACACATCAGTTGTTTAAATAATGAATAAAATACAACTGAGAGTTGTATTTAACTTTCATTGATTAATGTTGGTTATTTTTTACTTTTTAATAAATAATAATTACCTGTTAATCATGTGGTTTTTTTTTTTTTTATCAGGGAATAACAGCAATAATAATTTTAGAATACAAATGAATGAGAAAACCTTAAGAAATATTTTGTTTAATGATTATCTAGTGGGTGGATTTAGTGAATGTTTTCATTTTATTTTATTTATTTTTTTTTTTTTTTGTATACAACTAAATCCCAAAATTGCATGTAGAGATACTACAGGAAATTTTTGTTAAATTTTGTTAAATTTTTTTAATAACAATAAAAATATTACACATAAAAAATGTGAATTTTTTTTTTACCACAAATGTTTTTCTGTTCACAATAAAAATTCACATTCCAAGCACAAAATATTTGCTATAAAAAATTTCATACAAACAACAACAGAGATTTTTTGATTTCTAATTTTACTAGACCCAATATAAGGGTAGGAATATAAAGCGACAAAATTTGTCGTTTATTTTGCTGCTAAGCCAAGCTAAGGAAAAACCATGTAAGCCGCCAACTAACACTAACTAATTTATGCATTTTTTTATAGTTTTGATTTTGATTTTTACCATTCGAGTGTAATATAGAAATTTTGTTGCATAGATAAAATTTGCTTTTTTTTTTATAAGAAGGCAACAAAACAAATTTATTTTTTTTTGCACACCTTTATTGCAACAACCAGTTGTTGTTACAGCTGTTAAAGGTGTATAATAAATACAAATGGTGATGGTGGTGGTTGATATTTATAATAATAACACTAAAAAAAAAACCTCCTAAGTCGTCGTCGTTGTCGTCACAATTTACATTTTTATTCCGATGCGACGCGATTGAATTTTTTTGTGTGTTATAAATTTTTCACTCAATGTGATAAACTGTGTAAAAAGGAGGTTAAATGTTACGTTTTATACACTTTTATTCCTGTATAGTATTTTACGATGGTGGGTTTTTCATGCCAACCACAGATGATAATACTTATGAAGATTTTTTTTTTTCTTTTAACTTCCTTGAGATAAATATTTATTTAATAGAAGAAAAAAAAAACGCTATCGATGACAATTATTGATTTATGCTGCATTAATAGCTGCTGCTGCTGCTACTGCTGCTGCATTAATTTATAAAAAGAAAAAAAAAAGTGGAATAAATTTTTAACAAGAAAAAGCTTTGATAAGCTTTTTTTTTTTAATTTTTTAAGTAAATCAAAACCAGAAATTTAGTGTACAACAAAAAAAAAAAAAAAAATTATTTGTATTACGTGTCAGTGTCATTCAGGAACGAAGATAAAGGGTAAATTACGGCGAAAAATATTCCACCATTCATATTACAATAATAATAATAATAATAATAACATATGTAGTGAGATATTTATTCATTATAATTTCTGTTGTATATTCTGTTTTGCCTTTCATTTCATTAAGAATACCAAAGTGAATTTTATTTATATTTTTTTTTTTTTGTTTAACTTGATAAATATTGTGTTGTATAGAAAAGTTTTATTCAAAAGTTTAAAAGAGTTAAGGGTAGTAAAACCATGTAAGAATATTCTTATTACAAAAAAAATATAAAAATTTATTGTCACTGCTGCTGCTGCTGCTTACTTTTGCCTGAAAGAAAATTTGTTTGTTTTGTAAAATATAATAACATGTAGGAAAATCTTGAGGAGTATAAAAGTGATAAAAAAAAGTAACGAAACGAATCGAAACAAAACAAAAGGTAAACACAATTCAATTGAAACTTTCAATGGAATCTCTTGTAAAAACAGCAGGTAAAGCAATTTTTATCATGAAAAACAAAAAATGATTTATTAGCAAAACAACAATTATTTTAATTAATTTATTAAGTGAATTGATTCTGTTAAAAAAAAAAAAACAGCTTGTTTAATGTACGATAGAAAAATTTACTCAATAAAACAAAGCAAAAAGTAACGAAAAAAAAGAAAAAAACAAAGCTTGACACATGGGAATTACAAAAAAAAAAAAAAAAGCATAAAAGTCTCCTTTCGTTCAAAAAAACAAAAAAAAAATGACATTTTGAAATAGAAAAAAGAAATTAAATAGAATTAGCCCACCCACATAATATTTTTTTTATTTTCCTAAACTATTATTACATAATATTGGTTATATTAACCTAATATTGGGGGGATGAGTTAGTTTTGTTGTGTCATCCGATTGCTAAATGTTACTTAACAACAATAATAAACCAACAGACAGGATAACACAATGGGTATAGAAAGAGAGATAAACGCGTTAAACATTGGAACCAATATCCTTTTTCTATTTTATATACAATAATATATAATAATAATACAGATATTGGTTTATATTACACACAGCTGAAGTTGAAGTTAAACATAGCAACATAAAACATAAAATTGAGCAACAAAACTAGAAAACGATCCTTTAACTAGAAATATATATATATATATTGGTTGGTTGGTACATTTTACATGTGACATGGATTTGACAGTATAAATCATATACATACAACATACTCTAACCCACCCACTCATCCATTATATATATATATATATATAATTCGCGATATAACAACATAAATTGAATACTCGTTTATAGACAAGAAATAGGGGACAGGATATAATAATAATAATAATATTAGCCACCCATTTTTCAGTTATATAATCATTCAAACATTTCACTTTTGTCCAAAAAAAAGTATCTAACAAATAAAAAAATAAACTTTCCAATATGTATTGTTGGTTGTTATCAAGAAATTATTATTTATATAGAGGAAAAATGGCAAAAAAAAAAAAAAAAAGTTTATAATATGGTTAATCAAATGGGTTTTTAGGATCGACAATATTTTATATAAAAAATACTTGACATATGGATGAGAAGGTATTTATGTAGATTGAAACGTAAAATGTCACTTCTGTCAGTTTCTACTTTGATACCATATAAAAAGTGATATTTATATATACGAAAAAAAAAAAAACGGGGAGGAAATTCTCACAAAGTTAAGGGATGGATTATGGCATTTAATAAAAAAAAAAAAAAAATCATTTTTTTTATTAATTATTTAATATCGATTAGTATTTAATTTACGTTAAAATTATATTGTAATTACGATTGTTTTTAGGGAGAGTTTTTATATTAATCCCATTGTGTAGAAAAGATGCTTGTCCGTTAGAATAGAGATAAGTCAGTGATATTTGTCCGTTAAAAACATAATTATAATCGATAGTACCCGTTTTTGTAATGTAATAATTTTTTTTATATTTTAATGTCATGACCACCAAATGAGTGTGTTGCTTGTTGGTACATCATTAGAATTTTGAGTAAACACATAACATAAATAATCATTCATTTAAGCATATCAACATAAATATTATACATAAAGCTTTATACATAAAGTTGTGTATGTCCAACATATATGTGTCCCACTGTATTATAGAAATAAAACCACAATACTAACAACTATTGCAAACTTGAAAATGAATAATAATAATAATAGAAAAAACTATAAAACACCCTTTTTCAAACTAACCCCTGATAATAAAGTGAATTTTAACATTGAGATAAACAACCAAAAAATAAAAAAATAAAAAGCCACAAATTTATAGCGTAAACAGCATAAAAATAATTTTTTTTTTTTAGTTAACATTCATTAACACTAAATTTTGTGCATATTTAATGCACCGCAGAGTTTATTATTTAATTTTTTTTTTTTTTTTGGTGTACATTTTATGCCAACATACACATAATACATTAAAATCATAATAATTTATGTAAATAAAACGTAATTTTGTAATTGAATAAATCTCGTTTACCTCTTATTACAGATTGTTAATTTTATTTACTAGTTTAATCAACAGATGTCACACTAGGTGAATAATCGTGTTACAACTACAGTAGTTGTAAGACCCCTATATACAAAACTCCTGACCACTTTTACGTCTACATAGTTTCTTTAAATAAAAATTAAAACGTAACAAAAAAGAGGAGATTTTCCATCATTTTATCATTTTGCAGGAACATTATGCAAAAAAAATTTAAATAAATTCCAACGAGACAAAAAGCAGAGCACTCGCACATAGTTGCACGTAATTTAAATTTAATTTATTCCTATACCATTTAAGTACGCGATTTTTATTTACTTTAATAGTTGCTATTCAGCATATTTTACTATTTGTTTACTTTAGAGATTGTGCATCAGTGTAAATGATCTTCAGAGGACATTCTTGTTTTATTTCTAGATTTAGTTTCTATGCGACATATATTTAAGTGAATAAGTGAAGTGTTTTCAAAGTTTACAACCATTGTTTATGACCCTTTTTATACGGATAAAGAAATTTGAAAAATTTTATTCTCGAGGTTTTTTAATTATTTTTTTTTTTTGTATTGGATAGTGGAGGTTTTCAGAAGAAATTTCTACTTTAAATGATTCGGTTGTGGTGTTTTGAGTAATTAAAGCTTTTTCGACTGGCTTTTAAGCAAGAAATTATTGTCTATCTAAACGTTTAACCTGATAATGACTAAATTGAACAGTTTCAGCACTCCTGAAAATTACCCTAAAACTTGCCTTCGTTAAATACGTATTATTTCTCTCTAATTTTATCACAATTAATTAAAAATTATTCAATTAAATTTAAAAAAAAGGTCCTTTTAATCGATTCAAACTAGTGTAAACAGTACTTAATATATATGCTGTCAGAACATTACATAATTAACTTAGCATAAAACTAGCATAATATGCAATTTACACTATGGTTCTTGTTGGTGTTGTTTTTGTTGTTGATAATAATTTCATTCCTGAATTTGTTTTGTTTTTTTTTTTTTGCTATTTTATTTAATAACACAAATCACCATTAACACAAAATTAACCACCAACAATTAATAAAATATGTCAAAATACATTTATGTGTATATTTTATGAAAAACAATAGAAATACATTTTTTTTTAAAAGTAAAATTGGAAATTATTCACAAAAAAAAAGAAGTGATTTCACATCATAATTTAACACCAAAACGAAAAAGAGAAATTCTATCACTACACACTCGAAAAAATTTTAATAAAATTTTACCAATACGGCAATACCAACACGTTTTCATATATATTTTTGTTTGTTTGTTTGTTTGTTTGTTTGTTAATTATTTCGATTTATTTGTTATTCACAATTAAATTTAAAAGCAGCACACACAACACGACACAACGAAAAATTCCGTGGGGGTGGTGTATGGTAGAATTATTTATATTTTTAATAGAAAATTTTAATTACAGAGAAATATTTTTTTTAATTTTTATTATTATGGGAAAATGCTTGATGAAATTAAATTTTATTTTATTTTAAAAAGCACAGGCGGCAAAAAAAAAAAAAAAGCTTCTTTAAAAACACAACAAACAAGAACAAAAATTTAATTTAAAAAAAAATTAAAATTGTTCTACACACATGATGAATACGAATTAATGGGGGAGGTGTTTGGTTCGTTCGTTCGTTCATTATTTACAAAAATTTTTCACTACATCTTAGGATATTTTTATGCAATTTAAAAAAAAAATAAAAAATGTGTGTGGAAAATTGCACTTAAAAAGAATTTATATAATTTTTGTTACGTAAAGAAATAAATAAAAAAGATTTTTTTACTTTTTTTTTTAAATTGCCTGAAAGTATGTAACACGGTTATACAATGGTAGGTGCTCAAGTATATAAACGGTTTTATTGTAAATTTAATCGTTGCAAGGCGTTAAATACATTAACAAAAAAAAAAAAAAAAATTCTACATTTTTCAAGCATCAATTTACATTAAGAAATTTATTTCAATTTAAAAAAACAAAAAAAAAAAAAAAAAATTTCTGCATTTTCTACCTCATTTCTTATTTTTCGGAGTTTTTTTTTTTTTTTTTCTAAATAAATCACAAAAAAAAAAAAATGTTTTGTTACAGTTACAGATGCATAAAAATCCCATTAATATATAACGCCAGTCAAGTATAATAATCTATTCTAAATACTTTGGATTAAACTTTTAAATTAAATTAAATATTAACTGTGCTGCTTAATGTAATCTCGTGTAGATTTCTTTTTAGTTTTATTTCATTGTCATGGTAAAAATTATTAAGTTAAAAATAATTTTTTTTTTCTTCTTACATTGTAACCCTATTACAAAATTTAAAATACGCTAGATTTATTATTATTATTATTATTATGGAGGAAGTAAAATGCACAACGGCATGCCCAATCCATAAAACTAAACACAATCATCCAACCGAGTAAAGTGTAGACAAAGTTTTATTTCTATTATATATATATATAAATTCCTATATGACAGACAATTGGTTGTGATTATACTTGAGAATAATGTGAATAACATAATCATAGAAAACATACCATTTCGATGTTATATTATTATGTTACGTCGTCGTTGTCGTCATTGTTGTTGTCGTCTATATGAATTGTGTCGTTTAGTTAAATAATGAAAAAACAAAACAAAAAAAAAAAATAATAAATGTATAATATGGGTGAATAGTTGTTGTATAGTAACGTTATTTGCATACCATACATTGAAAATATTGTTGAAATAATAACCAAAACAACAACTTAACCAACCATCCAACCAACCAACCAAACAACCAACAAACAAACAAACACCAGTAATGTAAAAAGTAGAAAACACTCAAAAATCTCTCCTATTCAATCTTAATCTAAAACATTTTAGAGTTTATAATTGTGCAAAAGAAAAAAAAATACTTTCTCTACTCGTTCTGTTGTTGTTTTTGTTGTTGTTGTTGTTGAATTATATAAATTAAAATTGTAACAAAAACCGAAATGAATGAAATTTATCCAAGTAGCTATCTAAAATTACCTTCAAGTTTTCAAGTTTTAAACAAATTTAACACACATATACAAGGATTATTTATATTTACATAACATTCGTTGTGCTCCTTTTGCATTCCTTTGCATTGCTACTACACTACTATGAACTTTTCATTATTTCATCCTTTTGTTACTAAAGAAAAAAACAAAAAAAAAAGCACACACACACACACACACACACAAAGAGAACGAAAATAATTGGGAAAACGAAGAATAATTTAAACTTCTAGTTGAGTTAGTTTTGTTCCTTGCAATTGGTATTAAAGTTTTCTGAAAAAGTAATTTTTCAAATTCACATAAAAACAGTGAAAGAAAAACGAAAACAAAAAAAATTCTGCCTATACGTAGACGTTGTAAAAACGCTATCAAATGAATTTTAGAGAAATTTATTATTATTAAGTGATGGGGAAAATAAGAATTTATGTTTTTTTTTTTTTATTTCATTTAATATAAATTAATCTTATATTATTGTTATGGTGGTGGTGATGGTGGTGGTTGGGTTCCGTGTGGTTGCATGTTTAGTTTAGATAAATTAAATTATTATTTTTATTTTTTCTAATTACATTTTGAGACACTACTGTTATCATATATTAAGCGATTAAACAGACAGGCATATATCGCGGCTCATTCACTTGTAATAAAATTGTTTTTAATAACTTATTTAATTATTATATAGTTCCACACCACTGTCACAATGTATTTAAGATAAATAATTAAAGTGAAATAAATTATGATTTATGGAAAAAACCAAGTTGTTGATGTTGTTAAAAACATCACCAATAAATATTATCGATTTTGACGAAGAAGAAGAATAAATATGAAAAATTTATGAAATCATTTGTTGATTTGTTTTATGAATTAAAATATGAAACAAGTGGGCAACGGACGCCGGCCCAGTTACAGAAAAGGTTATTGCACAAAAAACCCACCAACCATCACCCACCAAAATAATATTTATAATAAAAACAAAGTATTAAAGGGTGATGCATACATTTATTTGTTATTGCATACAAACGAAATATGTTTCTACTAGTGGGTTGTTCACAAAAAATATATAAAAAATAAAATCTTTACCACATTATACAGAATCCAGTTGCAAAACTATACGATTTCAGGGTGTTTAGGCAAAAATTTGAAAAAAAAAATTAATTATTTAAGCAGAGTGTAAAACCGAAACGTAAATAAACCGAAAATAGAAATTTCTATGAATTTTGAAATCATAGTCGAAGTTCTTTTATTTTATCGATAAATCACATTGAATTTGTGGTAAAATATTCATATTCCTCTAGCCATGTTTGGAGTTTTGTATATAGAATTTAATTTTAACAAGCCTGTAGCCTGTTTTATAGATTTGTAGATCCAAGTTTGGCACAAAATATCGTCTAAGAGGAAGAATAAATTATTATTCCCAATTATTCTAGCAAAAACTTTAAGAATTTTAAGTTACGGTGGCCTAACCATAAAAGTTTCCTTTTCTAGCATTTAAATTATAAAGTTTTCACCGTGCATTTAAACCTTGTCAAAAGTATTAAAGTAAAACCACTAAAAAACCAAACCTCAAACCGAACAGCAAGGTTTTATTCTCTGATTTCTAAATACAAAAGAACCGGAACTAAACCGTTTAACAGCATATTTTACAATAAAAAGTAATCAACCCTGCATTTAAAATAAATACAAATAACCGAACAGCATAGAATCAAAATCGATCGATAAAAGTGTGGGTGAATAAAAACATTTATGTATTTCTGTGAAAGCTTATTTACTGCGAATTTTAAAATTATAATAAAAAATAAAAAAAAGAAACAAAACAGATTAAATTTATAACAACAATTTGAAGGGTACTAAATACAAAATCTCGTAAACATATTTCGTGAAAAATTTATAAATGATTTTTAATAAAAAAAAAAACCCGTCATTGTCTTAAATTGTCAAATTGAAGCTTTTCTATTATCAGTAATCTGTACAATGCAATCAACAATAAAACCTCACCTATGGTAACCGACATAATATTTATCCACAATAACGACACAATAAAGCATAATTAAGTGTTGCCAACAACAAGAAGAAAAAAAAAACGTTTCTTTTCTCAAAACACAAAACGCAGGGCATAGCATAACAGAATTTAACCTTTAACCTCTTAACCGATTAGATTAAATCACTTAAGTAAATAAAAAAATTAATCCTTTTTTTTTTTTTTTTGAAACATTTCTAAAGCTTTTTTCTTTTAACTAAATAATTAAAACTGTGTGTATGATAATGAGGATCGTAACGTAACGTAAACATTAATACAGTTCTGGTAGTACTGGTTCTGTTAGAATCAAGAAAAAACTTTTTCTTAACAATCAAATTTCATCCCATAAAAACAATTATTATTATTATTTTATTTTTTTTTTTAACGATTTTCCTAAACCTATTAATTCTATGTACAGAAAGGTGGAGTGCTGGAGTGAACATAATTTTATTATCGTACATCATTTCATCATCATCAAAAACATTTAACAATTTTTTATTCACTTTTATTGTTATTATTATTATTTTTGTTACATTACAACAAGGATCCTCCAATGTAACTTCTTCTACTGATGATGATAGTAGACAAGGCAAGGCAGCACACCTAAACAAAACAAAACAAAGCAACAAAAAATGTTTTAGAAAATTTTATCGGCTCCACAAAGCAGCAACACCAACAAAAAAAAAGTAGAAAAAACCTCGTTCGAAAAATTTTCAACCATCTTTGTGTTACCCTCTATACAAAAAAACATTAAAATAAATAATAAAAAAAGGGAGCAAGAGAACAGGGAATCTAGAATTTAATATTTTTATCCATAATATACACACACACAATATGACATAAAGTCCTAAATTTCAATACAAAACCATTGTCATAATATTTAGTGTGTCTATCTATCTAGAAGGATTTTTCGTTTTTTTTTTATTATTATTATAAAACGCATAAGGGCGCACCGTTCATTGACAACAATATATCCCTTTTAATTTTATTTTATTTTATTTTATTTATATAACAGGCAAGGAGAGTTGTTTTTAATTTAAATTATCAAAATATGTGGGCTAAATTAATAATTCTTTCTTATGTAAATTATTTTTAATGACAAAAGGGATGTAAAACTCTTTAAGCAAATATAGTAAAACGTTTACCATGTATATATAGTTGTTGGTCAGGATGATTTTCTTTAAATTTTATTAATTTCACTGAAGAATTTTATTACATAAATATAGCCGGGCGGCTTTTTATTCGTACTGTGTATATGTTGCTCCGTCAAAAATTGTAAAATTTAACGAATGCAAAATTAACATTGAGATCATCATTGATGAGAATTTTTATTACTAATCAGTCGTGAGTTTAATTCCACTCGTACACATGTGAATTTGCTTTTTAGCATTTTCATGCAAACATTTTTAGCTTTTATCGACAAAAAATCAAACAAATCTGTGCTCCTCAAAAAGCAACATAATTCCAAGTTATTAATATGAAATTCCCGATTTCACTGATTTATTATAAGAATTTTTAAAGAACTCTAGTCGTCGCTAGTAAACTTTTAAATAAATTTGTAATTTAACAGCAATCACTGTCAAAATGTTTAAAGCCTATAAAAAAGCTTCAAATAAACTTTAAAAAAAAATTGAAATTAAATTTACCGGTCAAATATAAATTTTTCTAGTCTTACGGAAAATTTAACAAACAAACAAAGAAAGAAATGAAAAGAAAATAAAGAAAAATTGATAAAGCATTTGATGGTTATTAAACAACACTGAACGGACAACAACGATGACACCGACACAATAAATTATATTGTTTTAGCCAGGAGAATAGTAAAGTAAAGCAAAGCAAAGCACAAGAAAAGCACCAAATAATAATCATGAACATTAAATAGACGACACCATTGTTTGATTATAATAACCCAATATCAATCGTATGAATTTTCCCATAGGAAATCATATAGAAATCGAGATTTTTGTTTTCATCCATCGTTATATATAAAATATTTATATCAATCGTGTTATACACACACACCACCCACACAAAAGGAACAAATTTTTTTTTTTTTTTTTTAGTTACAAATATTAGAAAAGAATAATAATAAGAGCAACCACCAATAGCTTAGTGTAGAAGTAGAAAAATTACCCCTATTATTACACTT
Organism: Ptychoptera albimana; assembly: GCA_961205885.1. Taxonomy (NCBI): domain Eukaryota; kingdom Metazoa; phylum Arthropoda; class Insecta; order Diptera; family Ptychopteridae; genus Ptychoptera; species Ptychoptera albimana. The sequence goes on from OY540804.1 coordinate 25,422,054, forward strand.
TCATTATAATCAAAAGTAGCAGCATCAGTCAATTTCTACCTAAACAAAAATCACCTTTCTCTCACATTTATTATTATTATTATTATTATTATTATTATTATTGATGTTTTCTGATGTTGCTACTGCTGCTACTATTGCTACTATATTGCTTCTAATACACATTGTAGTACTCGGGGGGTTGTTGTTAGTATTGTACGGAATCAATGTAGATCTTTTTTTTTTCTATCAAAAAATTTTTCAATAAAAAAGGAAAATACATATTTAGATGACATACACAATCCACAAACAACAACCAACCATTATATTGGAAACGATATCGTATGTTGTCGTTGTTGTCATCATGAATCTCTCTTAACGTACAGACGTGAAATATCGAAACGGATGTATAGAATTATTGTGGAGGAAAAACAAAACAAAAAAAAAAATTTAAGGCCAGAAAAATATGTGAATATAATAGTGATAAAGTGATATTGAATCAAAGCGAAATGATAAAAATGTGGGGTGAATCATCAATACTGATTTAATAGTAATTGATTGGGTTTGATAGTAAACTTTTCTTGCTCCAACAATTCCACTAATAATTTGTCTTTAATCATTTATTTAATAATTAATTAAAAATCAAATAATTTTAATATTTATAAAGCTCACACACACAATAGAAAAAGCCAACCACATTAGCAACAATCGTACATGATTTAGCAGAAATTTCAATTTAATTTGAAACAAGCGGGATTTTTTGGTTGGTGATGATTTTCCCTGTGATAAGGTCAAATCACGTTTCACGTTCCGAAATTACATTTGTTTATACTGGAGAACTGGAAAACGAAAAAAACGTTTGATTTGTAGAAAAATGGTAAAGAAATCTACTTGTGATGTGATTAATGTTTTGACAGATATAATCATTATTATTCTCGACTATTTTGATATTGATGATGATGGTGAATCATCAAATTTAATCGTGTTATAGTCAAAACTCAAATGTGTTTAGATGATGACGAGCTCTTTTAACAAAGTTTTTTCCATTTCTTTTCTTTTCTTTTCCTTCCTTTTATATAGAGAAATCGCGCTTAATAAAAAAAAAAAAAAATTATGATTATTTGTCAATTGATCCATAAATTTATTAATTATCAAAAAAAAAAAAAAAATGTAAAAAATGTATTAAACGTTTGGCTTAATCATCATCTAATCATGATGATTTCCCTTATTATTGATTGATGAAGCAATTAATTGAATACAAAAAATTATTAATAATATTAATAATAATAAAAAATTAATTAAAGCGAAAATAAATGTTTTTTTCTTTTCTTTTCTTTTCACTCAAAACAATCCACAATAATGATAATAAATTTTTTGTATACTTGTATACGTAGAGAGACGATGAATGATTTTGCAATAATATATGAAAAAAAAAAAAGTTTTAACTTCTGTTGCGTATATAAAAAAAAAAATTAATAAAGAAAAATAAAAAAAAAAGCATTTTTTTTTTCAACGATAATAATTATTTCCGCTAAATACAGTTTTTTTTTTTTTTTCTTCTTTTCTTTTATTAATTTAATAAAAAAAAAAAATAATAATAACCAACGTCTGTTGGAAGTACATTGATAACACACAAACAATGTAATCATTATTTTGTGTTTTTTTTTTTATCTGAATTTGAGCCGTTTAACGAGAATTAAATGCATTTAAGTATAGACAAAAAAAAAATAAATTTCTACCATCAGCAATACCAACAATAAAGTCATTGGGAACAAAAAAAAAAAGAAAAAAAAAAGGAAAAAAAATGTTTGCTGACAAAGTTTAAATAAAAATTTAAAATAAAAAGGAAAATATAAACAGCAGCAGCAACAGAAATGCACACACACACAACACAAAACATAAACTCACATAAATTGTTGGGGGAAAAGGATTTATTTATTTTTTTTTATCCATTTTTAGAGACGAAATATTTTTTTTTTTTTTTTTTTTTTTTGCTATAATGTAACATAGATTGCTTCTAGCTATAATATAATGAATGTAACAAGAAATAATAATACAGCAGCAGAAAAGCAATAGCAGCATTAGTTGTATCACTACTAGGCACACCAACACCAAAAAATAAATAAATAAAATAAATCTGTATCAACCGTCAGACAACACAACAGAACACAGCACAACACTCGAGACACATCGCAACATTTTCATTTAATTTTTATTTTCTCCTTTTCTTTTTCCTTTCTCTGATTATATATTGTGTTGTGTATACAACAAAATTATATGCAAAGCCAGCGTTAAATATGAAAAATAAAAAACTTAAAACTTTTATCACTTCCTAAAAAAAAAAATTAAAAAAAATAAAATATTTATCTAAAAGAAATCTTTTTCTTTTATTTTTTCGCATTTCTGTTGAAAAAAAAAAATATCAGTTGTCACAGAGAGCGTTCGTTGTACGTACGGTACAGTAGCGCATAAACTATATAAACCGTTTTCCGGATGTGCTTTTGTAAAACTAAAATAAAAAAAAAATAAAAAAAACAACAAATTTCTATAAATAAAGGATTAAAATAACAAGTTTGTTGTGACATGGTGACACGGGCCCTTATCAGTTCTCCGTCCAGTAGTTATAATACACACGGGGCGAGAGAATGATAAGGGTTCGAATACACCGGTGCTCCCATTATAATTTTCTTCTTCGTCTTCTTCTTCTCATTAATTTTCTTTTTTTTTTTTTTTAATTATTCTAAATTAATTTTTTAATAATTATAACAGGGAACACACTTAATAATAAAATATTTAATAAAAAAAAAAAAACTATACACAGGGTGTGTGCTGATTATGGTGGTTATGTGTAAAGGCACAGACTGACACAAACTATATAAATATATAAAATAAATTAAATAAAATTCGTTGATTAGTTGAAATAATTTTAAAATGCATAAAACAAAAAAAAAACAATTTATTTAAATTTAAAACCGAGTGAGGTTGTGATTGGAGAAAGAGAGTAAAATTATAGTTAAAACGTTTTTTATTTTTTTCTTATCACATTAATTACCGTGTCAATTAAATACAAATAGAAATATAAATAATAATAATAATAAACTAAATTAACATCAAACACTCAATAAAAATAATTTGAAATATAATCATCATAAAAAATAAAAAAAAATCCATGACGAAACATACTGTGTTATATGCACAGCAGTAAGCACAGTACAAGAACCGTATCATCCATTCATTTATTAAAAAAAAAAAAAAAAAAAATATTTCTATAGAAAAAATGGCCCTAATAATAAATTTTTATAATTTACGCATTTTCGAGAGGCAAAGTACTTTGTACTTCATCAAACCCTCATTTAATGATGGCACCGAGAATCGAGATACCACAGTATACAAGGCAACGCGAAATACAAACAAAACAAAAAACACAACCATAAACCACATACGAGTACAGAAAAAAAAATTAAAAAAATGTGATTACATCCCGTTTATAAACAACGTAATAGTCGTCGTAGTCATTTTTCGGTTATTTATTGTTATTAAACCGTTAAAAAAGAAAATATATATATATTGTAAAAACAAACAAAAAATTTATTTCAATATGTTGCTACTACACCACGAGACACAACAAATTAAAATTCTTTCCAAAACAAAACGACCTTGTTGTGTATGGGGGTTTAACGATAATATAATTGAACACTCACTGTGTATTTATTTTAAACGACGTTTTATAAATTAAGTAAAAATTTAATTTATTTTTTTTTTAAACTGAAAACATATTTCAAGTTTATAAAATGCTGCTTTTTTTTTTTTTCATAACAAAGCTACTACGATAATACTATATAGAGAGAGAGTGAGAGAGTGATTAATGAGCATAAATATGATATGATGATGCTGACTGAAATTTTACACCGCACACTACATAACTTTAAAATTACATTACATTAAAAATATGCAAAAAAAAAAAAAATGATTTAATAAAACACGAGTGTGGCCGTTTTAAGTTTGCCTAGAATCCGTTGCTTCAAAAGGTTCTCAAAAATATTCTGTGTGTATTCTTCTGTTAATGGGTAAATGTCAGCACAATTCCTAGTCCAAAACAAATACAAATATTTTTACATACAGGGTAAAAACAAGGCAGGCAAGAGCATGCATATACATATACAGAATAGAAAATAAATCTGTGACAAGAAACGACGATAAACGGGCACAAAACACAACCAACCAGCAGCTGCCCCTTTATTTTCGTCATATTCTTGGTTAAAGTTTTTTCTGTGCAAAAATAAAGAAGAAAAAAAAAAAAACAATAAACGATGATGATGATGATGACGTTATTATATAGAATTATATTACGAGATTTATTTACTTCATCTTTTCCTCCTATCATTCAATTGAAACGAATTAAATATGACGACAAATATATTTCGCTAATATTTAAAGCGTATTCAAGGGTGAAGAGTTAATTATTTCACTTTTATCACAAAACTTTTATCCACTCTACTCCATTGTGTGTGTGTGATCATTATCAATTAAAAAAAAAGATCTCATTAAAAAATTCCTTATAAATAGCCACAACGAAATATAAATGTTTTTTTTTTTTTTTACACTTTTGCTAATTTTTAATTACTTGTTAGTAGATGATGATTACAATATAAAAGTACATTTGGGAACAATTATCTATCACAAAACGACCGACCCGACCCGACCCGACCACCACACTTAACAAAAAACCAGCAAAAATGCTTTCTTATAACCAATTTCACCACTGTACTACTAGAGTCGAGGAGTCTGCTGCTGTCAAACCACTTTATCGTAATAAAGTATGAATTAATGTGATGTTTAAACACAAAGAGCAGCAGCAGCAGCAACAAACCATCCAACAGCAGTACCGAGAGACAACTAATTTTCTAAATTAAATAAAAAGCAAAGCAAAAAATAAAAGAAATAGAAAAGGCAAACCGAAAACCAAAAAAAAAAAAAAAAATAAATAATAAACCGTCAAGAGAGTAAAAGGACAATAATACCTAATTTCGTACGTTTCGTTCGCTTCATTTATGAGGCCCTTTTTTTTTAATTTTTTTTTTTGTTGTCAGCCTCTTTCCTGCCCTTCAAATTATTCATTTTAAACTTTGTGTTTTCTGTTTTATTTTGTTTTGTGTAAAAATTAACCCATCGATCGTACACATTTTACATAGCTACTACGCACACAAACAAACCACTATATGGAAATGACATAAAAAATGCCAAATGCCAAATTTACCACCATCATCACTCACCACCACTTCCATTATAACCTACAACCGCATACAAAACAAATCATATTTATGTTAAATTGTTATTTAATGTTGAAATCTAGTGTTTTTATTTTATCTAACGACATAAATCATGATAAGGAAAAATGTTGTAATTCTCTGTTTTTTTTTTTTTTTTTTTTTAATATTAAATTAGAATTTTTCTACTTTTGTAAATTTTGTAAATTGGATGGACAAACACAATACCCTCAAAACAACACACGTGCTTAACAAATAAGTCGAACAGATTTCCATGATATTATTATTTGTATTTGGCTGCTCTCACCACCACCACCACCACCACTCATCCCAAAATACATGAAATTTTATTATTTCAATAATAATAATAATAATATAAAAGGGGATAAAAAATAATAATATTTCTAAAAGCATTGAGAAACCATCAAATGCCATGAACCAAAGAGCACAAATAACACAAATAACAAAAAAAAAAAGAAAAAAAAAACAAAATTCAACAGAAAAATAGAAAGGAAATGAATTGATTATCATCATTTAAAAGGAATAAAAATAAAAAATACGAGGTCGTCATCAAAAGAGAATATAAATAGTTTTTACATAGATAGAAGGATGGATGATAAACCACCTCCTAGATTTAAAGACAACACAAACAAATAATCAAACAGATTGATAGACAGAAGCCGTAGCAGTAAAAGCAGAAGCAGGGTGGTTTGCATTTATCATGTGTTACTCTCTGTATTTAAATAAAAATGTTTAAAAAGGAAAAGAAAAGTAGAGATCCTCTGCTCGCATTTACGATTGAATTGGAATCATAAGGAAAAAAAAAATAAATAGAAAATCAATTCTTTAAGAAAATTTGATTCAATAAAATTATATTTGTGTTATGGTTCAAACACATTTTACATAAGGATAACGTAAGAAATGTCACTTTTTCTAATTCCATTTCTACCATTAATTAATTGACCAAACAACAATTCCTTGATTATTCTTTAATAAATTTTTTTATTTAATTTACTTGAATCTACAATCATCCCTGCGTATATATAACACGATATACACGAAATTCACTTATACCATAACCATTTCCCATCACAAAACAGGAAAAATCACTTTCCAGAAGACAACACACAATAATAAACAACTAAATAAATTTATTTTCATTTCTTTTCTTTAGCGTTTAAATCTAACATAACACTTTGCAATTTTATCTAATCTAAACACAAACCCACCCACCCACTCACTCACCAACTATATATCAAACAACCCCTCTCAACAATTTAAAATGATTTCATCTTGTGATTTTCATACTTTCTATTTTATTCACATCATACCTGAGGCGTGTAATATATAATCCAACAACCATCGCCACCATATCCCTATCCTCATACCACACCACCTAAAACCTGATGAAACTAAAGAGATGGAATATAATATATTTCTTCTTGGGGGTTAAATTTAAACAAATTTACCTACATAAATATTTTTTCTTATATCGCTGAAAAATGTTTTCTTTCAAGCGTAAAAAAAAATTCAAAATGATAAAACGGAAAAAAACCAAATCAGCAACAGATGAAAAAAAAAAAAAAAAAATAACGAAAAAAATTTTCTACAGGTAATAATTTCGCATTTTAATCAATTAAGTTGTTAAAAATAATTAAATATTCATTAGAAAACATAAAAAAAACAGATACTCGTTTTTTTTAAGAGTGTACACAAAAATTAATTAATTTTTATATTTATTCCAACTAAACTTTTTTGTTTACATTATAAAACGTTTTTGTGCAAAGTTTTTTTTTTTTTCTCTTTTAAGAAATGAAAAAATAATTCTATTTTCGTTTTAATAATATAATTATCTAATGTGTTTATGTAAAAAAAAAAAATGAACACAGAAGAAGAAAATGCTAGAAAAATTACTAAGAAACAAGACGTACGACGTTTCAATGAAATGAGAAACACTAAAAAAAAAAAAAAAAAAACTGTTTATGCTGCACATATTCATTCTCATTCACGACGTTACATATTATTTTTCTATTTAGAGAAACTTTAACGAAAAAATTATTTATTTACTTTAGATAAATATTTTTCAATTGTGTGTTTAGAGGAGCTTTTGAATAATTATGTGTTTATTATTGATTGTGAAATGTGTTATTGATAAGAAACATTTTTTTTTTAAACAAATATTAAAAGCGGTTTTTTTTTTTTGTGACAAAATTAGACAATCTATCTAAACTAAACAAGGGTTAAACGACCCAAAACACAACAACAAGCTGCTTTATTATCATCATCTTAGATTAAATTTAAATTTAAAACATTTTTTTTTATAAATTTTCCATAATAATTCATTTTAAAGAATTAAAGATGTAATGCCAGATACACTTTAAACTCATTTCCAATTTAAACGTCTGTACACAAAACAATAAAAAATCAAAATAAGCAGCAGTAAAAATAAAAATATTTTTTAAATTATGATAATTTTAATCAAGAAACCTTACAACCAAACAAAACCAAAACAAACATATCAAAAATATGACACATAACCACCAATAATAAAAGAAAGAAACATGATGAAAAGATTTTTCATCATTTCAATATGAAATCAAACAACCAACAACAACACAAGGCTGCTGATATACAAAAAAAAAAAATATATAAAATTGAATTAAAAATAAAAAATTAACAATTATAATGTGGTGTCGTTAAAGAAAAGAAAACATTTCAGGAAAAATTATGCGACAAGCGTAGACAACAAAACAAAAAAAAAAAAAGCACACAGCTGGACAAACGACCCTGATGCTCCTTCATTATTATTGATTTTGAAATACATAAATAAAATAAAATTATAATAATTATTCTTTACATAAAAACTAACCAAACAAACCAATTAACAAAGCAAATGATTGATTAATAAAAAAAAAATTTCATTTCGCTTGTCTATTTATTGGCAAAGCAAAATAATAGAAAATTTGTCAATAAACTATCCCAACATATGCTTTAATGTACATTTTATGTAAGGATAATCTAAGAAATATTATTTAATGAGATATTAAATGAAGTTAGTTACGCATCCACGTCAAATTTGTATTAAGTGACATTTTCTACGTAATTCTTACGTTAATTTTGATTGAACCGTACGTAGCAATACGAAAAATAATCTTTTAAAGATAATTCAAATAACACACAATACATAAAATTATTTATTAATTATAGAGAAAATTATGCCAAATCACCAAATCAATGAATTTTTGCCATTTTTTCAATATTTTAAACATTGAAATGTGCTCATATTATGTATATGTGTCGTCTTTTACTTATTTTTGAATATTATCATGATTCAAGATAAGGGAAATAAATAAAAAAAAAAAAGTGAACCAACAGCAACAACACCATAATAATAAAAAAAGAAACAGAAAGAAATTTTATATATATATTTTTTTTATTTTATACAAAATGAAGTAAATCGAATGTAAACATAAATATTTATGAAAAATAAACACGATGAGTAATTTTCTCCATTTTTTTTATTGTTTTTTTATTTTTTCGCCTCTTTTTTTTATGAGATTTATGTATCGAGAAATAAAAACATTTAAGAGTAGAAAAAGACAGAAAACAACTAAAGCTAAAAAAAAATAAATGTTCCTAGGCTATATTAGCAGCCGCCAATAGAAGGTGTAACCCCGCCATGAATTTATTTATTTTGTTAAGAACTACTTTGTTTTTTTTTTTATGTTTTTTAAATATGCTAATTACAGACAAACTTAAGCACATACATGCGTGAAATCAGAATTTTGAATTTAAAGCGAAATATTTCGTTTATTCAATTGGATTTTCCAGGTCATTATTATTTATTTTATTAAGAATTAAGTCCGATATACAACTAAATTAAAGTTCTTACTCAGTATTAACAAAAAAAAAAAAAAAAAAAGAACAGAAATTCCAAGTTATTTCTGCTGTTACTTTTAAAACTATTTCCCGCAATAATTGAAGATTTTTCCTAAATATTTCCAACCACAAAACATCTACTGCTACATAAAAAATTAACAACGACGATAAACAGTTCATACAAACAACAAAACAATTAAAAATCACCCAGCCGCCAAGAATTTCTACTTCTTCTTCTTCTTCTATCAAAGCAAATAACCAACAAATCAATTAAAATATTTTTTTTTCTTTTGACTTCTCTTAATGGAAATAAACAAAACAAAACAAAACAAACAGAATAAAACTCAATAAATACTCAAAGTACCAGAAAATTTTATGAAAACAACAAAAATTATTAATTAATAAATAAAGAAAAATCATTACGCAATAAAAAATAATTTTTTTTTTTTTTTTTAAATTAAAACAATTAAAAATATAAATTTAAAAGACATTTTTCATTTTATTATTTTGTTACATCAACCAACTTTTGTAATATTCATTAAAAAATATATTTTCTATGGGATTTAAATTATGAAATAAATTAATGTTTTTTCTTTTTTTTTTTTTTTTTTATATCATCATCATCAACAACAACACACAGAATATTCTGTTCTCGTCATGATCATTACAATATACCCATGCATATCCATCTATTCAATAATAAAAATTAATTTTAATTAAATTTCATTATATATTTGTCAGCGACATGTTAAACAATGCAATACAATTAAAAAATAAAAAATAAATAACAGGGAGACGACAAATAAAATATTTAAGCTAAAATAAAAATTCCTTTTATTAAAACCAACAACAAAAATAAAAAAAAAAACATACGCTGATGATGGCGACAAAGTTATTATTTTAATAAATAAATAAATTATATTAAAAACAAAATAAAAAAAAAAAAATTATTGTATGTAGAACGAGCATCGTTTTGATGCTGTGTAGACGGAATAAAAAAAATAATAAAAGGCCAGGAGAGGACGCGATTTTTGTTTACATTAATAAAAAAAAAATCAACAAAAATATTTATAAATTCTTTTTCGTTAGTTTTCTTCTTTTTTTTTTTTCAAATTTAAATAAAATAAACTAATAAATAAATAAAATAAAAAAATAGTTTTAATAATTGATTTAAAGCTCTGTATACGAGGCAACAGAAGCAACAACATCAACATCAGCTACAGATTCTTCTTCTCACTTTCATTTTAGCCAACCAGCCCAAAGCCCAACAACACATCAATTTATTTTTATTGCAATTTAAATTGTAAAAACAAACAAATAAACAAGAAAAAAAAAATTTATTTACATTTTCCATCGCAATAGGAGATTTTTATTAGTTAGAAATTAGTAAAAATAATAATTAATTTGCAACCAAAAAGAAAATTAAAAAAAAAAAAAAACTGTTTCTCCTGTAATTATGTACGAAATTTTCTTAATAGGTTAAAACAAAAAAAAAAAAATATTTTAAAATTGTTTATCTATTAATACATTTTCTTAATTATAAAAGAAATAATAAAAACGCGAGTTGCGACTATAAACAAAACAAAAAAAAAATAAAATTCTTAAACAGCCATTTTTACGCTCGCTACTACAACACTGGAAGCAGCTACAAGCCAAACACAGTCATCAACAAAAGTTTTAAATAAAAGTAATGAAAAATATAAATAAAATAAAATAGATTAAAATAAAATTACATTGAAAAACGCGATTTAAATTCCATAAAAGCATTAAACAAAAAAAAAATATATTTAATGAATGCACGGCAAATTAAAAACAATAAAAAAGAAAAAAAAAAAATTTAATTTAATTTAATTTCATTTTTTTTTTAACAGTGTTTCTTTCATTTTATTTCATTTTATTTTTATAATTTAAAATAATTTATTTAATTTTTATTTATTTTTTGTTCATATATAGAGTTTAAACGCTGCTACTGCTGCTGTTAGTTAATACATTAAATTAATGCGTTAACAACTCTTCATTACGTTTCATTATAATTTTTTTTTTTTTTTATGTTAAGTTGTAACTTCCTTTGCAGGGGTGAAACAAACACACAACACAACACACAAAATCCAAACTTAAAAAAATTTAATTTTATTTATTTATTTTATTTGTAAATATGTGAATAAATCAATAAATTAATTATTAAATGAGGATATGAGGTGGTGGTTGGTTAACGACATTTAGGTTAAATGCATAATCATTTTTTTTTTTCATACAAATTTACATAATTTACGAATTTTAAAACCGAGTACACATTAAATATAAAAAAAAAAACAAATTTAATTTAATTTAATTAAAACAAAACCAAAATCAAAAAAATAAAATTTCTTTTTCATGTTTTAACTTTCATTTCAATATGAATTCCCATATAGTTGGTTTTCTTATCAGAAACAAATTGTTATCATTTATATAGAAAAATTAAATAAATAGAATAAAAAATTGTTTTTTTTTTTTTTTATTTTTATAAACTGCTAAAAAAAATTTTTTTTTTGAAAGATTTTTTCCGTCTTTTGAAGAAAAAAAACAAAAAGTCACACCTGGGTTTAAATTCTTCATCAATAATAAAAATCAATTTTGAAATGCAACAAAGATACTGTTTGTGTCTGTTTATTTAATTTATTTATTATTTATTTTTTATTTTTGCCATGATAAGACCACACGAGCCCAGCAACAACAACAACACAACAACAATTATCACAAATTTATATAACAAACAATCGAATATTATAATATATAAAACGATAAAAAAAAAAAATTATTCATAATTCTTATCACAACAGAAAACCAAACAACAAAAAAAAAAAAAAAAAAAAAAAAAAAATCAATAAAGATAAAAAAAAAGAAAAATTTCAAAATGAAACCAAACAACGACAATTTCAACGTTGTGTTCCCTCTTCTTTTTTTTTTTTTTTTTTACAACAAACTATTTCAAGATTTATTTCAGTAAATAATTTTATTAAAACGACAAGAAGAAAAATTAATGTGTCTAGAAAAAAAAGTTTAACCCGTCGAACCCATTCATTGTGCTTTATCCGCTCTTAACAAATTTTCCATTCTTTTATTCCATTTCTTCTTCTTCTTCTTCGTCTTTCACCAATTTTTGCATTGATTTCAACAAAAAAAACACTGTGCTGCTGCTGCTGCTACTGCTCTACTATGCTTTGTTCACTCAACGATGATGATGAAAACGACAACGACGACGACATTCGAATTTAATAGCACAGAATTTACCAAACAACCTTTAAAGGGTAGTTTTTTTTTTTGCGTTACTACAAAAACTTTGTATCAAAACAATGCATTAAGATTAAAACCAATGAAATACCTTCCGAAATACAAGCAAAACGTAATTCCTGTAAATAGAAAACAAACAAACAAACAAGAAAAAACAAATTTTATAACAAAACGATCGTTAACCACCGCAAAAAAAAAAAAAAAAAAAAAACGACAAAAATTACTTCTTATCAAATTCATGAAAAAACACAACCAAAATTAATTTTTCATTATTTGATTAATCTATATTAAAATAAAAAATTTCAAAATAATTCAAGATAAAGAAGATTTTATAGCGAAAAACAGTCAGTTCTCGTGTTATAACGAAATTCCGGACTTTCGGGTCGGGAAAATTTTTGTTTAATAATTTAATCATCAAAACAAGATTAATAATAATTTGCGCTTAGAAATGTGCAAAAAAAAAAAAAAAAAAAAACGCAAAACAGCGTTCATCACACAAGAAAAATTCCAAAGAAAGCAAACAGAGATGTTTGTAAAACGCGCACAATACAACAAACGATTTTAAATTCAGGTCTTCTAATCTAATAATTTGCAAAATAAATAAATAAATAAATTGACTTAAGTATGTTTATTATTGACCGAAACATTTTTATTTTATACCAAGAAGATTTGCTGTCGTCATCCGGAAATTTCAAAGTTTTCGTTTCGTTTTGTTGCTTTTTGTTTTCGCTGGTTTATAAAACGTCATTAATAAGCGAAATTACACAAAAATAAGTCTTAGCAGCACACAGAGGAGGGAGGTTTATAAAATTAATTTTCTATAAACATATTGTACGAAAATGTTTGATCTTATTGCACACAATTTATGCTATGTATATTTTATCAGCATAAAATCATTTTTGTCGTTTTGTTTTCTTCTTTTTTATCCCTCTGTGCAGATGTTTAAGCAAAGTTTTTTCTTTTATTATTAAAAAAAAAAAAAACTTAAAAGATGCTGCAAATATCATGTTACGCATTACATATATCTTCGTTATAAAAGGAAGAGGAGCGAACATATTTTCTGTACCATATACATCGTGTAGAAAAATTAGAAATTTTTTTTATTCATTTTGTTACTTAAATGAACTAAAAACAAAAAAAAAATTATTTAGTTAATGATAAACTAAATTAATTTAAAAATAACCATAAAAAGGTTATCAGTTATTTATTTAAAAAAAAAAGAAAAAAAAGTGTGATAATAACTTTTTAAAACATTTTTTTTTTTTTTTTTCTTAACCAACCATATATAATATATACCATATATAACCAACCATATATAAAATTTAATTAAAATTAAAAAAAAAAATTTTAACGCGTTCATTGCACTCTTTTTTAAACACTTTTATTAATAATTAATCATAAATAATATTCTATTAAATAAATGAGAAAAACATACCTTGGCACACGTTTTGTAATCAAGGGTTAACAATATTTTTTTTTATTTATCATTTTCATCTTATAAAAGAAGGAAGCAAAAAAAAAAAAAAAAAAAAACCCACGTTTAGCAGAATAATAAATGCCCACCGATTTTCGCATCGCGTTTTTCGGTTTTCTTTTCTTTTTTTACGCACACTTTTAATATAAACACAAAATTAATAATGTAATTTCTATTTATATACAAATTAAAAAAAAACAAAATGTTTAATTAGAAAATAAAATAAAAAACCACATGTTTTACAGGCAAAGCAGACGTTGCAACAAAATAGAAAAAATATTAAAACAAAAAAAAAACAAAAATAACCAAACTGACTAAGGAATTGAAATTTTTTGGTTGTTCAAGTCCGGGACGCCATATTTACACTGATTCTCATTTTCTTTACACAATTCTCATATCGCACAGCAAATTCTCTACACAAAAAAATAGAAATAAAATAAAGAGAAAAAATAAAAGAGCAAATATAGATTATTATTCTCTGAGTGGAAAATTTTCTATACAAAATATATGAATCAGTATTTATACTCTCCTAATATTCATTTTCTTTAGTTTTTTTTTTTACAATAAATTTGACCACGCATGCGTTTATTTCAAAATGTACAACAAAAAAAAATTATTCCTTTTTTTTCGTATGAAAATTTTAAATAATTTATTCACATAAAACAAAAACCTAACAAAAGTTTTGTTGGAAAAATAATAATAAAAAGAAAATGGACACAAAAATATTTATAAATTTCTCTTTTAAATACGTTTTGCTATTTTCTATATAAAAACATTTTTTTCTTTCTTTTCTTTTTTGCATGCAGGAAATTATTTTATGCACACACACACACTAATCTAAATTGCTTGTTAAAATTTGTATAGTAGTGTGGAACATGAGATTTTTCGGCTTTTTTTTTTTTTTTTTTTATTAAATAAATAATCAAAAGAGAAAGAGAATTTATTATATATTTTCGCCGATAAAATAGAAAAGAGAGCTAGCTGTGGAGAAATTTTTGCACGTTACACAAAATAAACTTAAAAAAAAAAAAAAAAAAAAAAATGTATAACCTTTAACATGCGTTTAATAATAAAAATTATTCTGGATTGCCGCACAAATTTAATTTACTAAAGTCAAACTAAGTAATAAGTGGTAAACAAATTCAATAAATAAATATTTGAAAAGAAAAAAAAAAAAAAAAATGGTTAAACAGTTCCTTCCGCTTTTTTATTTTTAATTTACAAATATTACAACATCCGGTTTATATTAAATATTAATCCACAAAATAAATTATTATTTTATTTATTTATTTTTTTTTTTTTTTATTGTCTTTTTTCAACACATACATTTTTTGTGTTTTGTTTGTCCTTTTCGCAAAAGTTTTTTTTTTTTTAAGCTAATTTCAACAAAAAATTTATTATTTATGATTTTATGAATATAAGGGAAGCAGACTGGTCTCTTGCATTTAAATTTTCTTTATAAAATAAAATTGATTAGAAAGACACTATGCTACATTTATGATTCATCTATACATGTGTGTACATGAACGCGTTCCACATATTTCGTTTCTATGTTTCAGCAGCTTCATAAAAAAAAAAAAAGAAAAAAATTTATTTTTTCTCTTTATGTGATTACAAATAATTTATTTTTCATCGCAAATAATTACGATGCTAAGGATGAGTCACGTATAGCTAATATATTAAACATAATAGGGAGGGAATTTAATTTAATTTTGCGTTTTTTGTGAATAACCGGGAGTGTAGCTGCATAAATTTCATTTTTTTTTTTTTTTTTTAAGGTTAAATCAGCAATTAAAAGTGTAATCAATTAATATAAATTAACTAATAAACACCTACCAGTTTGTGTTTATATACATATACATATATAAATAAAGTTAATTAATTATGTAATTATTGCAATTAAGCATATTTTTTTGTTTAAAATTAATAACCGTTTAACCGTTTATTTACCGATTCATTATAGAAAGGACATCCTTTTATACAAACAAAAAAAAAACACATAAATAAAATCTAACGAAAAAAAAACGTTTTTTTTTTTTTTTTTTTCAGAATCTCTGTAAAGCAACAGAAGAAATCATTAAAAAAAAAAAATGTATGATATGGGAACCACATGTTTGTTATTTATTTTTATTTTATGTTTTTAAATTCTTGTTCTTTAAAATCGAACAAATAAACAATCGTTATGGTTTCAAGTGTTTATTTTAAAATTAAAAAATAACGAAGAAAAATTTGTCAAATATGTATAATAAAAATTTATATGAAGCATAATATATATGAATATAGGAAATTAATAAAATGTGTGACTTGAAAAATAAAATAAAATAAAACACACACAAACAGTGTCAAATGGGTAATTAATTAATTAATAAACAAAAAAAAAAGAAGCAAACAGCGATATTTAAAAAATGCGCGTTTTTTTTTTTATTTTTTTTTTTTTGTTACGTTAAAACAAAACAAAACAAAACAAACAAATTTCTAATCAAATCCCCATGCTTTCTCTGTTTATAAGCACAGGGTGTGTTAATAAATTTAGCGAAAATAAAAAAAAAAAAAAACAATTTTGTGTAAGATAATAAATAAAAATGTTTATGATGGTTGATATATATGTTTGCTACTTTATTCAGCATTAATACATATATATATATATATTAAAAGCCCTTTTAATATGCTTAAATACATAAAATATACGCAGTGATGAAATGTAACCGGTTACACAAAAATAACACCCACACAATTATTATTATTATTGCTGCCTAATATTTGTTAACTTTATAAACACTTTTTCTTTTATTTTTTAACTCCTTTTTATTATTATTATTATTTTTATAATTAATATTTATTTTAATCATAAATATGTCATATGCGATATAGCTTCGTTTTAAAATTTCACTTGTTTTAAGCAAAATTAAATTTAAGCAAATTAACTTAAAATGTGTTTACTTAGGGGTGCTCATGAGTTTTTATTTTCTTTTTTTTTAATGTTTTTTTTTTTTTTTTTTTTTTTATTTTTTTTTCTACCCATATTTTCCTTATCGTTTTTTTTTTTTTTGTAACTTTCTGGTTAATATAATTTACATTTATTTTGCATTTTAATTTTAAATTAACTTAGGAGAGAATTTATTTTGTATTTATGTATAATAAAAATGTGTAGAAAAATTTTAATAATAAATTTAGGTAGAGGCACTACCTTTTTTTTTTTTTTTGTGGGTAAAATGAGATGAAGAATGTGGTTAAACGAATTTTATATTATTAATTCATTAGATATATTAATTATCTAAATAAATTACAGTGAAGAAAAAAAAGAAAGTATAATCTGTGCTTTAGAAGGTTAGAAATGGATGCTACCCGTGTGGTTAACAACCTGACGATCGCCTGTTTAATTCGTACCGAACAACAACCAGTGTTACATTTTTGAGTACCGGTAAAAAAAAAAATCTATTTACCATACAAAGTCAATCATAAATTAAGTTTGAATATTTAATTCTAGGTTGGGAGGCACGGCACAAAAAATTGTACACTTTTTAAAACCACCCCATGACAACAGAAAAAATGGTAACCAAACCACAGTAGCAAAAAAAAAAAATAGGTAAAAAACATAAATAAATGGGGGTGCGTTAAATGTATTTAATTTTATTTTCAAACAAGCGCATAAATGTAATAGACCGCAATGAAACAATACAACTAAGAAAACTTATTAAAAACAATTCAGAGAATAAAATAGGAAAAAAAAAAAACTATAAATAATAACGCAGCAGTAGTAGAAGCAGCAGCAAGAACAGCAAAAGAAAGAATGGAAAGAATGGAAAGAAAAAAAAAGAAAGGAAAACAGAATAACTTTAAATAATTAAAAACTTTTATTTTCTGTTCATGAGAGAAGTAATTTGTAAAAACGAAAGAAAGAAAGAAAAAAAAAAATTAAATTTAATCAAAAACAACAAAAAAAAAAAACAAAAAAAACATCAATTTTCTGTACATACTTCCGTTTTGTTACTGTTTCTGTTTTTTTTTATTCCTGGCCACCGGACAAAAGCCCATTTATTGTGTTCTCTTCTAAATCTTAAATAATTTTCTTTTAATCTTAAGGTTTTTATACAATTTTATTTAAATCTAAATACACAACGTGAATTGTTTTTTTTTCTTTTTTGTTTTCTTTTTAATAACTAAAAAGTCTTTTTTTTTTTGCCCTTAATCTGTGTAATTTCTGTACAAATGAAATTTTGATTTTTTTTTTTTTTTTTTTAAGTTTGCCTTCTTATTATTATTATTATTTCATCGTAACAAAGACAGCATGCGTACCGCCCTCAATATTAAGATTGCTTTTATGTTTCACAATCAAAATTATATAAAACTGAGAATTTTTTTTTGTATTTTCAAATAAAAACGCAAAAGAAAGTGGATCATCATTAAGAAAATAACGGACAACAAATGATTACCAATTTCTAAACAAAGTGTTATTTTGTGCTTGTTCATGTTCTTGTTCTCGTTACATCATCCACTTATTATTATTATTATTATTATTATTCGTATTCTTAAATAAGCATAATAATATGTAATTTACATCTTTTGAAGTTTTCTTCTTTTAATCATATCTGATTATAATATCTAAGGGAAAAAAGCAGAAAGTTTCTACCCAGTTATTAAGAAAGCTTCTTTTTTTTTTTTTTTAATTTTTATTTTTATTCCACAAAATAAATACCATTTATGATTATTAAAAGGAATATAGAAATGGAAATAGATGTGACATTGGTAACTAGTTGAATTTGTTACAAAAGTTGTTCAGGGTTGGAGACTACGTAGTATCTCTACCCTACATAACCTCACCATCAAGTGAAAATATAACAGAAAAAAAAAACTGAACAAACAAATTTCTATTCTCGTCACAAAAATAAGTTTCTCCCGTTAAGGGTGGTTTCTGTCTATTCAGCATTAAACAAAATAATAATAAAGCGGCAACGCTCTGTAATTTTAACATTTATTTCCATCACTTCTAGCACCTTAACCCACTTTTTTTCTTTTTTTTTTTTAGACGATTGATGCGCCAGGGTAAATACCACCCTCATAACTGAATGAAATATTTCCAAACAAAAAAAAAAAAACACAAAAAAACACAAAAAAATCTTCCTGTTAAATTAAAGAAAATACAAAAGAAATGTGAAAATTTCTTTTTCTTTTCTTTTAATCATAACGAAGAACTTTAATTATATAGAAGACGAAGAAGAATTTTTTTATTTAATTTTTAGCATAAATGTTTTAGCTGCCTTTAATGGTTTCCCAACAAAATAACAGATGGTCGTTGTTTTATGAAATATTGTTTATAAATTTTAATTAAGTTGTTGATTTAGTCTTTTCTCATTTTTTTTTTTTTTTTATTTATTTTTCGAAGCACATTATGGATTCCAATAATGAAAATTCCAATACTTTACACAAAAAAAAAAAAAAAAACATTCTGATAATTAATATTAGAAGAATTTATGTTAAAAGCTTAAAATAACTTGAAATCAATAATTAACCAACATCTCAACTGCTTTGTGTTTAATTATTATTATTACAAAAAAAAAAAAATCATTTCCAGCATAAATCTTGAATTCTAAGTAGAAAATTAATAAAATAATAGCAACAAGGGTGTAAGTAATAAAAATAAAATGAAATTTCTACTGCTGGTGAAATGATACGAGGTAAAAATGTGGATGAAAAAAAAAAAACACAGAAATTGCCACCAACCCTTAAGCTTTTAGTTTAAAAAAAAAAAGAGTTAAAAAAAAAAACACGTCATTTGTTTGCTTGTGGAACTTTGAACCTGAAGGTTAAATATAGAATGATGACAACTGGTGACATTTAATGTAGCAACCATTCCGGGGATGTTTTACAGTGAGAGAGTGAATAGAGCAAAAAAAAAACAAAATTATCACCCATGCTCATGCCCACACCCATCAATCTGACATCATTTATTCATTTGAATTTTTAAGGAATTTTTCGTTTTCTTTAAAATATTATCCCGTCACTGATATTACTTTAGCATTTTTTTTTTGTTAATTTTCCTTCTACTTTACTTCTTCTTCTTCTTCTTCTTCTACAAAATAATCTACTTTGCATTCCTCTTAAATATATATTTTTTTTCTTCTATATAATGAAGGATAAACGACGGTATTTTCTTTAACTTTTCGCGTTTTTTTCTTCCTTTTTTTTTTTTTTTTATTTATTTATATTTTTAATTGCTGTTTGCCTTAGTTTGCCTATCATTTTTTAATATTATGTTTTGTAATTTGTTAGCGTGATCTTTGTTATGCAGAAAAGCACAGCTTTTTTCTTTACCCATGTCGTTTCTTTTCATATTTCACTTGAAAACTTTTGCAGGATGTTTTCGCATCTTTTCATCGAGAAAAAATGAAAGAAATAATTTTTTTTGTTTTTTTTTTTGTTTTTTCTATGCTTTTTCTCGCCTTTTATTTAACTATTAAACGTGAAGTATTATTATTTTTACATCAGAATTAATTTAAAGACGTGAAATATTCATTCTCGTATATTCTATGAATTTTTATTTTTATTATTATTAATTTTCTTTTCTATATTCTTTATTAGAAAGAAAACAAAAAAATTTTTCACGCATTATTTTGTTATAGGAAATGCGGAAAATGGAGAAATTCCAAAAGATTAAAAACAGAAGAAGTAGAAGAAGAAAATCGATTAGATCTTTATCCTTAGTACTTAGAGAGACTATTTATGTATAAGTTAAGAAGGAAAACATAATTAATTATTATTTCTTAGATGATAATTGAAACTTTTAAAATCAAATTGTGGCTAGACGTTTAAGATTATAAAGTGGTAAGGAAAAAAAAAAAAAATTTTTTTTTTACACACAAAAATTGTGCAACAAGAAACAGGAAATAAATCTATTTAATTGTCTTGAAACTTTTTTTTTTTTTTTTTTTTGTTATTGTTGTTATTGTTGTTATCACCCACACTAAATGCCCTTTAAGTTTTACAAGAGTTAGTAATGAAAATACCAGGTGTTAATACATGACACAAACAAATTATGTAGTAACAAGTTAAAGTTTTATACCATTTATTGGTTGACACATTATACAAGGTAAAATAAAAAAGAAGCAAAAATGCAAGAAAAATGCCACAACAACTTATATTGTTTATAAAAAAAAAAATAGAAAAAACAGAAGTAGTAGAAGTAAAAGCCAGACAACATTAAAATGGGAAATGGTTTAAAATAAAAAAATTATTCCTAAACGTCCTGCTTAACAATTAACAATATATTTTAAATGTTTTTAATACACTTTTATGTAACCATGTGCTGGCGTTTTTTTTCTTCTCTCTATTATGCTACTTTGCCCTTTAAATTCTCAGCACAAAAAACTATATTAAACCGGGTGAATAGATTTGTTGGGTGGTAAAACTAGTATCTTGAACATTAACGATGATAGTGATATAATAATTCGACACAACCAACAATATCTACTTTGCTTTTAACGATAATATGCCATTTTGCACTTTTTGGCAAGCCGCCAAATAACAAAAATAAAAAATTCTCTTTTACAAAAGAATTTGTTCGAATAAATAATGTTAAAAAAAATTTTTTTGTAGAAATTGTGGGTGGTAAAAGTAGGTCGGATTCATAATACTTAGTTAAAAACATTTATGGTAAGAGCTATATAAGTTTTCTACAAAAAAAAATCTTCAGACTAAACACCAAAAATTCATTAAATTACTACCGAAAAAAAAAAAAATTAAAAACGAATGAAAAATGCAGAGGAAATACTCATGCGCGTTTATATTATTCCAACTGGTAGTGTTCAAAAAATAACGAAGGATGAATGGATGGATGGAAAAAAAAAAAACGAAACGAAGTAGCAGCTTAACGTCTATGTTTGATGTTATATTTTACAATATTGTCAACGTTAAATGATAGTGACAACAGCAATGTTCTACAATATTAAGTACTTAAATAGTAAATGAAATAAAAAAACAAAAAAAAAAGAGAAAAGAAAAATAGGGAAATGGAAAGGAAAGAATTAATATAAAAGTTGCTAAGTTTATTGCCTTCAGGTTACATTTTTAAAGACATGTCACTTGTCGTCATCTTTACACCTCTCAACTCGCTTGTTTGCATTAATTTTTAAGTGACGCTTTCCGTTCCATTTCTTTTTGCTTTAATCAAGCATTAGAGCTTTTTTTTTTTTTTTTTTTTTTTAATTTGACATCACCACAAGAAATTAGCGGTAACGAAGTTACCAAACAAAACTAAACTGTCTGATGGGATCTTAGAGGTTTTATGTAAAAAAAAAAAAAAGAAAAAAGTTTCTTTCACTTATTACCCAGTTTTTTCCATTTATTTCAATTTCTGTTATTATTTTAATGGTTTTCCAGTTTATGTAATGCACGATGCACCAGTGGTACAAGGCATTCCTTATTATAATAATAATAATAATAAAAAAAATAAATTTTATTAAACGTTAAGTGTAAAAGTTTCTTTACTATTTACACGGTTTCTTTTTTTTTTCTGCTAGCTTTTTTTCTTTTTCCCTACATTAAAAAAAGTAGAGAGAAAATTTTTGTATAAAAAGTTTTTTCCAGCAGAAAAAAGTACAAAACAATAAAAATTTAAATGAATAAAGAAAGAAAGAAAGAAAAAGAAAAGGAAAAAGTCAAAAGAAAAATAATTATGATGATAATTTTGTGTTTTTCTACATTTTCATCCTTCTGTATTCTTTATTCTTTATTTTATTAATTCAGTCAAATGAAAATTCATCTCTTTTATAAGTTAAAATAATTTTTGCACAAAATAAAATAAAAAAAAAAAAATTTCTTTTTTTCTCTTCTTAAAAATGTCTGCGTGTCATTTTGAATGCATATAATAAAATAATTTTCTCGTTTTCTCGTTGTTTTTTTTTTTTTTTTTTTTATTCCATAAAAATTATTTTCTTTTTTATGAATTGTTGAAGACAGAAAACTAGGGATGAATATAAAAATGAGTTCTGACATCAAAGAGATGTATGCATATGAAAAATGATATTTTTTTTTTATTCTTTTTTTCCTTTAATTGTTGATCAAAAAAAAAAAAAAAAAAATTAAAAAATGCTACAAAGTAAATGAAACAAAAAGTTAATAAAAAGTGTATTAATAAAGTAATGCTTTTTTGATTAATTAATTGAATTTGAATTGCCCTGAAAGCTTTATTTAATCATTTTAAAAATATTTACGTTTATTATAATTAGAAATTAGTTGTTGTTGACACTTGATAATTATGTTTGATTCTCTAAAAAGGTTCTAAAGAGATTTTGGTTAAAACTTTAAGCTTCTTGTTTATTTAAATTAAAGAAAAATTCCCATATCTAACTAACTAGAATAAAACTACTCTAATGTATCCTGAGTCTTGTTTATTGCGTTTTTTTAAGGATAAAGAAAATTTCTTAAACAAGAATAATGAAAAGAAAAAAGTCAAAACAATTTTCCCTTGGTCAGAAATAGTTATAAAAAGCCGTAAAAAAATGAATTTACTGTGACCATCAATTGCTTCTCAAAATCAGATGGAAAGATTTCGTAATCTTCTAAAAGCAACCGGTTATAAGAATTTAATTTATTTTTAACATTACAACCCATGTATACAATCCACTAAAAAAAAAAAATGTTGATTAATCCGGAAAACACTTAACAAATTCTATGGTTTAACACTCGTAGCACACCTGCACCAAACCATAATATTTTTGTATTTTGATAAGCTCAAACGTTGTAATAAACAAAACCGCATTAATTTTATTAAAAGTTAAAATAAAATAAAAGCTTAATACAGAAAAAAAAAGAAAGAAAGAAAGAATTAAAGCAAAAATAAAACAATTCAAACATCATCATTATAAAACAATATATTTTCTATATAAAAAAGAAATAGGGTAAAACGGATTGTCCATTTATTATGAAATTTTAGCTTTAGCATAACCGTTAAGCTTTCACCTTTAATATTTAATAAAAAAAAAAAAAAAAATTTTTTTTTTTTAATGTATTCAACGAAATATCGCGACATTTAAATATTTATCGATCGTCATTTGTTTTGTTTTTAAGTTTAATTTATCGAGACCGACTTCATGCTTAATATTATTTTTCTTCGTTTTTTTATTTTTTTGCTTCTTGTTCTCCACATTTATCATAAAAATCGATTTGTCGTGTCTTTTATTTATGTTTTTTGTTTTTTTTTTTTGCAATATGTTTGCCCTTTTATATAAAAAAAAATCCTTTTTTTGTTTAAAAAAAAAAAGAAAATAAAATGGCAATTCTATGAAGTTAATAGCAATTATAAGAAAGATTGCAATCAAGTGATGCAGTCAGTTGCAATTGTAACAATTTTGTTAAGTGGATTTTCAGTTAATAAAAGTAGAAAATAAACGAAGAAGAATGAAAAAAAAAAAAAAAACAATATTAGGGGTAGTCTCTTAAATTTATATATAGGAGTAGTAATAAAAATTAATGGGTGGCGTATGTCTGTTGTTATTATTATCCCATGTGATTAGCGTGCAGTTTTAACTTTAATTTAAAATAAAATTGAAAATGAATCATTAAAACAATGCGAATTGTACATTAAATGTCGTACATTTATAAGACAATCAACTAATATACAGACATTTCTTTGTTTTTTTTTTGTTAATAAGTCACCCTTAAGACCCTAATTAATAAATCATGTAATTATTTAATAAATAAAAGAAAGAAATTAATAAAATTCATATTGAAAACGTGTATTATCTGTCAGTTTTAATGATGATTTCAAATAGAAAAACGATATGGGTGCGCGCGTGTGGAATTAACACTGACACTCAGTATTTCACCCACTATATAACACGGTATAAATAATAATAATAATAATAATAAATAAAAAAAAAATTTATATAAAAACATAATAAATAAATAAAATGAAGCAGTAATACACCGACCACTCCTCAAAATAAAAACAAAATAATAATTATTATTTCGCCTCGCGAACGTAAATAAAAACCGCTTTAGACCATTATAACATTTTTTTGTAACTGCGCGATTTTTATACATTTAATGCAAAGGTTTTTTTTATAGTGTGTGGTTGACAAGGCTGGTGCTTTTATTTATTTATTTTGTAAAACAACTCAAACCCGATTTTAGTCATATTTTCTAAACGAAATTTTGTCGGTTTTCTGTTGCTTTTGTTATTGTTCCTGTTACTTTTAGAGGGTTTACTGTTATATTCTATTGTGGTGGTGGTGGTGGACGTGAACATTGACGCATTCCATAATCATTTTCTCTTCTATTACTTTACTTTTATAACTAAAAATGATGACATAACATTGTCCATGGTGACACGATAGATGATAAAAATAAAAATTCACTTCTATATTGTGTGTATTATGTATTTTTAGTCACCCTTTTATTATGTGAGTGGCAAGAACAAGAACAAGAACCAAAAAAAAAAAAAATAAAATACAGAAAATGCGGGTGAATAGACGACGCGCGAGAAAGAAAAAAAAAAAAAAACACTTTGTGCAGAAAACATGTTTAGAATTTACAATTTGACATCGCACATCTTTACATCACCCCACATACCAAAAAAAGAAAAATAAATAAAAAATTTTGTGCATATGTCAATACGATCAGATCTATTTCTAACTCATCGTTAAAACTCATAGTGAAGACAGAAACAGAAAAAATCCACCAATGTATAACCGTTTGAATAGTTTAGAAAAGTTTTAAAGTGACTTAAAATTTGTTTCCATTAAAAATGTGCACAGAAATGTCAACAAACGTTTTTATTTAGTGAATTCGTGCGGTAAGCAATACGAAAAGCTTTTGTTAGCGAAACTTTTTAACATTAATACAGCGAATTTGTTTACTTTAATAAATAATTAGACCAAAATCAATCATTTCTAAAGTATCTTTATTACCGGATAATCGTTTTACGTAACTTTTTTTTTTTTTTATCTTTAATTAATTTATCCGGATAATATAAAAAATTCATTTTGATTATTCTTTCTATAAATAAAATTATTAAAAACTTACCCCGATTTGGATTTAAATAAAATAAAAAAATTTCTTCTTTTTTTTTTTTTTTTACTTTTACATTTCACTTTCTTTCTTTTCTTGATTTTTTGTATTTAATTCGTTTTTTTTTTTTCATTTTCAAACAGAAAAACCTTTTGTTTAGTTCATAGAATATAAAATTGCATAAAAAAGGTGCCTTAAACCGTTTTGTGCTTTCTTTCTTTAATTATAGTGGCTAACAAAAAAATAAATATGTATAAATATTTAAATATTTATATATGCAAAATAATCCAATTGTAGAAATTTTCTTTGAAAAAGTTATTAAAAGTTTTTCTGTGTTGCAAATAAATGAAAAAAAACCAAAAAAAAAAAACGAAAGAAACAAAGTAGAAATTGTGTAAGAAAAAAAAAATAGAAAACTAATTTTTATTTTATTTTTTTTCTGTTTTTTTTTTTTTTTTAAAGCCTTAAGATCACACTTTAAACACTTTATGTCGAAAGGTTTCCTTCTTGTTTTTCAATGTGCAAAAATTATAACAAAAACGTGATGAAAATATTCAAATTATAATTCAACAAACTACTAAGAATAATTAAAAAAAAATAAAAAAAAAATTAATTATGCGAAAATTAACACTTAATCGTTGTTTCACTGTAATCGTTGTGTGCATTGAATTTTCGATGTTAAAACAGTTTAACCGGCTTTAGTCCATTCGTTTCTATTTTTCTTTTGCTTTTTTATGTTTGCGTAATTATCCAGGATATTTAATACACCGAAAAATATTATTCAATAATCAATTTTAATAATTATCTGGTAAATAATCTGGTTTAAAAAAACAGGGACTTAAATAGCAAGGGAAATGGTAGTAACAACAACAACAACAACAACAACAACAACAACAACAACAAGAAAATAAACACACGATACGAATACCCGAAACAATTCCGTTAACGAAAGCAAACAAATGTGAAGTTTGTTATGGTATCCGGAGTTTTTTTTATTTCTCTCTTACGTATAAATTTTTGATGATTGTGGAATTTAATATTAAAATTCATCGTAAATTATTCAGCAATGGATAAAAAAAAAAGGGGCCGACATGTAATGAAAGAAGGAAAATTACATCATTGTTGTTTTAGTGATGCTGCCTTTTCTGTTTGTGGTAACCATGGACGAATTGGATTTTTGAGAAACTTTTGAATTTTTTTATTTTTTTTTTTTGGTGTCTAAATCTCACTAATATGACTCGCTCTCTGAATCTGTTTCTTTCTTTTTTTTGTTTTGTATCTTTTTGGTTAGTTTAACCCTTGGATACAACCAAAAAAAAAAAAAAAACGAAATTTCATTTTAAGTTGGTGCTGCATGAAGACACAAGACAAATACACAACAAAAATCACTTCCTTTTTCCCATGTCCTTCAGTTCTTATTACTTCTTTAATATTCTTCTACTTTATTTTTTTTTTTTTATTTTCCTACGCAATCAAAGTGTAACAACAAACAGGCAAAGTCAACGTTAAAAATTGTTAAAAAAAATAAAATTAAATTTTCATTGGAATTTTTTTTCGGTTCTTTTTTTTGCTTCAACTTTTACTGTCAACGCTGAATAAAATCTTCTTTTTTGTTTTTACCTTAAGCAAAAAACAAAACAGCGTTTTATGTTTACCGTGTGTGTGTGTTTGTTACAGGGATTATGTTAAAAAAAAAATAGCGGTGCGACTACAACAAACGACAGACGTTACGAATAATTTTTGTTTTTCTTTTTTGGTGATTTTATCGAAAAGTAGTTTGACTTAAAAGCACAAAATCAATGAAGAATAAAATGTAAAAATATTGAAATCACAAGTAAAAAATTAACAAAATAAAAAAAAATTAATAATAAAAAAAAAATTCCTTGTCAAGGATAACCCATAACAAGAAACAGAGAAAAAAATTCAAATTCAAAAGATAAAAATTAAATAATAATAATAATAATAATATGGAACACACAAGCAATACACTATGTTACACGTTTAAGAGACAACTTTCGATACAATATGATTTTCAGGGGCTTTTATACCCTTAGCCGGATGACTTTAATGGTGGGATCGTATTTTCACGGTGTTTTTCAAGTAGGAAATATTTTTGTTTATAGTGGGATATTTACTAATGCGCATGTTGATAACATAAATAATAAACGATAAAAAACAAAAATATATATATAAATATAAAATCATAGCCGATATGCTATGCAAAAGGATGTGAAAAAAAAAATGGCTAAAGGCACAAATAGCATAGCAAGAATATAGGAGAAAATTCAATCAAATCCTAAATGTTTTTCTCCTATTCTTATTAATATTATTTTTCTTTTATTTATTATAATTATTATTGCTTGGTAGAATCGAACTTGTGCCAGAATATTACGGGAGAAATAAAAAAAAAAAAAAACTTTCTCACAACACCACCGGTTTTAGCAGCGGTGTTTCTTTTTTTAATTTTATTAATATGAATTAATTAAGTGAAATTATTGTGTACCCGTTAACGGTTTTTATCACACCCTAAATTCGTTTTTTTTTTCTTTTTTTTTTTATTAATTTTCTGATAAATAAATAAATGGTTGTTTAAAGTATTATAATGCGATTACATTTGATTGATCTAGACAAGGACATTTCATTAATCTTTTCCAGTTTAAGTAATGGCAAATTATCGTTTTATTACTTAGAATTTACTGATCCTAATTATTTTTCTTGTTTTCAAAAGGATCTTTTGAAAAAATCAAATTATTGGGATTTACGGACACGAGTAGTGATGGAAAACTAGTTTTTTTTTGTTAATTAATTAATCCGCAGCGATAGAAACTGTGAGAATATGAATTAGGATTAATAAAAATCCAGTTCTGGGCTTGCTCTAAACGAAGCGAGTTACAAAGCGGATTAAACTGTAGAATTCGTTGTTTAATTTACTGTTCAAAGGTTTCTAAATCAAGTTTTACCTGTGACATAATTAAATCACATAAATGCACATCGTTACATAACTTAGTTAATGCATTTATGCTGTCACTTCTAAAAACGAGAAGGCGAATGCGAAGTAGAAAATAAAACGATTAATTTTCTCTAACCTAAAAATCATTAACGTCAAAATGTCGATTATGATTTTTTTTTTTTTTTTTTTTTTGCTGTTTTGTATTTAAGCGCATAAAAAAATTAAAATAAACTAAAAATTTAATACATAGGCGCATACATAGTTTATGCTGTCTATTTTATTAAAAAAAAAAAAAAAAATTATAATAAAAATAAAAAAGATGATGTCGTTCGTGTTGGCAATGGTTTTTGTTTGCTATTGTTGGTTCTGTGGGTACAACATCCGATTAGCAAGTGATAGCACACGGAATGATTAATGTATTTTCTTCCTTTGGGGGGTTTTGTTTTCTCTTCTTTCTTTTCTACCAAACGACATATCAATGTGGAATCTGTGTTTATATTTTATTTATTAATTTTTGTTGTTTTTTCTTTTATCCCTCTATTTTTTTTTTTTTTTTTGATTCATTATTTTTTTAGGAATACGAAATTAATCGTTGGTCTATCGTAGGAAGAACAAAATGCAGATCGAAACCTTATTAAATTTCTATTTTAAAGTGAAGTTAAGGAATTTAAAAAAGTACAAAAACGTTCCTAACCGAATATTTAATTGAATGATTTTTGTCGAGTTTATAGACTAATAAATAAGATCCTTTACAAATCAAAATGGTAAAATGAAAGATTTTTATGCTGTAACATTAAATAAAGCTGATTGAATGCTGAAAATATGTTACCAATATTGTCGCACAAGATATAAAACTAGTAAAAGATGATGATGATGATGAGTAATAGAGGCTGGACTATGTATATTTGGTTAGTACAATCATATAGGAAAGTAACTAGGAATGCATTAAGAAGTCAATTGCTTAGCCATAACCTGAATAAACTATCTAATAGATAAAAGACGTCGTAGAGTAAGAAAAATTGAAAATATGAAAGATCAGAAGAAAAGAAAAGAAAAGAAAAAAAAACACCTAAATAATCCGAACTAGATGGAAAACAAATCCTGCATAAGATTTTTGGTGACATCTTTAGGGATTTTGTATTTTTTTTTTTTTTTTTTTATAACTTCTGTATCTGTTCATATTCTACTGGCTGTATTTGTTGTACTTTCTGGTTATTGGGCTATATAATTTCCTTCGTTTTTTTTTTTTTTTTTTTTTTTCTTTTTTGTATATCCAAAGATTTTTTTCTCACCCGATGGTTACAACGATAACAGCAACAACAATACGAAACATCACAGGGAAAATAAATAAAAATAAAACCATCTAAGGTTGACAATATATGGGCGCCTCAATTTTTTATGTTTATTACAATGGAAAGAGGTTTTTGGTGGGTGTTTTCCTTTCTTTATATTTTTTTTCGTTGCTATTTTACCCCTTTTCATTTATTGGGTAAACTCTTACATTGCACACATTCCATTATTATTATTATTATTATTATTATTATTATTATTATTTAGCCGCATTTTAACCACTAAACAACAACAGAAACACCTAACCAAACCACCCATTCTCATTGAGTCTGTATCTATTCGATCTATTGAGCTAAACCAAACATCGACTGTTTGTGTTAAGTAAAATAAAAACAAAGACAATATAGGTAAAATAAAAAAAAAGGAGAAGAATCAAAGCCATTCCATTTATTACGGCCGCACATATATTTCCTACAATTTTTATATTTTTTTGTCATCGCTAACGTTTCGTAATTTAAAAAAAAAGGGAAGAATTTTTTTTACACTGTCAACACTTCAAAAAAAAAAAATAAATAAAATAACCAAAACTCAATTTCAACTTTTAAATCCGTTGGTAAAGTCATCACACAACGGTGTACAACGGTGCAAAATATTCCATAAAATCATTTGATTAACCATAAAAATCTTGAAAAATCTCATTGTAAATATTAAAAACAATAAAAATCACTAAAAAAAAAAAAAACGCAAAGCAACATAAATGAAAGAAAATTTAATGTTTAACGTTAAAAACTATACACGAACAGGTAAAACTTATACTAAAATCACCTTTAAGCTAAATATTGGATGAAAAATTCTTGTATTTTGTTATTATCTGTATGACGTAGCTACAACTCATTCACCTTTTTTTTTGTTTTTTGTTTTTCTAAAACCATTCCTGTTTGCAAATCAGAACAAACAAACAAACAAACAAACAAACATGATATTATGATGTGGTCCTTGTGATAGAGGGTGGTTCGATTGGGATCAACAATGTTAACAATTTTAGTATTTGTTTTTTTTTGTTCTGTTTTGGATTTCGAATTTCATTAGACAGGATCAATTTTACGAGGCGATCTGTAAAACATACACGACGAACATAAGATATAAATACTATAAGATATAAAATGGGGATGGTGTTTGGTTAAATATAATTCATATGGGTAAAACGAGCAACAAGGCGACACTCTCGTAAATAAAGAGAACTCAGAATATTTATCCTAGTTGGTGTTTTTTTCTGGGGTATTTAGGGGATGAGTTATCAAAAAAAAAAAAAAACAGCGACCGCATTACAGTGACACCTTAGTTTGTTGCTCTG
The DNA here is from genome assembly GCA_961205885.1 of Ptychoptera albimana. NCBI lineage: Eukaryota > Metazoa > Arthropoda > Insecta > Diptera > Ptychopteridae > Ptychoptera > Ptychoptera albimana. The sequence goes on from OY540804.1 coordinate 25,453,520, forward strand.
TTTCTGTTGTCGAATCGAAATATATCGACATCTGTGCGGATTCTATACTGAAAATACACCAAAAATGAAATCACCACCACCATCACCACCACCACCAATCTCTTACCATACATTTTATCTTATATATGAGTTAATATACCCGTACGACGTATCCAATTCCATCCATCCCTAAAATTATTGTACTTTTGCCATATTTAACCATTCTCTATAATAAAAAATAAAAAATAATAAACGAAAACCACCGACATTATAGTTAGATGTGGCAGCCACGTGACATTTATGGATTTGTTTTTGTTTTCGCGTTGAGCGGCTATTTGTGTGTGTGTGTGTTTTTTTTTTTTTTTGTTTTTGCATCGACCTGAGCAACATCACTTAACATTTATCTACCTACCTATCCTACAAAAACCATACGCCACTCATCGCTCAAATTTATTTATTAATATTATTTTTTTTTTTTTCAAAACATATTCGTTGAAAACTATAAAGGATAAATGGTTGGAATCCTTGAAATAATAAATAAAATGTGAAGAAGGTAGCCTCTCAGTTATTTAAATAAATTTTTAAAATTGCTCAACCCCTTTGTCATTTCGGTTTTTTTTCCCTGTTTTTACGGATTATTGCTTGTAGTACTTTAGTTATTTTCCACCAATATTCGATCCAATGACTTTATGACGAATTTTCTTCTTCTTGTTTTTTTTTTTTTAATAATTTAAAAGAAATTGTTTTCAATTGGGCCTGGTTTGTTTGCCTGTTGGCTTCTCAATTTATTGATAAGCAATAATAAAAAAAGTAATTTTATTTTTCTTTTTCTATAGTAAATACAAATGACAAATTCAGTTGCGTTTCCGCCAAAACAATTTTTTATTTTTTATTATTGTCAAAAAATAATAAGAATTGATTTCAAATTACATTTACTTATCTTGAAATTGTAAATTGAGGTGTGCAGTTTTAAAGTTCCCATTTTCCTCAATTGATTCTGTTATCGTGATGTAATTTTTTTTTTTTTAATAACAATTCACTACACACAGCATCAAAAGCAGTAAAAGTTACCAAGCAGCAGGAACAGCAGCAAAATAGAAACAAAATTTGATAAAAAAAATACAAATACAATAATTTTTCCTCTATATTTTTTACCAAATTCGTTGTTTGTTGTTTAGTTATGGTTTGCAAAAAAAAAAAAAGAAACGAAAATCTGGAACTTTATCATCTTAATTTTCCATTTGATTAAACCTTAAAACCGCGTGCTGTTTTTTTTTTCTTCTTTCCTTCTTTTCAATTTGTTTTGTATGTTGTGCTTTCTTCCTTTCTTTTGCTTTTTTTTTTTTTTTTTATAAAATCAACCACATTTTACTCTATTTATTCATTTTATTGTTGTATCATTTAATTAATTTTGTAAATTTTCCAATACAATCAAATAAAACAAACAAACAAACAAAAATATTTTTAATATAAAAAAGCGACAAATTGAGTTTAAATAAAATTTGTTTTATTTTAATTGATTGTTATTAATTTGTTTATTAATTATTATCATAAATATCATGATTATAATATTAATTCAATAATAATTATAATAATAATAAAGGAATGAGAGTGTGAGAGCAATAAACCCTTTTTTTTTTTTTTAATTTTTTGTTTGCGCCTGATGTTCAACTACACATAAACAAGTCAATACGTTTCGATTTGAAATAAAAATCCAGATAATATGGATCAAAAAAAAAAAATTAAATTAAATTATTTGCAGGCAAAAAAAAAAAAAAAAAAAAAAATATCGCGTTTTTGTGGCTGTTGCTTTTGTTATGACAAAAAAAAAAAAAAAAAAAAAAAAACTAAATGCTGATCCTGAGCGTACAATAAATGTGATTGAATCAGCGTTGTAAACCGGAACGATGCCTTTTTTTTTTGTATTATAACAAAATAAAGGGAAAAAAAACCTTTTTATATTAATAAGAAAAAAAAATAAAAAATTTACCTACCTTAGCCCACAATATACCACTGGAATAAAAACATTTCGATTACATCTTTCTGGGGTTCCATTTTTTTTTCTTATGTAAAATTCTATGATTCATATTTGGTAAGGAAATGATATGATTTCACCATTTCTTTACATTTCTATTAAAGATTCGATTATAAGGAAAACTGATATCACTAAGTAAAATAATAATGGAAAAAAGAAATGATTACGAGTATGATGAGTCAAAAGTAAAGTAAATTAGACTACAGGAAAGTAAACAATGGGATAATAATTTCCAAAAAAGAAAAGAAAAGTTTTTTTTTAACATAAAAATGAAACTACTTAAAAGTCAAAAAGAAAAGACATTTATCTTACTCGTATAACATATAGAAATCAATATTTATTAGTGGATAATGAAGGATATTCTACATTTCTTTTCTTTTTGTTTATTTCTGTTAATAATTTTGGCAAGGGGATTATTTTACGTTAAAGAAATCAATTTAAAAAAAAAATGTACGTTAAGGTAAATCGATTTTTAATTCATAATTATCTAATTGTTATCAAAGTAATCGTTATCGTTTTAAACAAAGATTATAATAGAAATGTTTGTATTGTGATTCACAAATTGTTATAATTAATAAAAATAAATGACCAGTTAAAAAGGGTTATTTACCCATCACCACAAAGTATTAATTAACTTCGAAAAATGTTAAGAATTCGTTAAAATAGAAGAAGAAAAACAAAAAAAAAAAAAAAAAAAAAATTAGAAAAAGAAACTTTCATCAGATCTTTTATTTAAGTTTAATGATTAAAGCACAAAAGGTTAGAAACCACATAATAAATCTAAACAAACAAAACCTATTAACTATTTTCTTTCTTTTCGCTTTTTTTTTTTGTGTTTTTCCACTTTACTTTACTTTACTTTACATTACATTACTTTACTTTGCTGTTCTTATATCAACAAAACTATAAGGATCAAGCAAATGTATTTATTTAATATAAACAACAACAACCAAAAAAAAAAAAAAAAAAATACATAGAAAATTATTATTATTATATCCTATTTTCGAGTAAAAATAAAGAAAAGAAAAACGAAATTTTTTTTTTCTCTCTGTTGATTTATTACGAATTTCTGTAAATGACGTCACATTTTTAATACAGTCCAGTTCACATATTATAGATATATATTTTGCCATGTTTTCTCCTTTTTAATTTGCTTTATTATTATTATTTATTTTTTTTTTTTTTTTTGAACAAGTTGAAACAATTCTTAATGCATCGCTTTAATAAGAAATATTATATTAATAGAAAAAACATTAATAGAAATGATTAGAAAACAAAAAAAATTTTTTTTTTTTTTTTTATTAACAAAACTCCATTTTTGTTTAATTTAAAAAATATATTTTTATGTGAAAATCGTAGTAACCAATGAATTATAATGAAATTAGTGTTGTCACTTTGTTACCATAGTTACGTTATTATTTTTATTTCTATTAGCACTACCATTTTGTAATTTAAATAACAAAAAATAACAAAAAAAAAAAAAAAACGAAAAAAATTTCTATACCTTCCAAGGTGTTTTTCTATATCAATGCAAAAAATATACAAAAATTATAAATAATATGATTTACGAGTACTTTTAAGTTCAACTTAATACCTAATTGTGTGTGCTTTTTTTTTTTTTTTTGTTAAATAAATTATTGTATATTATAGCATTTTATAGAAGAATGCACCTGTTAACAACCACTTTAACGTTAGAACATTATAATTAAAATATATTTTGTAAAGTGAAAAATGGTAATGGTTTGAGTTAAAAAAAATATTTTATTTTTTTTTTTTATTTTCTTAAGTTTATATTAATAAACTTCCGGGATATAAATTTGTTTTTATTTGTTCATTTAGTAACTGTATTATGGTTTTATTATTATTATTATTAAGGAATGATTATTAAATATCAATTTATTCAAAAAAAAAAGAAGAAAAAAACACTAACATTAATTATATAGAAGTAAATGTGAAAGCTTTTACATATGTTACAAATGAATAACAATTAAATATTTTATTTTATTATTCATTTTACACCTTTTTTTATAAATATTAATTAATTATAGAATAATTATTATAATATTATAGTCAAATTTATCCATTATATGAAGTTACGACACTTTTGGTGAGAGTTGAAGAGGTCGTAAATGGTAGAATTTATCAAAGAATACCTTTTTCGCGATATATTTTATTAAAAATAAAGATTTGACACACAAAAAACAGTAAATTTCACGATATTAGTACTGCGACATACTAAGCGCCACTTCGGTTACAACCGGCAATGGTCGTTAATCGTACTACACATAACTATTTTTAAATTTAAACGTTTTTCTATAATTGTTGACAATAGAACAGAATATTTAACGTTAAAACGTTAAACGTTTTTACTTCGTAGTACCACTTCGGCTATAACTAAATGCGGTCGTAAATTGAACTAAAAACAAAAGTAAAACTGTTTAAACATTTTTTCGTCTGAATAAAAACAAAACATCTAACCGATTTATTATAATACGTGGATTATGTAATTTAATAATTTTTTATAATTAAAAGTTTTATTAAAATTTTATTTACCACAACAAAAAAGTACATAAAAATATTCTGGGATGTGTTAAAATAAATTATGTAAAGGTGGTGGGATTGGTTAGAATAGAATATCGTGAATATTAATACAAATGAATATAAATTAAAATGAAGCTTTATCGCTTTTTAAACTTCCGATATCCGTCAGTTGTTTCGTTTTGTTTTAAATAAAAAAAAAAAAACTTTCTCCTGTAAACACTTTTATTGTATTAATTTTCAACTATTAAACACGGAGTTAAAGTTATTTAATGTATTTATAAACATTGATTGCATTACGTATTTTCTTCGCTTTTTTTTTTTTTTGTTTTTGTTTTTTATAAATAAAACTTTATTATTCGATTCGTCTTTTACATGAACAATTGAAACATTTTATCTGCTTATGTTGTAATGAAATTAAAAGAATAATTTTTTTATTATAAGAAATTCACTATAAAACCTCAAAATTTAATTAAATGTTTACAATTTTCGTTTTTTTTTTTGTATTCTAATTAAAAATCATTAATTCAACTGAAATAAAAAAAAAAAAACCTTGATTGACGTATTGAATCATAATGCAAACGCATAAAACAGAATTTAATTCAATTACAGAACAAATATAAAATGTTTTTTTTTTTTATTTAAATTCACTGTATCACTGTCATATATTTTGTCAACAAAAAAAAAAAAAAAAAACAAGAGGAATAATAAAGGCAAGAGAAATGCATTAATAATAATAATAAAATTTGCTGTGTATTTTGTACCGATCGGTGTGTACCAGAAATAAAAACAAGGGAGGAGAAAAATCAATCACATATTTTTATACGTATTTTTGCTTCTTTATTATCGGTTCTCATACATTAAAAATTATATACAAAAGAATAAATAACGTCCTGATATAAATAACAACGATATCTTGTTATAGAAATTTTGCTGTTTTTATTTTTATTTTATTTTTTTTTTTTTTCTTCATATTATTTAACTCCTCTGTCTTTTTATATTTTAAGGCTGTCGCTGATCTATTACCGTATATACATGTACATATATGTTATGTAGAAAAACCGTATTTATTTCGGTTTTCTTTTCTTTATTATACTTAAAGCTTATACAGAATTATACTACTTTGATGCAGGACGGTGACCACAAAACGACCATGACGACGACGACGATGAGGATATATGCGCGTATTTTTTTTTTTTTTAAACCATACTTTTACTGTTAAAGTAACATACAGTTACGCACTTTCAACATCAATAATATTTTATGTCTACTCATATTTTTATGTCGATTATATAGAAATATGTTTCAATATTTCTTTACCACCCTTATTCATTATTTCAAATGGAATACAGAGAGATAAAAATATTATTAAAGTGACTTTTGGTAAATATTTTTTTATTTTACCACAATTTTCCTCACTGAAGTTTACTTAAAAACGATAATTAAGTGTAATTTTAAGGGTTGATTAAAGACTTTTTTTTTGTAAAATCGGACCTACGATGATTCGTATCACTAACCTTGCTTGTTTAAAATATTTACCACCAAAATTTATAACGCTTAATCGTTATTAGTACTTGAGCCCTGGTTCCAGTCAAATATCCTGAAAGGTAAAAAGAAAATAATAATACATTGGAAAGGGTTAATACAAAAAAAAGGAAAAAAAGAAACAAAATTACTTTCATACGGTGTGGCAACATTGTAAAAATCGACCAATATCGAAAGTGGTGGCATCACTCAAAGAAACTTATGTTTTTCTAACAAATTTTTGTTATGCTTTGCCATAAATATAAAGTTACGTGCTTGGACACTTAAGGGAAACCAATAAAAAATTAATAAATAAACATGTAAATGTTAATATTTTTTATATCTCGCATACAACACACACACACACACACACACACACACATACATACATAGGACTCTCTATCGCATTTAACATAATTCAATATATATGTTTGGAAGCGCATCCTTTTCTCCTTGTTGCTTATTATTTTTTTTTTTTCCTTTATTTATATACGCAAGGTAAAAAAAAAAAAAAATTGAAAATAAGATGTAAAGCCATGAGCAAAATTATTAACCACAAAAAAAGAAGAAATGTCATAATATGATCAGTTTCTATCAGCTTTTTATATAGATTCCGATATATTTACTCAACAACGCGTTGGGTTAATAAAATAAAATAAAAATTTCGTTTTTTTATTTCACTTACATACATTATCCGCCTTCATCTTATAACTTTATGTTTTACATAAATCGACCACAACATTAAAAAAAATAATAATAATATTATTTCACAGTTTTTTATTATTATCAAAACAATTTTTTAATTAAAACGCGTTATGGTTAAGCATTAAAGCGTGTATGCATGTGTGTGTTGTGATTATTTTTGGAACAGAGATTATGCAAATTAATTGTGCATAGCATTTTTGCAGTTTTTTTTTTTAATTAAAATTGTCGTTGTTTTACCAGAAAAAATTATACCAAAAATTTGTGATTAAATAAATCCATAAACAAACCAACTCTTTCAGGGTATATTAACTAAGGGTTTTCTTCTATAGCTAAGTCTTCACTCAATAAACACAGAGAAGAAAAAGAAAAACAACCGAAGCAAACATTCTCGAAAAGAAACTGTATTACAAGGAGCAATGTCATTTTATATTAAGTCCTGAAAACCATGAAATGCAAAATAGTACCCTAGGGTGCAACGACTTACCCTTAAGGCTTAAATTTTTCGTAAACATAACATAACAGTAACGTCACATAATTTTTATTTTTATGCGTACGACTACGTTCCTTTTGTTTTTTTACTTAATACTTGGCCAAGTTGGTAAAGTTTAGTAAAACTCAAGCAATTTTTTTTTTTTGCTTTTGCCTTTTGTTGTTTCATCAGTATCATCCAACGCATAAACTTGACCACTGGAAATAAGGTAGGTACATACGAAAGATAGTATCAAAGTCATGGTATTTCCTATAATAAGAAGAATGGTTCCTTGTGTTAACATTCGTTTTACACGCACATTATTAAAGGTTCTGTAATGCTTCTAAATGGGTATGAGTTCTCATACCCTTATTAGAAATTATTGAATGGGCGTTTGGAACAAATAGAAAACTAGAAAATTAGATGGCAAAAACTGTTATAGACCTGTTTTGTTATACAGCTAGAAAATAAACCTAGATGCTGTGCTGTGATGCTATTTGTTCTGTTCTCGACACAACATTTGTCGACACAATATTACATACATACATGTTTCGGGTTAAATAATTCATATAATGATATCATACATTACATTATGTTACACATAAGAGATAAAAAGTGTACATGAAAACAGATAAACAAATAGGATGAAGGAATATGTAACGATTTGTGGATTAAGAGGTTGGAGTTAAATATATTTCAAGTGTAACAACACGCAATCGAAATTTCTATATAGGTATTAGGGTATGCGGTCATATATAGTTAAGGGACATAGTTGATATACATTCAAGTTTTTTTTTTTTTTTTTTTTTTTATCTTAATCTAAAGGTTAGTAGAAGAAGGGTGATATTATCGATATAGAAATGTAAAGGTTTGTGGGAGGTAAACCTTAATACAATAAATATTGTTGTTATTTTTACCCAACTACAACCGTACATAATCTTCTTCTATTCAATCCTTACATGGTAGAAAGACAAGAAAAGGTAAGAAAATTATTATTATTATTATTATTATTATTATTATTATTATTATTATTATTATTATTATTATTATTATTATTATTATTATTATTATTATTATTATTATTTTCTTTTGCATTATTATATTTTTATCATCAATACGTTTTCATTATTAATTTTCTGTTAACACAATAAATTGGTTGGAAAAAAAGCCGAAAGAAAACAAAAAAAAAAAAAAAAAAGGTAACAAAACATACCGAAAGCCTAGTACTAACATAATTATTATGTCACATAAATTTCTCTCTCACTCTCTCTGTGTGTGTGGGTGTTTTTTTTTTTTTTTTTTGTTTATCGAATTTATGTTTTATACCGAAACAAAAGCAAAAAAAAAAAGCAAAAAATAAATTAAATTGATTGTTAATGCACAGGTATTATTAACATAACATAACAAGAGTGTGTAAAATTGGTTGCAGACTGTTAGGCAAAAACCCACAAAATCATACATGTTATCCGGTTAAACATTTTTTTTTCGTTTAATTTTTTTTTTTTTACCATTAGCCACCTGATAACGTGAGGGTGTGTGTGTTTGTGTCTGTGGCTGTGTGTATATATTAACTCTTTGTGCTTTTTTTTTTTTTATAAATTACAAAACAATCAACGACATATATATATATATAAAACAGTGAATGACGACATTTTTACCTTTTTTTTTTTTTTTGTTTTGTTTAACTACAATTCTCATGCGTTATGTTGGATGGTAAACGCGTTATATAGATTCCGACAGGTGGTTTCCTTTTTTTCCTTTTTTTTTTCCCCATATTATATAGGAACAGTCTATAGAAAACGCAATTGTTATAGAATTTTGATATGAAAGAAAGTTTCTCTATTATATTTTTTATCAATTTTAAAGCAACAAAAATAGAGACATTTTTTTTTTTTTTTTTTTTTTTTTATTAAATTAATTTCAAAAAAAAAAAAAAAAAAAAAAAAAAATAGTAACGACAGTTGTTTTTATCTTTAGCGAAAGCTTTAAACGAAAATGTTTAAAAAGCTCATACAGAATTTCTATATATGATATTGTTTCAGTTTTTGTTGTTTTATTATATAAATGGGTGGGATGTTGGAAATCAAACTCTCTACACACACCCACACACACCATCACCACTCTCTATTAAAAGTCTGTCAAACATGTTTCCGGTCGCTTGATGTTTCCGTTAACAAAAAAAAAATTAAATAAAAAGTTTTCCTATTACAATATTTGAATGCATTGTAGTTAATAAAAAAATTATGTTTTTTTTTTGTTGTTGTTAGATGAAACAAATAATATTCTTCAGCTCTTAACTTCTGAATTCTTCATTATCTTTGACAACTCTTTGTCACATTGCATATCAATACATTATTCTTATTTAATTATTAAAATTTAACATAACGAAACTTAATGAAACTTAACAAAACACAACAACATATGTCACTAATCAACAAAATATCATAAATAACTGGGAAAATGTCTATGAAAAAACGCGAATTATTATTTTCTTATCATTTTATTGTCAACAGACAGTTTGAATACTTAAAAGAACATAATTTTCTATTTAATGTAACATTCATTTTTAAACACAAAACAATAAAGAATGAAAATAACATAAAGGGGTGAATAAAAGGGTTTACATACATAAAAAAACATAACAAATAGGAAAAGAAATTTTTTTTTTTTTTTTTTTTTGTAATTTTGTTGGCAGACGTTTGTAATAAGGTTATCATCGGTTCTCTACCACAAATTACTTCGTCTTTATTGTTTATAAACCAACAAAATATTTCTTTATTGTATTTTAATTATAACTCTCTCTCTCTCTGTCTTCTTGTTATGTTTCTGATGAAAGCTTTCAATATTTGCTATAATGCCAACGGTGTATTATCTAATTTATAGCAAACAGTGATACGTTGCACTCAGCTTAACGTTTCGTGACTTATATCGTGAAGCAACGTGAACTTCACAATAAGGGGGAAGAAAAAACTTGTTCGTTTTATTTTTTTTTATTCATTTTATCATATAATGGGATAACGTGAATATGGCTTATAGCAGAACCTCAAGTTCTGACGTTACTTTAAATAAAATACCTCCAACTTTTTTTTTTTTTTTTTGTATATTTGTCTGTTTGTTTCTGTCGTATACAAATTCACACACCAGCGTCACTATTTTACCGGAAAAGGTAAGCAGAATCGTAACGTAAAAACAACGAAAAAAAAAATCCAACCGCGTTTAACCTCACGGGTGGGATAAATAAGAATTAAGGATCGAAAAAAGAAAAAAAAAAAATTCTTCTGTGGTTATTAGTCTTGATCTGGTTTTCCTTTAACGGCAAATATCTTGTGATATTTCGTTTCTTTTTTTTTTTTTTTGGGTTTTCTTCTCAGAAGTTCTACCATTAATATGGTCTCACGATACCTTTTTGTCTACACACACACACCCACACACGCACATAAAACTTATAAATTTTCATGCGTTTATTTGTCTCTCATCAATTTACTTTAAATAAATAAAAAAAAAAAAAAAAGGGTTGGAAAGAAATACCCCAATATCGTCTCATATATCCCCATATATGGACTTGAAATAAAAACTAAAAGACTTATGCGAACGCTATTTATTTATTGTGAGTATTTATTTCAACAACCCCAAAAAAAACCATAAATGTAATAATAATTGTTTTTTGCTAAGTATTTTATTTATTTTTTTTGTTTAATAATAAAAATATTTACAAAAATTCTGCTGACATCATATATTGTTGTTGTTGGTGTTGTTGTAATCATTATCATCGTAATCAACATAATCATCACCACACTCCACAAACATACATACATTTATTTTGCTATATAGAGAGAAGAAAAAAAATAAAAAAAATATTAAATAAAAAATCATTAGTTGATGCAGATGATTATGATGATGCCGCAGTCAAAACTCATTCAATGTATTTTAAACAAGTAGAGAAGAGTTTTAGTTTTTTTTTCTTCTAGCAAATAAAATATATACAAACGACAACAATGGTGATGACGTAGCATTGCTTAAAACCATCGCTTAAAACCGTATTATAATCGTGGTTAAATATAAAATTTTTTTATTTAATACCTACGTTTTTCTCTATACGATCTATTAAAAGATCAACATTGTACCTGTGTCCGGTGTATTTTATATTGTTTAATTACCTTCAACATGGGCATTTTGTTGTTAGATCAGTTTTACACGGAATACATTAATCACATAATTTATTTTGGCTCGTTTCTCTGGACTAAACACATTGCAGACAATGATTTTACAGAAATTGTAGTTTTTTTATTCTATTTATTCATATGCATAATCCACAATATGAATAGATTTTTATTTTTTTCGTCCTTCTTCGCCTCCTCCACCTTTTCTCTTTTTTTTTTTTTATTTTTTTTCCATCCCTTATCTTTATTTTTATTTATTTTAATTTTATTTTTTTAATAAATAACGGATTTATATTTTACCAGAGATGATTTAGTCATTTCAGCAGTTTTGTACTTTTTTTTTTTTTTTTTTGTTCTCAACTGTTTTTATTATTACAAATAAATCTAGAAATAAATAAATAAATAAATAAATATAAACGGAGATTATTATTACGGTTATTATAATATTTGAAGTGTTGTTAAAAAATATTATTAAATTTCTTTAATTTTGGAGGAAAACCAAAATTGTTCGTTAGACTAGACTAGACAAGACGTCCGGAATGACAATCTTACATCAAGTGAACAATAAATAAAATTATTGATTTTATAATTTCTTTATTAACAAATATGTTAGTAATTTAATTAATTTCCTGTCATATTTCCCTATTACCATTAAAATGTAAAAGAAAAAAAAAAAAACAAACTGCAAAAACCATTTGTTTACTACTACCGTGACATAAAAACCCTTCAGCATCACTTCTTAGCTTCATAAAGAATTCATCACAAAAGCAATATATATATAACCAATTAAACTAATAACATCCCTTATTAATTTAAAAAAAAAAGAAGTAAAATTGTATTAAATAGTAAAAAAAAAAAACCCAATCACCTCCATGTAAATCCGTCTTTAATAAAAAGAAAATTAAATTTCATAGAAACGTTTTTATTTTTTTTTTTAAACTTCCTTTTCGGTTTTTTTTTTTTAAGAGAATTTTCTTTTGTGTACACAAACTTAACACCCCTAATGTTACGTTTATGAGTTTACTTTTTCAATCACAACAATTTTGCCCAACCACTTTTAACAATATGTAGTTGGAGCAACAACAGCAACAGCAGTAATAATATCACGTGAAATTTTTTCTTATTTTTTTGTAACAGCAACAGAAATTCAATCTTAACACACATATTATGTGTTGTGGTTCCTGTTTTGTTATGTATTATAGAATTACGATTATTATTATTATTATTATTATAAAAGAAGAAGAGAATAAATATATAAATATACTTAAAGGTATATATTATTCCAGAAAACGAATATTGAAGAGTTTCCTGTATGAATATGTTTATGTAAATAATTTTTTTTTTTTTTTTTGTTGTCGTGAGTTTTTCGAAAGTCGTGACTTTTTCATACAATTCAAATTTATATTTATCTGCTTTATATATTAAAAAAAAAAAAAAAAAAAAAATCATATGTGGAAAGCGCGAGATTGGAAAAAAGAAAAGAAAAGAAAGTAAAAAAAAAAAAAAAATTTACTTATACTGGTGAGATTTTTACGAAACGAAATGAAAAACTAAAAATGATTTTAGTGTAATCGCGATTTTAGCATGTTTTTTTTTTTTATTTTTAATCTTAAACGTGCAAACTTAAAAAACCACTTAGCTAATAGCTGATAATAGGGAAAAAAATTATTGTTTACATTATATATGTGTGTATATGTTTATGTATGTATAATGCCACCCATATACTAACCATACCATGATTTTTATCTTTTTTTTTTTTTTTTTTTGGTGCATTTAAATTGACTCGGTTTTAAATGTGGTAATAAATGTTGGAAAAGCACACATTTGTAAAAAGAATTAACAAGGAAACAAATTTACCTATTTGTGATTCAAGTGTTAACATTAATTTTTATCTTATGTGGAAATAATTTCACAGACTGTATCAGACTTGAATTAATCTGGACTAGAAAAAAGCAGCGAATGATGATTTTTATCGCATTAATTTAAAACAAATTTAATTAATTTTTCTTAGGATGGTTTATTTGTTTGAATTCAGACGTCTGAAAATCTTGAATCTGAATATTTTTATTCATTTTTGGGCAAAAATATTGCACGATTTAATTAATTAAAGTGAAAGAAAATCAACTGTCACAATTTTACCAGCACCATCCAATAATCTTTGACTACCTCTGAAATGTTGCAATGTTCTATCAAGGGGTGTAAAGGCCTCAGAAAGAATTTCTAAACACTTTTTTTTTAAATATTTATGCGTATCAGGGAAAATATTCCATGTGTAACTACTTGCCCCTGGGCGAGTTTTAATTTTTTTTCCAGGGACAATTTAGGATTTTATTAAATATATTCCAGGGAAAATATTAAAAATATTCCATGTGTAATTTCTAATAGACTTCTTTCTTACCTACCAGAATGACCCAAAATACAACACTAAGATACCTTTGCCATAATAAAAACCGAATTACTTAAGCAATAATGACGAAAACATAAAAATTCTTTCAGTAATAATTAATTTAAAAAATTATCCATTTTCCTGAATGTTCTTCCTCTTTTCTTATATATATATATTTTTAATACTTGTTACCATTTTTATGATGACAATTAACCAAAATGTTTCGTTTTTATTATTAAGCAAAAAGTGCATCGCAATGAATTGTTTATGGGTTTTTTTTTTCGTTTTCTACATTACAACATATAATATAGACAAACACAATTCCGAAAAAAACGTTCATAAAGAAATATAAACGGAGAGGAAAAGTTTGAGTTATTAAAATACAAAAAAAAAAAAAAAAAAACGACGACGACGATACAATGCAAGACCTTTCATTTGATTTTTTTTTTTTTTTACTTTGAATGTTAAAGTATTAAAAAAAAATAAATAACCAAAATAATTTCCATGGGTAACAAGCTTTTCTTTTCTTTCGTTTAAAACCGAAAAATGTTTTTATTGCTTTAGGGACTTAAAAAAAACGCGAAGTACGATGCACAGTAAATTAATCCCGAATGGACAATTTTCATTCAGTTTTTCTTGTTCTTTAAACACAATAAAAAAAAAAAAGAGAAAAGAAAAATAAAAAGCCAACAAATAACTTGGTATCTAAAGATCGTGTATGTATGTATGTTAGGGTAGTAAAGTCAACTGATTAAAAACTACGGATTTTCAACCGCAGAAAATGGTAAAACACAATAATCGTCACTTTGGTTAAAATATTTATGCTTTCTATTTGCTAGCCACAAAATACAAAAAAAAAAAAACGCTTTTACCATTTAAAAATAAAAAAAAAAAAACAAAACAAAACGTGAAGTAAGAAAAAAAAAAAAAAAAAAGCTCCATAAGAAAAATCTCTTTAAATTATTGAATAGGGAGAGAGGAAAATATATGACCGCGCCTAAATAAATGCAACCAGTTTTACGTGCTCTGTCTGGCGATTTTAAAAGTTTCGTCTTTTTTTTTCCCATTTATTTATTTATTTATTTCCTCACCATTTCCTTACCAATTTTCTTAAAACCAAATTTCTACGAAGCAAAAAAAAAAAAATGTTTTGTAGCAAAAACCCCACGTTTGTCTATTGGATTTAGAAAATTGAATGGACAATAGGTGAATATAAACAGGAAACCGTTTTAGCACACCTGGAAACGTTTTTTTTTTTTTCTTTCTTTGCCAGTAAAAATCTATGAAAAATACGAAATTACTGTAAAAAGCTGTTTGTAGTGTAGACGAGTCTAAAAGCTTAACTGTTTTAATGAAAAAAAAAAAATATGAAATGTTTTGGTTAAAGAATTTTTAAAGATCAAACAAACAATCCGCAATAACATGATGACTATTCTGTTATTTACCATCTGAAACATTCGTAACCATCAAAATTGTGTTTGGTTTTTTTCTTTTTTTTTAACTTTTACTTATAAGATTCTACAGGCTCTGTATGTTTGTTTTTCGGTTATGACTTTTCCAGCTTTATGCCTTCATTTTTTTTTATTATCCTCATTTTTCGTTCCTCTTGTTTGCTTGTTTTTTGTTTTTTACCTTCTCTTCATTCAGTTATTGAGTTGACAAAAACAGTGTTTTGCCTTTTAAAAGGCAAACAATTCTATTGTTTATGTGACAATGTCCAGACATGCAAGTTTCCTTACGTTACGTTTTTTTTTTTTTTTTTGTATCCATCTAACAACGAAAAAAGAATTTTCCTTGCTAGTGAATTGATTTTTGAATTATTGAAATAATTTTATTCGTTTACCAACCGAAAAATAGAAACAGAGAGAAAAAAATAAAAAATAACTTCCAGACTGGTTGCGGTAATAAAAAATGGTAAAAACACCGTTGTTACTATTAAATTTTAATAAAATGTTGAACTTGGTTAAACATGCAACCCAGCATCTTTATGTTAAATAAAAAGAAGAAGAAAAAACAGAAGCAGAAAAACATTAAATTCCGGTGAATGTAATAAAAATTAAAAATTATCGAAATGGTGACGATTAAATAAACATGAACTAGGAAGGACTTTGTTTAACCAAAAACGAGTGTGTGGGATGAACGATGAACAGGGATAATCAGGGATAAAAATTTATTAATAAACATATTAATTATAAATTATTTCGTTATGATTGGTATTATCCCATTATAATTGGTATTCAGATAAGAAAACAATTTCTAGATACAAGCAAACAAAAATAAATGTTTATAGTAAAAACGTGTGCACGAGAATACAGTTTTTAAAATATATATATATATATATAAAGGTTGTTGTCCTGCTTAACATTTTCACATTGAATAAACATAATTTATTTATCACCAACATCGCGGGTATATGGCCACAAATCATGTAGAAAATAAAAGAAAAAAAAATAAAAAAATACAAAACTAAACTAAACTAAAATAAAATAAATAATAAAATTACTCTATTTAAAAATTATGATCATACGGAGACTCCGAAAGTCTATATTATTCCTTAACATTTTTATTATTTTCTATTTATTTTTCCAGGTGAGACTCGGCAGAAATGAGAAGCATGGAAAAATGGAAAAAGTTTTTTTTTTTTCTTTCTTTTCTTTATTTCGGTTTGTTGTTTGTTCGTATCAACAACAAGGATATACACATATGGTATGAGATGGGCCCATACAGAAACCATTTATCATTTAAATACTTTATTTTTACATTACTTTGTGGCTTTAGTTTATTTGTCTTTATGTTTCTTTATTTATTTTTATTTTTATTTTTTTTTTTCCCCCCGTTTTTTGTAAGATGACAGATTGGGAATATTCGTTCAAAATAGACAACAACAACAACCTGTCCACATAACCAACAAAAAATTAATAAATTTTTTTGTCTTTCACCTTACGCTTCTGGCGTACTATTCTCAATAGTAATATAACTCTTATTTGCTTTACCACCCCTACTCGTATCACCACTTTTCCTATTAAAATATATAAATCTTATAAAAATTCAATAAGTTTGTCGTTTTACTACATTTTTTGTTTGGGTCTCAACCCAAATCATCATCAATAAGTTTTTTTTGTTATCTTTCAATACAACAATAAATATGATAAAATATGTTTTCTTATCGTTATTTAGTTTTGTATTATTGTTTATTACGTTTCTATTGATATATATATATATGTCATATTTATATGCAACAGTTTTTTATTTAATTGAATTAAATTTTTTCGCCACCCCCACCAATGAATGAACGATGATTAATTTTTAGTTTTTTTTTTTTTAATTAACAGAATTATTGTGTTAATAAATACCAAAGTTAAACTGGGATCATTGTACTGGGGTTTACCAGTAAACGATTTAGCGGTTAGCAAATTAATGTAGCATGTAGACAAGGAATGAATTCCTTAAGCTTGCATCATACCAATTGAATGGTATTCATGGTTTTTTTTTTTTAATTTAAAGATTGACATGTTTAGGGTTTATTGTGATCACAATTTATGGGATGGGTTTTCAAGTATTTGTGGACAATGGTTTTAAAGGATTTTATTTCAAAAATTCAGAGGGTAGACGTTTGAAATTTTATTTATTTTTTCTTGTTTTACTAGGATTTTTTTTTTATGTTTTAATTAATGTAATTTGGGTTTTTTTACTTTAAGTCAAAAACTTAGCCATGTTTATATTTGGGAATAATGGTGATTAATCCGTTTTTTTATCTTTCAAACTTAATTTTCTAGCTAAGTTTAATGCAATCGCTATCTTTTTATCGAAGAATAATCGTCATTGGTCTGTTTTTTACCTTTCAAACGTCCATTTGTAGTGAAGTTTAAAGCAAATCACTTTAATAAACTCAGGATTACTCAGGATGTGTGTAGCTTTTTCATGTCTTCGTTTTCCGTTTATGTTTTTCCTTAAGTCATAATTCTCGTTATCACCTTAAATATCTACAAACCAAAAAAAAAAATATAAAAAAAATTCCACTACATTAAAACTCAGCATCATCTTCAACATAGGATTCCTATAGGATTTTACTAACAAAATTAATTATTTAATTAAAAATATCCAAAACAACTGAAAAACATAAAAAATGAAAACCAACAGATGAACCATAGGTGCCTAGGTAATTTCTACGTAAAGATCATGCGTTTCTGTAATATAACGAAAAAAAAAAAAAACTCGCGTAAATTAAATTGAAAATAAAAATGTTTTTGTTATTAGGGACAACAACAAAATAAGGGATAAAAAAAAAAAAAAATTCAATTAAATTAATTACCCATTAAGCATAAGCATAAAAATAAAAATAATAATATATTTACACGATAATAATGTTGCCATACAATAAGCATAAACGAAAACTAAAAAAAAAAAAACGCGTCAACATAACATAAATTCATCTTATATGGCGATGTTTCTAAATAAAAATTGATGAAACCTTAAATAACCCTCTATGGTTTGTTTGTTTGTTTGTTTATTTATTTAATTATTATTTTTTTTCCTTTTTCCTTTTTATTTAAGATAACTGTGCGTGTTATTCAAACATTCTCTCGATCATTTTTATTCGTTATTATGCCACTATTTTCTATTGTATATAGTCGGTGTTAATAAAAAAAAAAAAAAATAAAAAAAAAAAACTAAGTTTTAATTATAAACGGTGGAGTATGAGGTGTTTCGGTAATCATTTTATTATTTCTTTAACAATAGATTTCACTTCTCTTATTATTATTATTATTTTTTTTTTTATTCATTTAATTTATTATTTATTCTATAAAAATAAAATTAAATAAACAGAAACAGCAGAGTAATTTAATTTTTTTTTTTTTGCTTCTTTAAAGAAATGACAAATTTTTTTCACAACGCTTTTTTTTTTCTTTCTTTTTTCTTTAATACATATTGGTGGAAAAATATACAGAAATAAAAAATGAAAAAAATAAAAATTATGTAAAAGAACCCAGCAGGAGTTGCTTTGATGTTAAATGTAATGATAACGTAGCTGTTGGAGACAAGTAATAATAGTAAATGGGTAAAAGGAAATGATGAAAAAGGTGTAAAAAAAAGAAACAGAAAAAAAAAAATTGTATACAAGGTACACATGAGATAAGGTGTCTTGTGTTTTTATTTTTTTTTTTGGTTGATAAAATAGAATCATGCTAAAGTAAAGTTAAGCAAAAAGAAGCGAAAAGAAAAGAAAACATGAAGAATATATATATAAATATAAATATACAGCAAAGTGATATCATTTTATAACCTTACCGCAATTGTGTTGATACAAGCTAAACGAAAAGAAAGACAACAACGGCAACAACACCAACAACATAAACAACAAAAAAAATGTAAATAAATAAAATAATGAAAATTATATGATGACATACGACCGGCAAATTGTTTTATGGCCTTTAAAAATAAATAATAATAATAATAATAAAAAAATAAGAAGAAAATATCTCTTATGATCTTCTTGACTTTTTTTTTTTTATTTTATCCATCTTTATCCGTTCTTCGTGTTTTTATTTTATTAAGATAAAAAAATTTGTCTTATGCCAAAAAAAAATTCTTATTTCATGTTTACTTTATTTAATATAATTAATTTTTTTTATTTTTAAATTTTTTTTTATCATAATCGGTATGTCTTTAGTTTTGTATTACAATGCAGTATGGCCAATTGTTATCAAATCAGTGTCGGATTTAGTTAGTTAGTTTTTTTTTTTTTTTTAAATGGTATGCATGAAGCGTTAACTTCGTTGTTGTTTATTTTGAAAATTTTACCATAAATTTTGAAATTTTTGAAAGAGACTTTTCGAACTGTCAAAACATGAATTTGAATTTTCTGAAAAGATTACAAATAGTAGGCTTTGAAATTAGGAATTCTTTTTTTTTAATTTTTTGTTGCAGTGGAATTTTTAGTGTTTTAAATGCTGGTATTTTGTTTCTATGAATTAACACAGACCCTCATTTTAAAATGTTTTTAGCTAGCTTTTCATTTAAATTCATATTCGTAATGCTTATGGATTGATTACGTTAACTCTTAAACTACAAAACTAACTACTTTAAACAGCTTTGAAATAATTGAATGTCAGAAATATTTAAATGAAAAATTGAGACTCAAATTTATTCTTTTAAATAAATAATAAAAAAGGGACGAATGAAAGAAGAACAGTTTTCTAAAAGACTATGCAGGATGCTGTGCAATCTTTTAGTTTAAGAAACAAAAAATTTTAAAATATAGCATCGACGCCCTAAACTATCCATTGGCCCCTGGAACCGGTTACGTTCATAATAAAAAATTAAAAAATCTATTTTGATTATTTTCAACGTTTTTTCCTAATACTTTTAAAGTATTTTCCCTGTGGACGACTTTTTTTTTTTATTTATTTATTTTTACTTTTTTCCTTTCTAGTCACTTCTTTGTAAGTATTTAGAGATTAAAATACTAACAACGTCACATTATGAATACCTTTGTACTGTATTGTTTATTTATATAGATTTCAAAATGCACTCAATAGCAAGTATCAAAATTCACGTACATATTTGCAACATATATCGTTGCTGTTTCTGTTTGTATTTTTTTTTTTCTTTTTTGGTTTTTCTTTTTTTTCCATCTCCTGTTGAATAAAATTCGTGTAAAAGAAAATGATTATGTGACTTGAATAATCATAGAATGGAAATAATTTTTTTTTTTTGTTTATTTATTTTTGTGTTGATTAAATCAACATGCAGACACACACACAAGACTAAATAAATAAATAAAAAAAAAATTAAATTAAATTTATAAGCTAGAAGCATTTATCAAAAACAGAAAACACTTTAAATGGTTAGAAACAAAATAAAAAAAAATTCATAAAAGCAAATTAAAGTAGGCAGCAAGTGGAGTTGCCTGGTAATATGTATGTATTGCCTGAAAGAATTTTATTTTTAATTTTGACAACTGGATCTATAAAATCGCGATTATAAATGTCATTCTTATTACTTTTGTATTGCCTGTTTATTTGCTACACGTTTTTATACCTATTTTTTTTTTTTTTTTCTTTTTTGTTAATTAAATAGTTTATAATATAGAGAAAAAGAAAATGATTTTTTATACAAGAATTATCGTTTTATTTGTGTGTTTTATTTTGCTTGATTTACGAGTGAGTATTATTATCCTTTTATTTGATTTTTATGTGAATTTATTAATTTATTGTTTGAATTAGTTATAAAAGAATAAATAATTAAATTTGATTTGAATGAATTTTTTGTTTGTTCGTTGCATATAATGTAATCGGCTTGTGAATGATAGATTTTTGTAATTATTTCGGTATAAACGTTATAAATGGGGACTAAAGCTACAGTTGCCACATGTGAGCAGATATTAAGAATTAATTCCTTTATAAAACAGTCTAACCCAATTCCTGTAATAAAGGTATCTCGTGATTCTATTCACGACTCGTGTGGTTCTATACAAAAAAAAAATAACTTTTGATTCGCCAGATATTTAACAAGGATACGATTTGGATTTGATTATAAAAGAATTTTTGTTCATAGTTTTATTTTACCTGTTGTGGAGTTCTTTCCATAATTGCACCCTTAACTGCTTGTAATATTTATTATTTTACTGTCGTTTTCAATTAAAAGTGATTGTGTGGGCGTTTTTTTTTTTTTTTTTTGGTGATTACTTGAGTTTTGTTCATTAAAAAAAAAAAATATGAAATTTACTATCCGGCATCCACTATCTATCGTTAATTATTATTTTATTATTTCAAAAATAAGTTGAAGATGGATAGATTCACCTCATACTATAATGAGTAACAAAAATTTTTTATAATAAAAAAAATAAGCACATAACTCATATTTATCATTATTTCAAAAATATATGTATATAAACTTGTTATGGTAAATAAGATTTCACTTTATTATTTATGAAATATTAAAGAAACAGAAAAATAATAATCGAAGAAGATGATGTAGAAGTAGGTAGAAAGAAAGAAATCACATAATCCAAGGAGACAAGAAAATAATTCAACGTTATTGTCTCTCTGGTTTAATTTTTTTTTTCTACTGTGCTTTTACTCTAACGTTACGTTTAACAACCGCATACTTTTGTATATACACTAAATACTTATCCTTATGCATGTCCTTAAGTAGAAATATATATTTTTATTCATTTCTCTATTGTTGTGTTGTGCTATTGTCTTTTTATTGTAAATAAAAAAAATGTTTTTTTTATTCCTTCTGTAAAAAAGTGAACAAATAAAGGAAAAAGGGAAAAAATTCAACAAATTGTCTGGATGTAAATTGATATAAATATTCACATCGTTGCTAATATTTTTTGTATTTTACATATTTTCTTTAAGCTGCTGTTGCTGGCTCTGTTTTAATTTTTAATTATAAAAAAAAAAAATAAAATCTGTGTATTTCTTAAGAAAATGATTAGATTAACTCGTTTTTACATTATTAAAATAGAATTTTTTTTTTTTTGCATATTTTGTTATAAACGGTTGCCAGCAGCACGTCTTACGTTGTAAATACAAATCATTTTTATCCTTCTTATATAATTTTTTTTTTATTTTTTGTTTACTTGTACGACAATCAATTTAGTCGCCCAATAAACAACAACAGCAACAACTAAACAGCCCACTTGTAAGTTTTTTTGCTTTGTTTTTTCCTTTTAACAACGAAAATAAGTTCAGAATCTACTCCCAGTCACATCATGTATATAAGAAATGAAACAAGGAAGCGAATAATAATAATAATAATAACAACAACGCAAAAAAAAAAAAAAAAAAAAAAAAAATATTAATTTAGAATTTAGATACTCGTTATCCTTATAGCTTGAGTTAAATAAAAAAATAAAAATAATAAATAAATAAATTATGTTAATATAAATAAGATAAAGAAAAAAATTTCTTAAGGCTTAAGATTTTTTTTTTTTTAAAAGATGATTTTGCTCCTTACAAGGAGAGAAAAGAAAAATAATTTTTTTTTCTCTTATCTGTGTATTTGATTAGGGATTATTAGCTACAGTTTTGTTTTCTTTAAATGTTTACTAATTTTAAAGGGCAATTGTTTTCTGTATCTGATATAAAGTCACTAGTTTTGTAAGCATCACTTCTTAGATTACAATCGTTGTGGCTTTTATGCATGTTACTAGTGTACATTAGAAAATATTTCCCTATAAACGTTTAAACTTGTTAATATCGCAATTTATTATCGAAATTATTGTGAATATTGTGATTTAGTAAAGACACTTTGTTTCAATGCATTGAAGTAATAAACACATCAAACTGACAGTTAAGTTAACTGACAGTTAAGCATTAACTTTTAGTTTTTATTCTACTCGTGACTATATGTTTTACGTATTTCGTTTTTGGAATATATATTTAACTGTTAGCTAAGGTAGTTAGTTATGAGAACTTTTAAAAGTATTAATTTTAAGGAAGGTGCCTTATCTATTTAAATCGGTAAATTAAAATTAGAAGTGAATCTTACGTTATCACAATTTTATCATGATTAGATCGTTAGAGAATTTATTTGAATGTGTATGACCCGTTTAAGTCCAAGTAGCCATTAGTCAAGTTTGTTGCAGTGACTATAGTGGTTCGATAAGTGACTGAAATTTATTACAACGCTGTGTTTTGTTCTTTTTTATTTTTACTTTAATTAAATTTAAAAAAAAAAACATAAAGAAATATAGTTAAGTAAAAAAAAGCTCTAAAAGTTTGCCACTACAAGTAAGTAAAAATCAATCATGAAATAAGAAATAAAGGTAAAAGTACATAAAATGGGGAATAAATATAAAAAGCTTTTCAATAA
This sequence comes from Ptychoptera albimana, assembly GCA_961205885.1. Lineage (NCBI taxonomy): Eukaryota > Metazoa > Arthropoda > Insecta > Diptera > Ptychopteridae > Ptychoptera > Ptychoptera albimana. Next base: position 25,477,141 of record OY540804.1, read on the forward strand.
TAAAACCCGCAAAAAAAAAAAAAAAAAAAATCATTGTATTCTACCCTCGATTTTTGTGTTTATTTATTATTATTAATATTCAATGTTTAAGCTTATGTTATTGTTTAAAGTAAAGTAAAGTAAAGTTAAACTTAAACTTCTATTGTTTTCTTTAATAATTCTTTTATTTTAAATGTTTTACGATTTTGCAAACGAGAGCTTTGCATTTAAGAATTTTAACAATTTTTTTTTTATTTTTTGTCGTAAATTTTTACTTCTTTTTTTTTTCGTTTCTTCCTGTTTCTTGTAAGATTTCATTTCAGTTGTTTTTTTTTTTTTTTTTTTTTGTACATTTCTTACTTAAATTTATCCCAAATTTTTTTGTTTGTTCCGTGGTGGTTTTTTAATACAAAAGATTATTGAATTTTTATCACGATTTTCGTCTTGTTTACTTGATAATGGATGCAGTATTTATTTTTTTTTTTTTGGATAATTATTTCATTGAGAAAATTGAATAAATGTAATTAAATGTAATGTTTACGGTAATGGATTTTAGTTTTTTGTATTTCGTTGAGTAGTATCCACAAATTTTCTTTATAAACTTTCACAAGCTTACGGTTTTTTTGTTACATTTTTTTTTTGAAGGCTTTTTAAATGCATCATACAGCAATACAACAAGATTTATTGAAAAAACATTTTTTAATCGTTTGTATTTACTATAAATTCGCTTTGAATGATATAAAATTTTATTGATCTGTTAATGTAATTGCTCTGAAACACATTTTAGTGATTTAAGATGTGCATTAAATTGTATTGGAGGGTTTTCAGGTGAGTAATTAGGTTTTTTTTTTTTTTTTTTTTAGCTAAAGCAGGGCCTAAGCGAGTTTTTAAATGGAATAAATGTTTTTATTAGACTTTCACTGTGTTCTGTAGAATTAATTTTAAAATAACTTGGTACATAGAGATACAGCTTAAAGAAGTAGTTGTGTATCTGTTCCAAGTTGACTAATTTTAGTTTTCCTTCTATTTTCCCTGTTTTTAAGGCTGCAACTTTTTCTAGCAATATGTCAAAATAATGACACACAATCTTATTATAATTTAATGCCACTACGATTTTTATTCGCCTTTTTTTTTTTAATTATTTTATTATAAAAATCATTACACAAAATTATCACCACCACCAACCACCACCAAAAAAAAAACCAACAAAACATTTCTCTTTTTCGCTATATTAAATAATTTTATTTTTATTTTTTTAATATATAATCATCTCATTTAATGAATAAATTATTATTTAAAAACAAAAAAATTATTAACAACGTTAAACTACACCAACTATTACTACAGCAAATAACAATTTTTTTTATTATTATTATTCTGAAAAGAAAGAAAAGCCTCTGCCAGCTCTGTACATCACAACAATTTTCATTAGTACAAAAAAAAAAAAAAAATAAAAAAAAAGGAAAAACAACAAAATTTATAAAACCGGAAAATTAATATAAAAAAAAAAAAAAAAAAATTCTTCTATTGTTGATGATGAGAAAATTAAAAAAAAATAGAAAATGAGAGATTTTTTCCCATTTTTCCTTTTATTTTAAATAATTTTTTGTTTTTGTTGTTTTATTTATTCCTTTTGTTTTCACTCTGAACCACCCACAAATATACACACACATATATATATATATATATATACTACAAGTATACACTAAAAGCCCAGGGTAATTATTGGCCTCAGGTGCATCTAATTTATATGAAAAAAAAAAAAAAGAAAAAAAATGAAAAATAAATAAAGAAAAATTATATAAATATAAATAAGAAAATCTATAATGTTTTATAAAATATTTTATAAAATGTGTGTGGTTATTCATTATCTTTTCTGGTTGATTCTTCTTATTGCGTAAACAGGAGAACCAAATACATCATTGGAAGTGGTAAAGCAAAGTAAAAACATGGCATTGGTAGTCGTTGTCGTTGTATTTAAACGATTTATTTGTAGATTTATGTAAATGAAATTTTTTTTTATTTTTAAATAAAAATAATTATTTAATTGCTATACTGATACAGGTGTGTTTCGTATTTAATTTACCATTTTTTTAGTTTATCTGGTGATTTATTGATGTAACTTTAAATACTGAACCAGTTTGTTTACTTTATTTAGAATTCACATAAATTTCTGAAATTTAATTTCAGATAAATTTGAGCACAAAACATAATGTTTATTGGATTTTAATGGTTTTCAGGTGTAATGAAGTTCTGGTTTTGGTTCAGGTTTACAAAGTAAGATAAAGAGTTTTTTAATACTAAGTCAAGTAACCCCTGAAATGCATTTAATGTAAATTTTAGCTGAATTCATTGTAAATCTACTAAAATTCCATGTTTTTAAGAAGTTTCTTTAGAAAATATGTAATCGTTTTATTAGTGGAAGTTTCGCTGTAAGTTTTAACTTTGTTTTTGTGTATGAGGCCCCTACAAAATTATTATTACTGTACACAGTAATGTTTCGATTAGTCTAGCCATTTGATTTCGTGACTTTATTAACTGGATTTTTAGAATACTTTCTTATGTAAAGACTTTTGTAATCAAGTACACTAAACTCTGCACAATTTTTTATTGAATTTAATTTAATTAATAATAAAATGAACTGGACTAAACACAAAAGGACTCTTTGAGATTTGACTGTACTTAGAATTGGGGTAAAAATTTATTTTCTTTTTATTTTCTCTGACTATAATTATTTGTTTATTATTTTCTCGAAACAAACAGCAGATAAAAAAAAGATGAAAACAAACAAAATAATCAAAGGAGAATAATAATAATAAAAAAAAAAAAAAAAAAAAAACCAATGTAGGGAAAAATCACTTGAAAATAATATTAAAAGAAAAATTAAAAACGGAAAAAAAAAAAAAAATATAAATAAGACAGATCGGTGACATTTTTGAGTGATTAAACATAAAAATAGGAATGATATTTCATAATGAACATTTAACATTGTTTCTCCTTTTCGGTTTTTATTTTTATTTTTATTTTATATATTTATTTATTTATGCTTTTCAAATACAAACAATAAAGCGAACCTTGTACATTATTGTTGTCTTGATGCTCTAGGATGGTAAATTTTTATATAGAAAAAAAAAAAAAGAAAAACGCAAAGTAAAATAAAAGTAAAAATCTTTTTGTTGGGGTTGTTTGTTTCTTGAGTATTTTTATATCTTTAAATAAGCTTTCTTTATGCATCTCTTAATAATTTTTTCCTTTTTTTTGGAATACTTAAAAAATTGTTTTTAATGTTGTTATGTTAGTTTGTATTTATTTTTTCCGGAGGGACGTTTAGACATTGCCATCAGAAAATAACTGAAAATCTTTTTTATTTATTTATTTATAATTGTGTGGAATAAAAGAAAAAATATTTATACTAATGCTGTAATCATATCTTGGCTTTTTGTGATATCAAAATCTTTGGTTTGTGTGTATTTTTACCTGTTTATAACCTGTGCTTCTTAAGATAATGAATTTTGCTGAATACAATTAGCCCTCAAACTATTTCGATAGCAAAGTCTTTTGTTTTGTTTAGTTTTTTCGATTTAACGTGTACAGAAATTAGTAGGCAAGAAAATCTTTAAGACTTCTCAACGGAATTTTTAGTATCTTTCAAGAGTAATGACCGGAAAATCATAATATTTACATTTTATATGAAATTAGACTTAAAACAATAAGAAAGTAAATGCGTTAGTTCCGAACTGACTAAATAAGCCGTAAGTCGTAATCATAATTAACGTAAGAATAACATAAGAAATGTCACTTTTCAACAAATTTCAACTCGGCACAATTAAATCAAAATCCCGATACATGGAATCAGAATTTAATCTTGGAGTTAAATAATCTAAAAAATTAGATAAATAATAATTTTATTTAATCATTTCTTAATAAACAGTAAACTGCAACAAGCACATAATATAATTAATAATAAATTTGACAGTATTAACAGTATCTACCCTTAAAGTAAAATTAATTACATTTTGATTTTGTTTTAAACAAAAAAAAAATTGTTTGTTTATTGCCAACCAGATTATTTATGTTTATTTTGCATAGAAGACGTCTAACATCACCCTAAACAGTTAAAAAAGTAAAAAAAACGAAAATTGAATTTAGTTTATTATTGTAAAGATGATACTGGGAAGCTTTTATTCTTTCTTCCTTTATTTTTACAAACAATTTCTCCTTGTATGTATCCATCCTATCTGTGTTACATATAATAAAATAATGTATTTTCCTATTATATATAATATATACGTTGTTGTTGGTATTTTTTTTTTCTGCTTTTTTATTACAATCATAAAAAAAAGCACATCGAAGAAAAATAAAACACAAGCAGCGCACAAAGAAACAAACAAAAATAAAATTATCGTTAGATTGTGTATTTATAATACGCGAAATATAATTGTTTTTCTTGTGATAATAACAAAAAAATAAATAATAAAAATGAGTGCATAGTAGTAGAGTACAGTTATGTGTTTTAATAATTAAATTACAAAAAAAAAAAGAAAATAATTAAATATTAAGAATAATAATAAAAAAAAAAAAAGACTGTGCTGTTAAAGCTGCTGTTTGCTAGAAAGCTTTAGCAAGCAATTGCTTTGGTAAATGAGAGAATTTTGTGGAGAAAAATTGTCGATTTTGATACATGATTTGTGTACTTTCGGAAAATATGTTTGTTTAGCATTGGAAATGGTGTTTGTCTTGCTTAGGGAATTTTAAAATTCCTTGAAAACAATACGAGTATACGAGATTTCGTGTATTTTGCTTGTTTTTCATACGTTTAAAGGAGTTCAAGCAAGTTTCATCCGGAAAACATTTAAGTAAACCTGGGGGTAGTACAGATTGAAAGTATTAACAGTTTTATACCTTTTAATTAATTAATCTTTAATTACAAAGTTATCTATTAATTCTATTACACCGATTAAAAATAATTTGTGAAATGGTTTTCGTATCGATAATTGATTTTAGACGAAATTCCTTATAAGCTGGATATTCAGATGAAATTTTCTATTAATTAAAATTTTCGAATATTTCTTTGTTATTCCATATTTTAGTGATAATAAGATTGTGATAGTGTAGTCACAAAGCTTGTAATCATCATACAAATTATCGCTACAAAGTTGTGCTAGCATTTTAAACGATAAATCCTTTAACAAATATTTATATTTAGATTAAAGTTGTTTCACTTTTTTGTTAATTATTTAAACTGTAGGTGTATGGTATATATATATATATATATATGTAGATTAATTAAAAAAAAAAAAAACATATTTACATTAAGAGACGAGGAAACAATACGGCAACACAAAGAGTATTTAGTTAAATAAATGACAAGTCGACGAATAATAGTTGAAAAGTATTTTTAATTAAATAATGTTTTTATGTTTATTAAAAATAATTAAAAAAAAATATTGTTAAATATTTATTTATTATTATTATTAATTATTATTATTTTTTTTATAAATAATAAGTTGGTGTAATAATAAAACAAAAAAAAAACAATGAATTTTGTGTGTTTTCTTTTCGCCCTTTGTAACAAAAACTGTTTACAAACAAATTGAAATCTCTGTATATCATTTATTGTTGAATTTTATTTTATTTATTTATTTATTTATTTTTTTCGTTTTCTTTTCTGTGTGTATTTAATAAGGGATGGATAGGTTTTTATTATTATTTTTCTTTTTTCTTTGCCGCTGTGTTATTAGGTTAACAAAAGTGTGTTCATCGCGTTGTATTAAATCGTAACGAAAAACCAAAATTATTTTTTTTTTATTTTATTTCGTTTCGTTTTTAGTATTATATTTTTGACGTTATAAATGAAGAGAATTATAAGTGTTACGGTGGTAGTTGAAGAATTTTGCCTTTTTTTTCGTTTTTCATTTTTGGTGAATTGTGTTTAAGCACAGAAAAATAATAAAAGCGAAACAATGATGATGATGATGATGGGTATGATGGTTTGAAATGTATAGGAAATATTTTGTTGTATTGTGAATACTGGGGTTGTTGAGGGTGTAGTAAAAAAATAAAAAAATATTTTGTGTTATAGCATAAAACATAATTTTATTTTACTCTTCTATACCCTGGCACTGGGTACCATTTGATTTGCTAAATGGATGGATGGCTGCTTGGTTGGTTGAATGACTGAATTCAATGTGTATACAGATTTTTTGTATTGTAAATGGGGTTGTTTTAGTTTGTTTGTATATTTTTCTGTAATATATACCGATTGATGTCAGATGATTTTCTCCATATTCATTTCCCGTTTTTCTTCTTTCTTTTTTTTTTTTTTTTTTTTTGTTATAAAATAATAATAAACTGTAATAAAGAATTGTTATTATATGAGTATTTTGGTAGGAATAAATGAAGTGCAAAAATGGTCTAAAAGTTTCTTTTTTTTTTTTTTTTTATTCTTTAATAACTCTGTTCGTTGTTTTGATACTTGATTTTTTGATTATTAATTTTCACTAATTGATTTCGTTCGTATTTGCAAAATTGCATAAAGAAAAAAGAAAAAAGTAAAGAAATCACCAGCTAAAAAGCTTGTTATTTGCATTTGTAGACAAAAAAAAAAAAAATTAAAAAAAAAATGTGTTAATAATGAATGAAATTTCATTTTTAAAAGAAAAATAATTTGTTGTGTTAAACGTTGACGGTTTTCAGAAAAAAAAAAAACATTGAAGTGGTAGAGTTTAGCAATTTTACTAATTGATTACTTTAAACAAAAAAAAAATTAATTGACCACACTGTGAAGCATTATACTAATTAACAAAATTCTTTCGTTTTTTTTTATGTTTGTTTGTTTGTTTATTATTAAAAAACAATTTCAGCAGAGCTTTTAATTAAAACAAACAATGATATGTTAGATGAAAAAAGCTTTAAAAAGTAATAAATTGAGTATATCGTTTGTGTGTGTGTATGTGTATGCATATTTATGTGCATTCAGTTTATTAAAAATAAATAAGAAAAACAATTTTCAAGTGGTGTTTTGGTATTTTTTTTTTTTGTTTTTTCTTCCTTTTCGCTGTTACTGTTGCTTGTTTATGTCTTATGTTTTGGTGCGAATATTAAAATAAATGGACACAACTTTTTAAAAAAAAAAAGGATGGTTAAACTGAAATGTTAAAATATCTTTCCTATAATATTTGTCGGTTTGCTTTATTAAATATTTACAAAAGTAATTTTGGTTGTTTGGTATGTTTAAAAAAAAAAAAAACATTTCGCGTGCACCAAGTAGCAACAAGCTACCAGAATATATCTTGTTGGTATTTTTCTATATTATTCCTTGTGCATTTTTATTTTTTTAAATTAATTTTTACTAATTTTAAAGCTTTTTAAAATGTATTAAATTTAATTAATAAACTTCTCTTGAATATGTCTGCCTGTCTGTTTGTTTGTTTGTTTGTTTGTTTGTTTGTTGATACATATCCACTAATAAATGGATATCGAAGGTGAAAATAAGATAAAAAGAAATAAACATTGGCGCACATCACACATAAATTTATTCGAAAATAGATACACCGAATACTTTCATTAATTTTTAATAAAGTTGTGCTATGCTATTGGGGATCCTGATAAAACAAAAAAAAAAAAACAAAAAAAAAAAAATAAGAAAACGAAAAGCAACCGTAAAGGAAAGTAAAGGAAAAAAAAAATAAATATTATTGGTTGTGTTGGTTAGGATGGGTAGGATGGGATAAAATTTCCACTATACTTTCGTGTTTATTTCTTATTCTCCTGTAACATTTCGTACCTTAAAAGAAAAGAAAAAAAAAACATTTTTCTATATTGAATTGAATTTTCCACCTTTTTTTTTTCTTTTATTTCTTTCACTTTTTACTCTTCTACCAACTACTTTATATAGTGGTGGTGGTGTCGTGGTTTTTTTTTTTTTTTTTTATTTCTTTCTTCTACTTTTATTTAAAGGTTAAATTGTAGCAAATTTTCTTTATTTTTACTAAATGTTTTTTCTACATATGCAAGTAACATCGGTTAAGAAAAAAAAAAAACATTTCTTCATTCCTTTCTATAAATTGGTTAACATGGTTTTTGCGAATCTTAAAGGTTTCTACTCTTAATAGACACACACACACATAGTATATGACGGAGAAGAAAAAAAAAAGAAAAACGTTAAAAATTAGATAGAAGAAAGGGATATTAAAGTTCAATACGATATTGATGATGGTTAATGGTTAATGGTGGTATTCAATGGGGGTGGTGGTTTCATTTTTATAGGGTTAAAAATGTAATACTTATGATCGTATACATATTAACCGCACATAACTATTATTTCCAAGGTAATAAAATAAATAAAAAAAAAATTTGAAATAAAATTAAATTACGAGAAGAATTTTTTTTGGGTTTTTTTTTTTTTTTTCAATTACAGATTTGTTTCATTCTGTTTGTGGTAAATTTATCAAGGGGTATATTTGTAGGGTTTTATGTACGCTTGTATGGTGAAATTGTAAATTGTTTTCTACTAATTGTTCCTCTGGTTTAATCTTTGGTTTGTTAGAATGAGTCTATTTCTGTTGGTTTTCGTGTTAAATGTTGAATTTTTAAAGGAAGTTTCCTATTAAAATTCTTTTGACTACAATTTCGATGTTTGCTCTCATTCAATGTTTTTGTCTATAAATTTGTCTTGAATTTCTATTTCAATTAAGACAATTCAGGTTGCAACTAGGACTAGAACAAATCTAGCAGTATTTTCAGGCATAGTACTATCCGCAAAGGTGACTACAATTCAAAGTGCATCTCTAGCAGTATTTTCAGGTATAGTTCTATCTGTTAGTCTGGCTCAGGTATGTCTGCTAGTCGGACTACAGTTCAAACTACATCTCTAGCTGCATTTTAGACGACAGATCCGTCTGCAATTCTTACTAAAATTCTCTAAATAACTCCATCGCTACCACAGACAAAAACATCAACTAAGAACCCCTGTCTAACATTAAAATAAATCCTAATCCAAGATTATAACAATTTAATTCATAAAATCTTTAAATAATTCAATTAAATCATTTTTACGATATAATTTTTAAACAAAACACCATACAAACAAACACATCGTTAAACATTTAACAATAAACAGAGCTTTTAAAGTAAATAAAATATAAATTACGTCTTAAGTAATACGATCTGATTCGCATCCTTAAATCAGGCAAAATAGAAAAAAAGAATAATAACAAATATTGTGGTGGTTTAATAGTTTTATCTCAAAATTTTTTTTTAACTCCACGTACACAGATTATTTATTTTTTAAGTCAACAATCGGTTATTTTGTGTTACAAAAAAAAAAGGCATGAAACGTACTTGGCAAATGAAATGTGTTCAGTGTTTATTGTAATGTTGGCTTGGGTTGGGTTGGATTGTGTGGATTTACTCTCTGGCTAGTTGACTCGTATTAATCCTAGTACTAAGTAGCTTAATATATTCTCTTAAAATTTTTTTAGAAAATCACAAACAACACAATACCCAGTGTTTTATATACAATTAGATGTAAATTATATAGAAAATGATATACACTCGCCTCATAATTTGTTTTTTTTTTTTTTTCTTTACTTCCTTTTCCTATTTCTTAACCTTGTTCTACGCCCATAATAATGGGATGAACTGTAGCTATTCAACTCGTTGTACTAATAATAATAATAATAATAATAATAATAATAATAATAATAATAATAATAATATAAATTAACATTATGATTGGTATGAGTTGAACTTTTTTTTTTTACTTAATTTTAATTTTTCAATAGAAAGAATGAAAAAATTTCATACCATTTGTCAGAGTCTTTGGCTGCACGTTTGTCGTTTTTAAAAAGTTTTTTTTTTTAATTTTTTTTTTAATTTTTTGGCAAAATGCCCTTTACAAAATTTTACTTTTCTTTCTATACATATAAAGGAAGTAAATGAAAATAAGGGCAAACTAAATTTACTTTTGGTATGTTTTACGTTAAAAAAGAAAACATTTGTCAGCATTGCTAAGTCTTAAACGTTTTTCCTTTTTTTTTTGGTTTTGTTTTGTTTTCGGCTCTATTACTTGGCATTAATAAAGTATTTTTCTGTGTCCCTATGTTTTTCAAAAATTTATTTGTTTATTTTATAATTAAATATTAGTAAAAATGTCATGAATAATATCCTTGCCCATTCAATAACTAACAAAATCACCCATACCCCATCGAAAAACTAGAAAAGTGTTTAGGAAAACCCAAAAAAAAAAAAAAAAAAAGAAGTCTTTGTTAACGTTGGCAACGTTTTTTTAGGGTGAGTGTTGGGTTGATTTTTCTCTAGTATAGTAGCTAAATCTGTAAAAATTTTCTTTATTATTCTTCTATATTATTTACTAACTCTGTAATTTTCTATATTTTTTTTATAATTTTTTATTTTGTAATATATATAACAAGGGGTGAATATCAAAAAAAAAAAAAGAAAACTTTTAATTCATTTTACTCCTCCGCTTATTAGTAGTGTGTGTGTGTGTGTGTGTGTGTGTATAGAAATATATCAGATTTACTTGTATTAAAAAATTATATGAATAATAACGAAATTATGGAAATTATTGAATAAAAATAAATAAATATAGAGGGTGATTTTTTTTTTTTTTTTTTTAATTTTTACTTTATTAATAAAATTGATGATGTTACCAAAATTAAATTATTTTTACTTAAATTTGCGATGGTTTTTTGTTTTAAGTAATATGAAATTGATAGTCAATTGTTTGATTTAATTTTCTCTTTTCTTTTCTTTTCCTTTCTTAACACTAAACAGCTTTCGTGTAGTAAAAAAATAATAAAAATATTGGTAAAAGAACCAACAACTAAAATTGATTATAAGTGATCAATCAAATCGGATTTTTAAGATGGGAAATATGTCTGAAGTATGCTGCATTTATTTTAAAATGAATTTTTAAAAACCATATGGTTGTATGCTATTACACTTAATTCATTTTGTTTGTTTTTTTTTTTTTTTTTTTTTTTTTGTTAGTTTAAGTCGCTTAAGAAGCTTTAGTTAACATATTTTGCAATTGAATTTTGATTAAATTTTTTTCAAGTTTTTTTGTTGAATCACCTGGTAAGCTATTGGTTATATATTTTAACTATGACTGTGTAATTATTATGAAGGAATAAATCTTCCAAATGGTGAGATAAACGTTGGTTAAAATTTGGTTCAGGGCGGGTATCCACAAATATTAATCAACTGATTTAATTTAAATATGATGTTAATTCGAAACAGCGATTTGCTAATGTTATAAACGAAATCGGGTCATACTTCATGTCAGTACTTACGCCTAAATGATTTAATGGTCTGTTATAAGCCAATTCGTGATTAAAAGTCATGCAAATCAATTTTGGTTCATAGAAAGTCACTGCGTACGACAGTTTAACCGTGCATTGGCTGAATAAGTCGACAAATTTTTGCTTACCATTGAAATTTTTTGGTAAAATTTGTATCTAAGTCCACGTTAATCCATTTTTTTTTTCTACACAAAAACACTTGTTAAGGATATAATAATAAGTAGAAATTATGAATAATTAAAACCAAGTACAGTATCGATAAGTAATTTAATTTAAACTGCATAATTACAATAGTTAAAATTTTTTTTTTAATTCAACTAAATTTTATACAGATTTCTTTCTTTCTAAGGATGAGAATTTCGTTATTTTTATTTATAATTTGTATTAAGGTATTAAGTACCATTCGTTTTGGCAGTGTTTACTTGTCGGGTTTTGTTTTATCTAATAGGATACCCAGCTGTATAAATTTTTTTTTTTTTTTTCTTGCCTATAATATTTATATGGTTAACCTCCCATAGCGACACTTTATTGTGTTGTATTTATATATCCATAAGTCTTATTATTATTATTATTATTATTATTATTATTATTATTATTATTATTATTATTATTATTATTTCAATGAGACAGCAGCATAAGCAGCATAAAGTATGTAATAAATCAGTTTTTTCTTTGCTTTTGTCGATTTTTTTTTTGAACTACTTGTTGTTTTTCGGTTGCTATTTTTGGTTTTTTTTTTTTTACAAATAATGAATTATTTTATTTGTTGTGAGACTCTGGCCTGGTGGCTGGTGCCATTTCTCTATATATTTTTATATTAATATTATAATTATTTTATAATGGTTTTAAATATATTTTAAATTAATGGTAATAAAAAGGTGGTATAATAAATAAAAAGGTATCCAAAAAAAAAAAAATATTTTTCAGTTACATAAATTCATGTAAAAAAAAAAAATATTTTTTTTTTTGTGATTATTCTCTTGTGTTTGGTTGTCCTATTGGAATGTTTATGCTTTTTTTTTTTACCAGCGTAATGTAGTGTTTTCTATATTTAAGAAGTAAAGTATTACAGCATAGCAATTTATCTGTTCATAATTTGTATTTAAGTAATATAGTAAAACGACGAATATCATTAATTTTGTAATAAAAACTATGATGGTGGTGATACTGCTGGTGCTGTTGTTGTTTTTACTGTGGCTGCTGTTTACTTCTAGTAATTCTTAAATAAATCCTTTTTTTTGTTTATTATAAATAATATCTTTGAAAAGGATAGACTATTACAGGCTTGCATATTTCAGTTTTTCTGCTAATTATTAAAAAAAAAAAAACATTTTTTTTTCTTTTTACGTTGTTTATGTGTGAATCAGTTAAATCAGTCATTAATGAAAGAATACATTATAAAAGTTTTAAATAATTAAAAAAAAAATTTAAATTATTTGTCTACATGTTTATAAAAAAAAAAAAACTTCTGTACAACACACCTGAGCACATTGAAATTTTCATCTAAATTTCTCCATTATTTCTATGGTTTAATAAATATTTGAAGCAAATCATATTGATTCTATGTGTGTATGTGTATGTGTGTGTGTGTGTAAAATATAATTTTTCAACAATAATTAATTAAAATTTAATGTTTATCCGATTAACTTTATTTTATAGTCAAGTCGTCAAGGTATTTTGTGTCGCGATTTTTTTTTTTCCTCTAGCTTTGCATGGAAAAGTTATTTTAAAAGCGCCTAAGTATATGCAATATTTAAAACACACTGAGTGAAACACACAAATGTGAAACAATAATAATAAAATGCAATTTTACTAGGAATATATTTAGTAGAAAATTTTCAACTTTATTTATTTACTTTTTCTTTTTTTTTTTTTATGTATGCATATAAAGATTATTTATTATTACACTCTGTTGGTCTCATATTAATGTTGACATGCTTACATTTGGTGTAATTTTAATATCAACCAGTGTTTGTTAACATTTCTAACTAATATGACACATTTTGACAGTGAATCGTTTGTTGTGTGTGTGTTTTTTTTTTTTAAAGGATTTAAGTAAATTTAAATTTTAACTGAGGGTATTAACTGTTGTAAGTTGAGTCATTCAATTAGTTTTGCTTTTAAGAATGTGAAAAAATATTTTTATATAAGTAAATTTACTTTGGAATAACGTTAAGTGATAATTAGAGATTGTTAACCCTTTTAAAGGTAAACAAAGGATATTTTTTTTTTTGTTTTGTTGTTTAAGTTAGTTATTGTGATCTTTCGTCACTATTTTCCTTGGTTGGGAGTGGATAATTTAGGCATCTACTGGCTTTTTTTAGATGTAGTAACCGTTTCACTGGCTGATTTAAATCTTAAAAGGTTTTAAAACACTGATTCTTTATTTATAAAATTAAAGCGAAAAAAACGAATTTTATTAAATAACAATAAAGTTAACAAAAATAATCAAAATTCCATTAAATTATTCAATCTTTTCAATGCATAATCTTTAACTACCTGTACTCTAATGCTAGACATATGTTTTGTATATTATACCTGGTTATACTTTCTGTCTCACTATTTCTATATGAAAATAAATAATTTTCCTGTTTTTTCTTCTTTAGTTTAGTAGTTTAATGCTTTTTCAAAAATTATTTATATTAATTACTTTTAATATAGAATTATAATAATAATTTTCATAACCGAGACACAATACAACACATAGTAAATGGTAAAATGCAATCTTTTCTCTCTATACATTGAATAATAATTTTTTAGAGCATATTAATTATGTAATTTAACGTCTTTTCTCAGTGCACATGGTGTATTTAGACTGGGGTTTTTTTTTAATTTTATTTATTTATTATAAATAATAATAATTTGAAAAATTTTCTATTTTCAAAGATAATTAAAGCAAATGGAAATAGAAATGATAATAAAGAATTAGAATTATTTATCGAAGCATTTGAGGAGGCAGAACCAACATTACGATGGATACGTAAAGCAAGTCGTCATCAACGTAATTTAAAACGTAATAATTATCGTTATAAACGTAATACACATACTGATAATATTAAATTAGATAATAATATATTTTCAATGGTTGATTATGATGATTTTAATAATAATAATAATAATAATAATAATAATAATAATAATAATAATAATAATGATGATGGTGATTTACCAAAAACATTTAAAGATATTCGTAGTAAATATTCAAATATTGAAGATTTAGATATTTTAGATAATGGTGATACATGGTATAATAATTTTCGTGAAAAAGAAGTTGAAAAAGATGATGATTTACAACAGGAAATGGTTAATCAAAATAATAGTAATATTATAAATAATAATCAAGATATAAATTATGAGAAATTTGATAATCAAATTGATAATATCGAAACGAATAATAATAACAACGATAATAATAATAATAATGTTAAATCAAATATAATTGATAATACAGCTGTTAAAAATGATTTAAATACGTTAGTATCACGTAAGGCTGCGATTAATATAAATAATCGACGATTACATAAGCGTAAACGTAAGAAGAAACGGCCAAAAGTTATAAAAATAATAACTGAAGAGAATGATGCTGATGATGATGATGATGATTATTATGATGATGATCATAATAATATTGATGATACCGATATAAATATTGATAAAATAAGTCAAAAGAATAAAAATTTAATTAATACCGCATTAGATGTGATTGGTGAGAAAAATCATAATGATATTGATTACAATGAGGATATTGGACAAGGTAATATAAAAATAAATGGTATCGGCGGTGATGATACAGATAATAATGATGCAGATGATGATGATCCGGATGTTTTAAATCCTTATAAACAAATGAATACAGATAATAAAATTGATTTTAGTAAATCAAATCGTTATCAGCCACATATTGAAGAAGTCGACACGGATAATACATATTTTTATCCGGGTAGAGTTAAGGATGTTAATAAATATTCAAAGCAACATTTTATTAATCTAGAGAATGATGATAGTGTTACATTGGGAAAGAATTTTAATCAAGAGGAACCATTTAATTCGGATTTAATAAGTAAAACCGCACTCAGTGCAACAGATAATATAAAAAATTATGCAACACCATTACCATC
This sequence comes from Ptychoptera albimana, assembly GCA_961205885.1. NCBI lineage: Eukaryota > Metazoa > Arthropoda > Insecta > Diptera > Ptychopteridae > Ptychoptera > Ptychoptera albimana. Next base: position 25,492,562 of record OY540804.1, read on the forward strand.
ATTGGATTCAACTGAGATTGATTCAATGAATCACAAAGATATTGCCTTGTCAAATATGCAGGAATTAAATTCCATGAATGAAAACTATTTAAAGCCACGGAATTTAATAAAACCATCTGATAATGATATAACAAAAATAAATCCAATAAATGATGAAATAAATAATCCATTATTTGATACAGAATCATATAAAGGGAATTTATATTATTCGGTATTCTTTCCAAATCACCCATCAACGCCTGATGCTAAACAAAATACAAATCCAATTGGTTTACAAACACGCGATGTTTATGATATTGATAATATAAAGCCACTCGAACCGATTGTATTAAAAGATCAACTCAATAGTAATAAAAATGATTTATCGCATGAGGCAAATTATAAATTATCAAAATTAGAGCAGGAGACAATGGATCGTTTGCATAGGAATAATGTTACAATAAAAACAATAAACGAATACAATCAAAGAGTGTGGTCAAATCGATTTAATCAGAATAAGGAACAATTATCATCATTACAGCATAAGCCAAATATTAACGATAATGGAAAAATGAAAAATTTAAAAGCGTATCGACCACAAAAGTTACCACATCCCAAAACGGCAATAGCTGAGAAACGTGACACGACACATTTATTAACCGAAGACTTTAACTATTTTAATGATAACGAATTAAATCTTAATAATAATTCCAATGAGACTAAGTCACTTGATGATAATACAAATGATATGAGTAAACAAGGTACGGATAATGCTGAGAATAATACAAATATTGACTTTGTTGCACGCAGCATAAATCCTTCAAATGAGATTAAATTGAAAATAAGTAATCGTTTAATGGAACGTGGTTTTGGTGCATCATTACCAAGTGACTCATTTCCCAAAGAGAAAAGTATCAGAAATCATAACTTTTTTAAAAGGGATAATAACAAGGAGCTCAATAACGACAATAATAATAACGATAATAATAATTTTAAAACTGATCATGGTGGTAATTTGTTGGAAAATATTAATGCGAAAAATGAACCGAAAAGTGAAATTTCAAACCAACTAGGTGATGTGGCTGGTGGTGCTGAGCCAAGTGAAATAAAAAGTGTCGAACTAACACCTTCTGTATCGATTGGTAGAAAATTACTACAAATTCCACAATTCATCGATCAACGCCCTCAAAAATTAAGAACAAATAATAATTTACTAAAGCCACGAAATATATACGAATTCGGTTTATTGAATCACCAGTCAGATCAACCAGTGATTATTCAACAGAGTGATTTAATGAAATCACCTAAATTTAATTATCTTGACAATATTGTACAAACTCCAATTTTAGGTAATCATATGTATCGTGCGAATACACCAAGTGAAATTCATTTTCCTAACACTCGGGATATTGACATAAATAATAATTCTGGCGAGAATCATAATATTGATAATCATGAGGATAATCATAGTGATAATAATCATAGTGATAATAATCATGGTAATAATGAAGAGCACCATGATAATGATAGTGATGGTAGTGGTCATGGTGAAGAAGTAATTGAAGAGGAAATCGAAGAAGAGGAAATTGAATATGACGAAGATGATGGATCAGGGCATAGTGAGCACAATGAAGATCATGAAAATCATAATCATGAAAATGGTGATCATAATGAACATAGTGACCACGGGGAACAGAATGAGCACACCAGTCATGGTGAGCATAATGATCATGATGGTAATGGTGATCATGGTGATCATGGAGATCATAGTGATAATGGAGATCATGGAAATCATGGTGACCACGGTGGTAATGGAGATCATGGCGAACATAGTGATCATGGTGATCATAGCGGTAATGGTGATCATGGCGATCATGGTGATCATGGAGATCATAATAATCATGGTGAACATGGAGATCATAATAATCATGGTGATCATGGTGATTATGGTGATCATGGTGATCATGGTGATCATGGTGATCATGGCGACCATGAAGATCATGATCATGGTGACAATGATACAAAGCAAAGTAAAATTCATCATATCCATCATACACAGAAAATAGAACATAAACATCATGATAAAAACCATAATGATTGTAAGAATTGTGATTGTAGCAAAATAGATTCTCACCATAATAATGAGCACAATAAAAGTGATAGTCCCAAACATGAACACGAGCATAAAAATGAGCACAAGCATAAGGAAGAGCATAAACATGAAAATGATAAGGAATCCCATAATCATAATAATAAAGACAAGCAAAAACCAAATGACTTTGATCATTTTAAAAATGATTTTAACTTTGGTAAAAATTTTAATGAAAAAAACTGCTCAGCAAATACAACCGCAGGCAGCCAGATAAGTTTAAAAATTGAGATCAGCATAAACGCTACAACACCATCGTCGGTCCACAAAGCTGAATTCAGCCATAATACGAACCGGAATAAAAAGGACATTGCAAAAACTGTTGCAGTTAAGGATTTAGAGGTGAAGAAAGGTGACTCCCAAGCAGTTGGCGGTGTGGTCGTGACTATTGAAAAAATAAACCCAGGAAATATAACAGAACGGAAATTGAATAAGCGTGCGATTAAAAGACATTCGACACGATCAAATCGTCGAAAATTTCGAAAGACGGATAAATTTATTGAGTAAAAAAAAAAATTTAATGAAATTAATTATTAATTTTTAATTAATTAATGAAATTAATTAAAATTTTTAATCTTTTTAATCTTTTGTTTTGTATCAGAGATGCTATACCAAAGAGGGAAGCTTCCGAGCCCTTATTAATTGATTTAATGACGGGAAAATTACCAAATCAATTGGTTAAGGTATTATTCGATTATTTTTATTTTTTAATTGTATAGGATCAACAGTTTTTAACATTTTTAGGCTGTATTCAAGCTGGTAAGTAGTAATAAAAATTTCAAACAACAAATATCACCAACATTAAAATCGAAAAGCCCCGAGGAATATAAACCATCGGAGAATTTGGACGCTTATAAAAATCAGGTAATAGATGATCATAATAACAATGCATTTCTATAAGTGATTCCATAATTATCCATCAGAATAATGCTGATATAATTAAGAAAACTGAGGAAATGTTAAAGAAATTAATGTCAGCGATAACAAGTTTAATTGAGGAGCAAGTACATATCAGAACTTGTTTACCATTACGTCCTGATCTTCACACCTATTTAAATAAATTAATCGGGATTAACAGTTTGATAACCAAAAACAATACAATGCCATCTATCGGTAATGCAACAAGTACCGATTCCAATAATGATTACGATGATTCAAGTGGACCAATTGAGAACGATGCTGATCTTATAACACCACAAAAGAAACGTTACTCAACGATCAATAGAAATGTTTGTTAATTAATTCCTTTATTTTAATTAATTAAAAAAATTTTTTGGTAAATTAATTTCAGATAAATAAACGTAAAATAAATGAAAATTATAAAATAATTGAAAATTTATATAAAAAATATGAGGGGCTATCAATTGATAATCAATTAAAAATGAATGAAATGAAAACATTTCTAAAGGGTCATATAAATTTATTAGATGAAATTAAACGTGAGATAAATATGCATAAGAATAATCGAATGGCAAAACGTAATAAACGATATTTAAATAATAATAATAATTTTAATAATGATAATGATATGGAATTAAGTAATAAATATTTAAAATTATCAAAAACTGCGGAATATATACGGAAAAATATAATATCCGATGTTGAACGTCCCGATCAGATAAATGATTATTATTCTGATTATGAAACATTACAAGATTATATGTATTTGTAATTTCTGTGTGTTTTTATGTTGCTTTATTTTGTTATGCTTTATTTATTTAATTATTTTTTTTTTTTTTTTGTTAATAAAATTTTGTATTTTTCATGTTTTGTGGGTGTTTCCTTTTTCAGGAGTTTATTAGGGTTTTGTGTTGCTATGTATGACTAGGATAATTTTACTGTACGTTTTAATTCATAAAACTAAAGGAATGATTTTTTTTTTGTAGATGAATCTTTTGTGGATGGTTTGCCAGCGGATGATACTTCCTCCTACTGTATTATCTGTGAATGAATTAGTTTTAGATTGGTGAGTGGTTAAATATTCCGTGAATAAATCGTTCGTTGGCTGAATTGTCCGTGAATGAATTGTTCGGTGGATGAATCGTACGGGAATTAATCGTCTGCTAACTGAATCGTGGATGAATCGTCTGAAAAAAAAGCGCCGATTGCTAATTTGTACGAATAAATCGTCCGGATTGGAATAAATGTTTCATTGATCCTAGAATCATTTTTACACCACATCAATCTTGCTGATATAACCAATCCTTCACTGTTTTTCCATATGATTTTACCTTTCATCCCACACTGAATGATTAGCTTAAATATCAGACTTACTAAGCACATTTTATCCCAAGAAAAAAATTCAAAGCACCCCAGCACTATGTAACAAAAAATATTTTACTACACTTAAGATCCTTAAATAATTTTTATTATTAATTAATACAAATATTTAAAAAAAAAAACAGTTTTTTTGTTTAGATTTATTAACAAAATAATTAAATAATTAAATTAAAGAAATAAAATTACATATGTTTTACCATTAATCCATACAAATCATACAATGTTATATGAAATTTATATTGAAAAAGTAAATTAATTGATTTATTTCTGTTATTCCTTTATTTTCTAAATTTAATTAATTTTAATATTATTAACACCTGTTGTTGTTTACCTGTTTCTTCTCCTACACATTTTTATTACACCGTATTTAATTATAATAATTCAATATATAATATATGCAAAGTGTTAAATGAAAATTTTTCTTTGTTTAATATGATTTCGATGTGATTTTAGCACATCCAATAATTTTGTTAATTCATTTATTGATTTACAAGCGAATAACAATTATAAAAGTTAAACGTCATAGACAATAGCTGAAGCTCGACAGTACGTTAAGGAAATAAATTTAATTCAATTAAATTTAAAAAAAATAACCGTTCAACAATAAATCTATTAATGTGGTGGAGGGTAGGAAAATAAAAAGAAAAGACAGAAGAAACATTCTGTCAACCCTCTGGGAATCAGAAAGTTATATTTTGCACAATGATTCGTGCAATATTTTTCGTTTTCTTTTTTTCTTTTTTTTTTTTTTTTTTTTTTTTTGTTACTTATTTAAGGAAAATTTTAATAATTTTAACACGTTTTTCGATTAATTTTTTCTTTTTTTTCCTTTTTTTTTTTTTTCTTACCGTGAAATAAGACCAGAAATATTGTTATTAAAGGAAAACAATAATAATTTGTGTAAGATGATATATATTTAGTGTTAGTGAGTTTAGTTTAGTTTTAGTTTAGTTTAGCATTAGATATGGCATTTTGTATTAATACCATCGTTTGGGATTTGACTCTATTTTCTTTTTTATCACATGTTCCTATTGCTAATGTGGTTTTATGTGGTTAGAAAAGGTGACTAAACCAGGTGTTTCTTGCAGGTTTTTTTTAAAACAGACGTATAAAAAAAAAACACGAAAAAATTCTATTTGTTTATAAATTTAAACGAATTTAATTGTATAGGAGGATAAATTCTACGTGAATTATGTAGTCCAGTATCTATTTCAATTTTTTAGATAAATGATATAAAAAATTTTTTTATAGACACTAAACAAGTAGTTCCTACCTGTAAATCATACTTGAAACATTTTTATCGTATATGCTTTTCAATTTAGAAGAGAATATAGTAGTGGTCTTCAAGTACCTTCTCAAAACTAGGCTTTTTAAAGGTGAAACAACGTTCCGGAACCTTTTTGAACATGCAAATAAACACTAAAAACACATCACAGAAGTTTATTTAAGTGTTTGTAGGATTTTACTGATTTAGTTTTGTATGAATTTGAACCCATAATGATATGATTTGACATTGACTAGAAATTTCAGGACTATTTTAAAGAAAACATCTCTACAAACTAAGCAGCTAAAGTTATTTTTCCATAAAGGTTTATCATAAAATGGTCGAATATTGATGTCTAAGAAGCTTTTCAGAAGAAACTTTAAACTAAACCACAGTACTAACTAAGATTCTTATAATAATAAAGTTTCTAGCCATAGATCCATCTGTTTGTATGAATCACAATTTAAAGTCTTACCCAAGCACCGCAAAATTAAGTAGGAAATTTTCTTCTAAATAAAACTTCTGAAGTCTCTACATAATTATTTCTTAAATTTAATTCAATATCGCTGCTGAAATCCAGTTAGCATCAAGCTGTATAGTAATGAAAGCAAAAAAAAAAAATGTTTCTGAAACCGCTTACTTGCCCTAATCATTCTAACTGTGCTAAATTTTAATTCAAAATAACCCGATTAAAGTACTTAAAAAAAAAAACATTTACTGCAAAACAGATAATAAAATTTAATTAATTATGTTAGAGGCATTGTTTAGAAACAAATCAAAGTTCAGTAAACAATTTTTTTTTTATAAACACGGCATAATCGGTTATTGAACCTAACTAGCTAACTAGCTAAAAAAAAAAATTTATTTATTTATTTTTTATAAAATTAACAAAAAAAAACATGTAAAACCTGAAAGAAGAATAAAAAATTAAATCAACGTAAAATTGGTGTCAAACCATTAAAAAAAATTTGAAATTAATTTTTTTACTGGGTGTTTCAACAGCCGGCATTTTTTTTTTTTTTTTCTTCTTTTTATTTTTCAATATTGGTTTTGTAGATGTTTTGCGGTTTTTATTTATGTATTTTGCAGCAATAAATAATTTATTATTAATGATTTTGTGCAACAACAACAACAAAAAAAAGTTAAATAAACACACACACACACGGTTAAAATAAAAATAAAAAATAGAGAAAGAGAGTGAAAAAGAAAAAAAAAAGCGAAAACTATTTGTCATCATCATCGTATTGTTGTTAGACTTTGGTAATCGGGTAGCTGAGCTTGTTGTTAAATTGAATTAAGCATAACCCTAAGAGTTTATTCTTTTGTCTTGTTTCTTTTTTTTTTTTTTTTTTTATATAATAGATATCAGGATAACGATGATCATAACAATAATAATAATAACAATAATAATAATAAAATAATAATAACAATTTACACCCTCTTCAGTCATTTTTTTTTTTTTTTTTTCGTTTTTGCAATTATGTACAATCCGAGGGGTACAACAAAAAAAATATTTTTCTATTTTTTTTTTTTTTTTTGATTAATATAAATTGTTAAGTCGCGTGACATGAACAGTAGTTTAAGCTGAGAATTTTTATTTATATTTATCCAGATTTCTGTTTGACTTGTATCTCTGTGTGATATGAAGTTTCTACTGGATTTTCTGAATCTGGATTATCTAAATCTGGATAAAAATCTCCACTATGAAAGGTAAACCTGAGGAATCTTTAAGATCAAAAAAAAAAAAAAAAAACAACTCAGAAAACTGGACAAAAATCTGAAGAATTACTTGTTGCCATTTTTAGTATGTAAATGATGGGAAATTAGCTGTTTTGAAGTATCAGTACCAGGAAATAGTTTTTCAAGATCTTTGAAGAATTATAATGCTTTTGGGAAAAAGGTCCTAAAACAACAAGTTTGCTGTGGAATAACCGCGGTATTACCTAATCAATTAATTCGACTTAACTTGCGGTTAAAGTATTGTAGACTAATTAACCAATACGTTAAAGACACCCCTGAATTCAGGCTTAAATTGGTGTTATAACAGCTAATCTAATAAGTTATAAAAAAAAAAAATCCGTGTAATTCGTGGTTACCATAAGTCCTGATTATCTTAAGTTTAGGCCGGCTCATAGCACTTGCTTGGTAACATGAACCGAGAAAACAGAGTAAAAACACAAAACAGTGAACGAATCACACAGATTAATAACAAGAAAAATAAATGTTTTAACACGCAACAACAGTGTGACCAAAATTATGTCATAAAACCGCCATTAGCAACATAAACCAACAACAACAACATTTCCAACTAACAAAACCAACAAATGTCATCATTAGATTAGTAGAAAATACAACAAAAAAAAAAAAAATTTTTTTTATTCACTATATGCCGGTGAATTTCAATTTTACATAATTAAATTTTATTTAAAAATAAAAAAAAAAAAAAAAAAAAAGAAAACAAACAAATCAGCAACAACAAATAATTGCAAAATATATAATGACCCGACGCGGAATTTTTTAAACAAACAATTGAACAAACGTTATGAAATTATTATTAAAAAAAAAAAAAAAAACGAAACGAAAAAATATTTTTTCCTTTTTTTTTTTTTTTTTTTTTTTTTTAAACGCCACGACAAATGTAAACAAACTCATTTGGCATTTTCAGTTTAACAAAAATACTTTTTTTTTTTAAATAAATAAATTTCTGTTTATTCGATTTGTTGGTTTTATTTTTCAAAATTATTATTATCAAATGTCTTGCTATGTCAATGATTTAATCGATAATTATTTATTGCATAATCGTTTGTATTTAATTAATATGTTGCTATTGCTGTTGCTGTTTGTATATTACAACGTTTAAGTCACTTTATAAATAACATAATTAATTAGGATGACAATGAATTAAGTGTTTTTTTTTTTTTTTTCTTGTATGCAATAAACAAATGAAGAGACTTCAATGAAAAACAAGTGTAACCGGACTTAAGGATGTTAAGGTTACTGCAAGTCATAATCAATGAAAATGGGAATTGGATTGATGATGATAATGATTTTGTAGATTAAGGTAGCAAAGTTAATTTCTAAATGATTTTCAATAATAACCCCTTTTTGTAATACACTTTCTAACTTCTTATTCCTTAACTTATTAATTATAAAACATAATTTATCATTAGAAAAACAATTATTCTAGGATTATTATTAATCTGATTTTGAGAAGAAAACAAAAAAAAAAAAAAAAAAAAAAAACTTCAAAACACTTTCGTTGGTTTATGAGCGTGGTAATTCCAGTGATTCTCAAGGTAATTGTTATCAAAAAAGGTATAAAAGGGGGTGCCGTGAAACGTATAAAAAATGTGTTAGAGTGTAACCTGCTAGATGCTGTTAAGGAATCTTGATAAAAAAAAAGACCAAAGTCAGTTAATGAATAAGTGTTTAGAACTTCTGAATAACAGATGTGCATAAAGCCGAAATTCCACGTGCCAAGGGTTAATTTCTCTTCAATATTCAAATCACTTAATTCCTTCTTGATATTTCAGTCTATTATCGTAAATCTTCCCCTGTTTCCCTTACCATAAAAGGTATTCTGGCAACCTTAACTCTTAACTCTATTTCAATTTCACATAAAATCGTTTTTACATAGCGTGGGTCTCAAAATAACCTCGAAAACCCACATACTAACCGATATTTAATCAACAACAAAATAAAAAACCACTTCAAAGCATCAAAATTCAACACATATTTTATGCTTTAAAAAAAAAAAAAAAAAAAAAATCCCCAATTACGTCATTAATATACAGAAATTGATAAAATTTCACTTGGCAATATTAACCCGATCATGTAATTAAATAAATAAATAAATAAAAACAAAAGATAATAAATTAAATTAAATTAATTAAAATTCTGTGCACAAAATTTAATTAATAAAAAATAATAAAAAAAAAATTATTTTTTTGTATTATTATGAAATTTGTTTTTTTGTTTATTGAATTTAATTATTTTTTCTGTATATTTTTAAATCAGGATTGGAGTTTTTACTTTAAAAAACAAAAATTACATTTACTAAACATGTACTAAACACTGTCAATTGTACTAAATTTAGTGATCTTGAAGCTGTATAACGGAGGATAAATTGTAGTTAAAACGCCGAACTACTTTTTCAGGAGTGACATTGTGAGTATTATATACAATAAAAAACGCTTTCGGGCTGGTTAAATTAGTAAACAGGTGTGAAAAATTAGTTTCTTTGTAGCTTACAGGCTACATTATAGCGGTAAGTAGCCTGTTTCCGAAAACTTTCTTAAACTCTCTTTAAACCACTTTGTTATACATTTATTCCGGACTATTGGAGAGTTTGGGTAAATAAATGCTTATCATACGATTCAGAACGTTTAACAATAAATGTAAGAGCTGTTATCAAGGCATAAAGTCCTTTTAACAATTTTTTCAAGCTCAGTAACTTGTTCCAAATGTAGTTCTTGCCTCACTGGAAAGATAAATGCTGTAAAATTCCCTGTAAAATTATTAATAAACTGTTTTGAAAAGCATTTATATATTTTTAGGAATTAGTACCTAAATCTGTCTGTTTTATCACAATCATTGAATTTCTAAATCTACCTAACTTCCTAACCTAAATCAATGAATTAAAATAAAATTAAAGAATCCAACAGTTGAGCACCTTATGCGGTTGTTAATTAGGTTTTTCTCTTGTTAACACCATTCCTGTCAGTTTATTTCTAACACGCTTCAATCCATTTTTTTTATTAAATTCTGAGACGATGCTTTCTAAATAAGGAATATTGCACCAACGCTCTAATGCCTCTAACGCCAGCATTGGTTATTAAATAACACAGCTTAAGCAAACAATAACGTCATTTTACATTAAGCAAAAAAAAAAATAAAAATATTTTTTTTTATTTATTAAAATTCAATTTGCATATTTTTTAGTTAAGAAAACCGAAAAAAAAAAAAAACTTTCACTAAATTTCTGTGTTCATTTAAAAAATTCATTTGTAAATTCATAGCGAAAAAAAAAAATGTTTGTTTGCTTTTTTCTAAATACGTTATAAAACGAGAAGAATAAAAATAAAAAAAATTCGCATAGATGAAACTTCGTGTTTTTAAGTAAATAAATAAATAAAAAAAAATAATTTATGTCTAAATCAATAAAAGTTTAATAAATTTGTATAAACTTTGGTGTGTGGATTTTTGTCGTTGTGATTGTTTATTGCTGCTGGTTATTAAATAATTAAAATCGTTGTTGTTTTTTTCTTATTTTATTTTAGTTTTAATTTATTCTCATAATAATCGCGACATTTTAGTTTTTTTTAATAAGTTCAAAGCATGTGGGTACGTCATGTTCATTAATGAAATCATTAAGTCGCGGTTATTAACGTTAAATTTTAAAAGAATAATAAAAAAAAAACAATTTATTTACAACCGGTACCGTTGAATTTAAGTGTTTAGCGCCAAAAAATAAAAAAAAAACGTCAAATTTAACGATAATTAAGCAAAAGTGTTATTTACTTGTTATGTGAGAAATTTTCTTTAATTTTTTTCGGATTATTTACATAAAAATCTGCATTTAAAACTTAAGAAGAGAAATGTGGACGATAATCTCTCCAAGAAACTGCATAATTATTCTACACAAAAAAAGCTGCATAATAGTCTACACAACAAATGTCTGCGTTATTTTTAAAGGGATCCTGAAGTAATAACACTAGAAATGGCAAAAATACACAAATTTACACGAATAATAAGCTTCATGAAGAATAAAAGTTGTTCCCTTGAATACAGATCCCTTCTGTATTCTCCTAAGGACATTTTTAACCACATTAAAGCGATATCGTATAAATTCTGGCTATGTTACAAAATTATTAAAAGAAAAACTGATTGAATGCCTTCTCCAAAGCATATCACAAGAGTTCCGGAAATTTCAATTAACATAAAACTGTAGGCGACAGCTTTTAGTCGCGAAAGGCGATGCTCTTTAACAACCGGTTCGCTAAAACAAATAACTTTTATTTAGCCAGGTAGCTAAATACCATTTAAGGCCGCGTATTTTTGTTAATCAAAAAACTTCTGAAAAGGTTTCTGTTATAATAACAAAACTTATTGTTTTAAGGATTTTTTATAATAATAATTCAGAATCTTTTGAAAATATTCTCAACAACACTTTTCTAATACAGCTAAAGTGGTTATAAATTTGTTATTTATTACTTCTGCATGAATTACCACCGGAAAAGTCAGCTTTTTCACCAATAACACTCATATTTTTTTACCTTGACACCTATTTTTCCCTTAAATGTTTTCAACGTATTTCACCCAGGTTCGTTGTTTAAATGCAAAAAAAAAAAATTATATTTGATGCTTGATACCAATTTAACCTTGACTTTCATAAGTTTTTAGTGGACATTTTTGAGCTTTTTTTCTTGTCTTAATTACAACAAGTGTGTAACTAACAATTAAAAAATAATTTATAATCGAAAAGCACACCTTCGCTTTTGACCCCAATAATAATAATAATAATAATAATTGTATAGAAGAATTAAATTTGGAAAAATGTCAAGTAAACAACGTTTTAATGAAACAAATAAAAAACGAAATCGAATATTTAAAAAGAAAAAAAAGAAAAATGACGTAAATATTGGTAAACAACGGAATTCCCCATATGTTTTCAGTGTGCCGGCACTTTTTATTGATTTTAATTGAAATTATTATTCCCGTATTGATTTAAAATTTTTTTTTTGTTTTGTTTTGTTTCTCGTACGTATCGATTACACACTGTTTGTGGCCGTTCTTTGTTGTGAAGTGAATTGATGTGTGCCGTAGTTACATCAAATTATTATTCTAGCATTGTTTCATGCTTACCATTATCATATATTTAATTATTTTAATGCTTTTTTCTGTTGTAGTATTCTCTGGTTTTTTCCATTTATGCATTTTGTAATTTGAGTTTACAGTAAAAATAAAGTTTTACCAACTGTTAAAAGTTCTGGAAGTGAGCTCGTACTCAGAACTGGTTATAGTCAGTCTGAAACATTCTTAAAAACCCTACCCCAGGAGTTTATTCTTTATTTTTCAGACCTAATCAGATGAATTCTGTTTTAAATATGCCTTCTGACGGATTTACGGATTTATCATGTTTTTAAAGGGTTTAGGGATTTTTTATTTTTTTAGAGTTGAAGATGAAACAGAACTGGATAGGATCTTAAATTATACTTAGAATCGTAAATGGAATTTTAGTTGAGAATTGTAATCGAAGTTTGAATCATGATTTGGATTTTGAGGACAAGGAGTGGGATTTTTGAATTTTCATTTAATACTTTGCGAAAAATCATGTTCTCTGACTTTAATTAAGTCTTGTATTCGGTTCTTCTCAATGTTTTACTTTAATCTAAGCTTTTAAACCTAAGGCTTCTTTCTTACCAGATGTATCTTCCCCTTTTCAGTTGCATTAAAGCACTCACTTCTTCTTGTTTTTTGCATTTCATTGGAACAATTAACGTGTTTACCCGATCAATCACAATACAGATTGAACTTTAATTAAGCTTTTCTCATAAATCCAAATAATAATTTTGTATTTTCTAAAGCCATTAATAGCGATGATTTAAAAAAAAAAAAAAAAAAAAAAAATGTATTTTGCTAAGTCAGCTTCCAATTTTTTATTTTTACCAATTTTTACCACAATCACTTAATTTAAATCTATAAATAAGACAATTTTATTAATTAATTAATTAATAAAATACCAAAACAAATTTAATTCGAAATGTAATTTTAAGTTTAAAAGTAAAAAAAAAAAAAGAACAACAACAACAAAAAAATTCGAAACAAAGAAATCTAGTTTCTAGATGTATCTCTCTGACACTCTGGGGAAAGTAAAAAAAAAAAAAAACGTTAAAAATGAATTAAAGAGAATAAAAAGAAATTCCATTAAAACCAGCATCACACGCAATGTTGACGGTTTATTAATTATGACGAACCAACGATGACTGTGTTACACAGTGGGGAAAAAAAAAAATACAGAAGGAGAGTTTAATGACATTTTTCTCATTAAGTTTCGTTTAAATCAGTAAATAAATTTAAATACGTTTAATAAAAAAAAAAAAAAAACGATTACAGAATTAACACAGATAAATGATAAATAAATTATGCAAGACCTATTCAACGGAATTTATTATTTCTGCGAAGTGACAAAGTGCTATGACGGTTTTTTTTTTTTTTTTTTTTTTTTTTTCATCTTAATTCACGTTTTTAATTATTTATTTCTACTGCTTTACGCGTTTTTTAATCCGTTCGTTTTTAACACATTTAGACAACGTTCCCTAGTTTAAGGGATATTCCGGGGAAATTCCGTTAAAACCAACAGACTACAAAATTTCCTAAATTATGTATACAAATCTTTCTAGATACATGTTTACGTATTAATTAATAAACCGGCTCAGTATTAATCACGAGTTAATTACCAATAACTGTGTACTGTAAATGGCATCAAAATCTACACCCAGGCATGACAATTGACGTCATTAAAATAAAAACAAATATGCAATTTTAAAATGTTATTTTTATTTAAATATATTTAATTATTTAAATAAAGTAAAAAAAAAAAAAGCCAACAATCGATTGCCCCATACATTGAATTTTTTTTTTTTTTAATTAAAAAACGTGCGTTCATTAGCCTCCAGTTCCACTACCTTTTTTTTTTATTTATTTCTCTCTGTTTTCTTTTAATAAAACTATCCAAAGTGCACACATCCAACCATATCTCCCATATGAATTTTTCTTTCCAGTTCTTTCGTTTAAATCCTAAATACAATATTATTTTTATTTATGTTTTTTTTTTTTTTAATCAAAAATATAAATACGCACAACATCAGCGAATAATAAATCAGTTTCATAAAACACTTTAAACGAATTAAAACGTTAACGTTAAAAAAAAAAAAAAAAAGAAAAGAAAAATAATAATATTTTTATTCAGGTGAATCATATTGTTTTGGTGTAGAAGAGAGCAAAATTAACATATATAATTAAAGTGGAATAGGTAAATTGGTGTGACAAATCAATCAAAACTAATTAATATAAATGCGAAAACAAGAAAATTAAACAAGATAAAAAGCAGTGAAATCTTTTTTGCAACAAAAAAAAAAAAAAAAAAAAAAAAAAAACAAATAATAAAACTTGTGTGTCGTTTAAAAAGTGACTTAAAAAGAAAAAGAAAACGAAAACGAAAAAGAAAAAAGTTAAGTAAAAGTTATCGTTCGTACAAAAAACAAAAACAAAAAAACAATTGAAAAGTGAAATTAAATCATCGCAAAATAAAATAATTCGTAAAGAAAAAGTTTAACGAAAAAAAAAAAACAAAAAGCTTCATAATGTTTGAATTCAAATTAATAATTTCACTGATATTCCTCTGTTATATCGTAAATTTAAATACAATAAATGCCCAACCGATTGATATTTACGATGAATTAATTGGTGATGAGGAAAAATTATTTTTAAGGATGGCCGATCTATTAAGTTCAATCGGTCAGGATGATGGTGATGATGTTAGGCAACAACAACAATTACATACCTCACAACAACAATTACAAAATCCAAATGAACGTTGTGTATTACCGGCACGAAAAGGTCATTGTCGTGCATTATTACCACGATGGCGTTACGATCCAACAACACATGACTGTATTGAATTTAAATTTGGCGGTTGCGATGGTAATGCAAATAATTTTATGTCACACAAACAGTGTATGGACGCATGTAAAGGTACCGGGGCGAATCAACAAAATGTACGAAATACAAGAACAAATCGAAGATTTTTTTAGATTTTAATTTTTTTTTTTTTAATTTTTATTTACCCACCAAATTTATTATTGCAAAAAAAAAAAACGAAACGAAAAGCAAAAAGCAAAAAAAATGTTTTAAAACTAATTTATTTTATTAATTTTATGTTAATTTTAATTGTAAATTTACAAATAAAAACAAATCAAAACAAAAAATGAAAGCATAAATGTTTTTTTTTTTTTATTAATTAATTAATTATTCTTAATTTTTGTTTATTTATATAATTAAACGAAATTAATTGTGTTAATTATTGACTGAAAAGTAAAATTTATTCAGTTTTATTTATTTCGCCAAATTGTATGCAACATGTCTTACAACAAATCAAAATAATCAAATCTCTCCACAGAAAGTTTTAATAAAGGTAAATCACATTTATAAGCCGCTGTGCAACAGCTAATAAAAGCACAAATAACAAGTAATGAAATATTTTATTATTCATTATAATTAAAGGAGTAAAAAAAATAAAAAAAAAAAAAAAACAAACCAATAAAAAATGTGTAAAAGTGCATTTTAAATAGCCAAAGAATAAAGATTACTTTTTTGCATGCCAAACATTTTATTTGTAAATTCAACGAAACAGGAAATAAACTTCAGTTACGCGATGTTTTTTTTTTTTTTTTCACCAGCATAAAATAAATAAACGACGAAAACATGATAAACAACAGTATTTATAGGGTAAAAGCGAAATAATATAATAAATAAACAACAACAACAAAAAAAAAAAAATGTTTTCTTCTATAAAGCAATTTTCAGCTACATTACATACAAATTCAATTGATTGATCAACGATGAAACTGAACTGAATGAAACGATGGGAGAGAAAAGCGATGCGAAAATATTTATTGAAATATAAATTTGGGAAAATTTGGAAAAAACCACAACGTTTTAAATGTGTGAGTAGAAAATAAGTAAAAAAAAATAAAGGAGACCAAACATCTGCAAATAAATGATTTTTTTGTTATTTGTTTTTATTTGCTGATGTCGTTGTGAGGGGTTAAATTGGTTTTATTACATTATTACTTTGACAATTGGTAAAATTATTTAATTATTTAATCAATGTCAAATATTGTGATTAATTTTACTCAATAATGATTTATTTTCTCGTATTCATTTTCATAATAAAATGTTATGTATGGCTGAGAATACTTTCGCTGATTTGTTATACATTACCAGCTCCAATACACCGGTACAGATATTTTTAATAAGCACTAAAACTGCTAAGAAAAATTACAAATCAACAAAAAAAAAAAGAGATTGAAGGGTAATTATGGACAGAGAAATTAGTTATTTTTACTCAGGAATTCTGAAAGTGTTTGGAATAATTTTATCTGCTAGACATAAAGAAATTTTTTATTATCGCACAGTGAATATTCGTTATTCGTATCCCATTAAGTATTATTTAAGCTTGAGAAGTTCCTGAAGTTTAAAATATTGCTGTAAATCAACAGTAAAGAGTTAATCCTTAGCCTCAAGATAGTTGTAACTGAAATTTTGGAACCGAAATCTACTTCTACTTCATTATTATTGCTTTTTAGTGGGAAGGTTATTCAAATTGAATCCTTCAAAGCGTCCAGATTCTAATTATACGGTTTTAGCTTATTTAAATACGAAAAATTTGTACCACAATTATAAGCTTAGGCTTTCCTTATGTTGTTTTAATATTTAACTCCTGTTTCTCTTGCTCAGATTGGTTTTTTGTTTATAAATCCTAATAAAGATGGAGATTAGCAAAAAAAAATTGCTTAAGAAGTCGCTTTACTATGTATGTGCCACGACCTTTTTTTTTTTCATTTAATTAACTTATTAAAGACAAAGGAGCAACACATTACTGACACATAAAGTGACTACAACTAACAAGCATTGAAATCTTAAATACTGCCACCGATGTTAATCAAAATGTTTATAAAACAAATCAACAACCGGCAAAAAAAAAAAAAAAAAATGTTTTAAAACTTCTTATCGCTAACACAAAAATTCATCAAATATACAAATTTTTATTAAATTTAAACAGAAAACAATAACACAAAACAAATGTTCTAACCTTTTAACTAAATGAATTTAATATTTTGAATTGATAACCACACAAAAAACATAACGAAAAACAACAACCAAAAAACAACTATTTGGAACATATTTTATCATTTTATTATCATCATATTTTTCCATTTTTACTCAGAGTGTTGTTAATTAATAATTACAATTTTTTATTTTAAATTATTATCATTAGAATGTTTATTATATATTATATTATATTATATTATATTAAATTAAATTAAATTAGTTTTTTTTCTTTTAAAAAAAAAAAAAATTAATTACATTTACATACATAATTTAAAAACATAAAATTGCTACAAAATATATATTACTGGATAAGCAACATTGCACAATGCAAATTATTATTATTAATTTACCATCAATTTAAATTCTCTATTGTGTGTGTGTGTATATTTTTTTTTTTTATAAATAAATTAATTTTTCTTTATATAAAGCTAATTAACAAAAATAAAATAGAAAATAAACAACCAAAAAAAAAAAAAAAAATATATAGACACTGTGTTTTTTTTTTACTATTTTTTAATTTAAATTTTAATTAATTAATTATATTTCTATTACTGAATGTATTGATTTTATTTATATTATAAATTTTTATTTCATAATTAATAAAGTGATTTGTTTAACACAAAAACATAATAATTCAATCATAATTTTGGGTTAATCAATACAAAAAAAAAGGGTTTAGATCCATTTATTATTATCACAAAATATTTTTTTTTTTCTTTTCTTTGTTAATATAAATAAATTAATTAATTAGGTAATTAAAAAAAAAAAAAAAATTAAAGAAAAACAATTTGATAAAGAAAAAACAATCTTTTGTATATAATATATAAATATAATAATAATTAATTCAGTCAAATTTTAATTAGTTTGGCTTAATATAAAATAAAAGAATCTCATCATTAATTAATTAATTAATTAATTTAAAAAAAAAAGAAATAAATTCAATCAATTGTTTTTAACATCATAAATAAAATAATTAAACAAAAAAAAATACCATAAAACACTTAAAAAATCACTTTATTAATAAATAATAATTACAAATCTATGTTTCGTTTCTTTTTCTTTTCCTTTTTAATGTTTAATAATTTTATTATTTTATTTATTTATTTATTATATTATATTATAAATTATGTTAGCAATTTATATTTGTTGTTCCTGTTTTAATTATTTCTGAACTAAAATGTACAGAACCTAATTTACATACCAATAACCAAACGTATGGTATAAAAAATTCTTCTGGTGCATCCTCTTCAACATATTTAAATTTTAAATCGGGAAATTTCTATAATACAAAACATTTTTTATTTATTATTACACAAAATAATATTTTTTTTTTTTTTTATTTAATTTACCCTTAAACGATCACTTGACCATTGACTAGCACCTTTTGATATAACTTCCAATACTTCATTTACACCTAATTCACCTCTTTGATCCTGTACACGTTGTAAACGTGATGAAAAGAATCCAACAACCTTAAATAGAAAAAAAATTAAAATTAAATATTTATACTGTTTTAATACATCATTGTTTATTATAATTACCATATCAATGTTTTGTATAACATCTTCAAATGCTCTATGATGGCGAAACACTTCAAACACATTCCTTTTGTATAACAATGTATAAACTAAATTCGGACAATAAATTAATTGATTTGTTAGACAGGAATTTAATATTTCTAAGACCATACGTAAAACTTCTTCTAATACATTTAAATCCTGTAACTTTATAATTATTAATAATTAATTAATCAAATAGATTTATAACACAAAAAAATAAATTATGTATTCCCTACCATATCATCTGGTGTTGTTGAATTTAAATTAATAAATGTTGTTGGTTCACTGACACCATTCACATTTGTCGTTTCTTTTAATTGTGCATCTAATCTAGCATGTTTACGTGCTAACGTTTCAAATAAACTAACTAAACGTTGTGCTACATATGGATGTAATGAACGAAATTGTCCACTCATATTTGCTAATGCTGCCAAACAATTTGTATGCAAATATTTATCACGCATTTTTAACATATTATATTGTATTGTACGTATTACAACTAATATTAATAATCCACCTAATGATATTTCTTGTATTGTACGTTCTGTATACCATGTTATATTTTTTAACATCTTAAAATAAATAGAAAAATATTATTTTTTTATTAGAAATTAATGAAAATTATTTACATTAATAAATCACTTACAATTTGATGTACAGACTTATTAAAACCATCATCTTCGCTTAATATTAATAATATAATTAGTGACATATATATATGGTGTGATGTACTATCTGGTGCATTATATAATTTCTGTAATATTGGTATAACTAATTCTTGTATATTTATTTGTGTTATTACATATTTATAAAATCTTGGATTACGATGTAATAATAAATAAAGTAATAATGTTGATTGATTTATTGTTATAATACGACATAATGTTGTATATAAATTTGTAAAATCTATTTTAAATGATGGTTGTTCTTTTGGTGTATCTATAATAAAAATTAAAAAGAATTAATAAACATAACTAAAAACACCGAAAAGAAATAAAAACAATAATTACCTTTTGAATCACAACATTCAAATAAAGATTTTCGATAAGGATTCTCCTTTGTTGTATAATGATTCGTTAATATTAATATTAATAATAAACTTTGATTTGTTAATGGATAATGTTCTTTAAAATCTGTTATCAAATCAGTTGACGTTAATAATAAATCTTGTGTCTTTCTAAACGTTAACATTGACCATAATGATTCTAAAACATAACAAAAAATAAAACAATTATTATTAATCTAAAAATAATGTAAAAACTCAACACAAATTTACCTGCAATCCCATATACAAATGAACCACCAGTGTTTATACCAAACATTGTTTGTGGTACTGGTATCATACGACTTACAAAATGTAATAAAACACTCATCAATGTATTTGCATGTTGACATTTATAAATTGTTCTATAAACAAATAAAAACAATTTAATATCTTATTTATTAATTAGATAAAAAAGAATTAAAATAAATACTTGAATATAATAGATTTATCTGTAGAATTTTCAGTAAATAGAAACACCGATAATAATGTTATAATTGTGTTAACAGCTTCTAAATTTAAATGATAAGTAAATTCCCTAAAAAGAAATTTAATTAATTAATCAATCAATTAGTAAATAAAATAACGAAAAAAAAGAAAAACATACTTAACAGGAATAATTATAATAATATTAACGATTGCATCAAAAAATAAATCAAATTTAGTCCCATCAATTATACGATTTATATTTTTCGCTGCTAATGTTGTTGCTTTTAATTTTTCATCATTTATATTTACACCTGGTATTGATGTTATTTTATTATTTATACCCCCCTCAATATTTATTAAAGTATTTGTTTTCTCTGTTGCTATTTCTGCTACCTAAAATCATCGATAAAACATTTAAAATAATAATAAAAACAGAATTGATAATCTATTAATAAAAAACTTAAACTTTTTTATTTCTATGAGAATTGTTGAATTGCATAAAGTTTAAATTGTGATAAGATTGGCGTGTTATAGTTAAAAAAAAAAAATAAATAAAAAATTTAATTTATTACAACCAAAATTCATTAAATATTTTCTCTATGTTAGAACTTTAGCTACGCAATTAAAGAAAAAAAAAATCAATGAAACAACAAAAAAAAAATGTTTTTTTCGGTATTTTCTGATTAGATTAGAAATATGACTTGATTTCTAAAGAAATAAAGAAAAATTTTACCTCAACAGATTTTGTTGGTGGTTCATGATCAGGATTGTCTATTGGTAATGCTTCAAAATGTTGTAATAATTGATATTCGGAACCGGTCTCAATCATATATTTAATTAGACATCTTATTATAAATAAGGCATTAAATGCCTGCCATATATGAATTGAACTGAAAATAAATTTTTTTTTTTAATCAATTAAATGAGTCATTATTTGTTTGTTTATTTAACAATTTACCTGTCTTTATCGGAAAGAATCAATGTTTGTGTTACTTTATTTAAGAAAACCGCTATTAATGAACCAAAATTTCCAGATGATAAATTATGACTGATAAAACTTTGACATAATGTCTCTAATCGGGAATCCAAACTTAATTGTTCTTGACTATAAAACAAAATAAAGATTATTTTAAATGAATTTATTTACACACAAAGAAGCAAAAAAATGAATTATTTTAATTAACCTATTCGTTGGTGGTGCAATATGATATTGCAAAAATGTATCCCAAAATTCATTATCAGTCGGTGGAATATGATCTTTACCAACAAATTTTTTTAAATAGTCATTCTCTGATAATTCTACTTGACGACTAACATTTATACCCATTTTATTTTATTTTTTTGTTTTGCTTTTCTCTTTTACCTTTATTTAACTTATTATTATTTATATTTATATCTTATTTTTCAAATCATTAAAGAGAATTTTTTTTTTTTTGTATTTTGTTTATACAAGAGTCAAACAAAAAATGTATTATTATTTTTTTTTTTTAATTCTGCACCAAACCAATTAGTTTTTCTTTTACAATTTATTTTCTTTTAATTTCTTTATTAATTGCTTTTAATTTAGTTTTATATATTAATAGGAATATATTTTGATTTTTATTATAATATTTTATTTGCCACGATAACAAAATAAATGAAAAATGTTACAGTAAATGTCAAAAAAAAAAAATTTTTTTTATACAAAAAAAAAAAAAAGTTAGAAAATATGTGAAAATTACGTTTACATTAACGAAGTTAGATTTATTTGTGTTATACAAATGTCATTTAAGATGTGAAGATGGTTTGTTACTTGAATAAAATATCTTAACAAATAAAGAACGTTTACGGTTTTATATATTTATTTTCAAAATGTCAAATAATCAGTTTCAAGAGTTTACTGTTATTATTGTTCAGGATTTTAATAAATAATTTGAGTTACAAATAATAATAATAAAAAACCACGTGAAAATGTCTTGGTCACCTACTGATGAGGACGATATTGAATCAGAAATTCTTAAAATGTATTCTGATTCATATTTAACATTTGAAGAATATGATCAAATAACTACAGACGACACAGTTAATATTGGTATAGCAGACGATGCATATTGCATTCCTGAACAATATTCAAGCAAACAAACATCAAATAACAATGATGAATTATATCTAGCTGCAATGGTATCTGATTTAAAGCCAAAAATGCCCGGACAATTAACAACAACTTTTGATATTTTGGATGGTCCACAAAAACAATATTCTATTGAAAATGAGATAACATCAATGTTACGGTGTTGTGGAAAAAATAGTTACAAAACACCAACATTACAGAGTAATAAAGCAAAAAATCAAATTAAAGAAAATGATTTTATAATCAGTAATGGTTTACCAATATTATTGAATAGTGATTATTTTGAATTAAAACATAGACAAGGAAGTTCGCATAATGAAAGAAGCCTTGTTAACGAAAGTAATAAAACATTGAAACCAAAGCATAGTACATCGGAAGTTAACCAAAATCTAGAAAATAAATCCAAAAATTATATTACACCACGTGAGGTTTACCTAAATAAACGTGATAAACACTAAATCACTATGTATTACTGTTAATCTTCAATAAAAAATTTATTTCAATTTACAATCATTTGTATTAATCATTTTAAAAGCTTGTTTACATATGTACATATGTAATGTAGAAAACGCCATGGTAATTTACAAAATAAAAAATTAACTTTGATAATGCCACTGAACTGTAAACGATAATTTTTGACATTTCAAAAATTGACGTTCAAATGTTTATTTTTATTTTAACAAAAAATTTAGAAATAAAATGAATAATTTATTAAATAAGTGTCGTTTATGTTTAAAAGAAAATCTAGAAAATAATATGAAAACATTATATTCATTCATTATATTAGATACACTGGATGAAATACAATTATTAGAAATGTATAATTTTGTTACAAATATACAATTAATGAATAATACAAAATTAATATGTAAGGAGTGCGAAAATGAATTAATAAATTCATACAAGTTTAAAAGTTTATGCATTAAATCAAATGAAATATTAAATCAGATTGTACCTAAAGAGATAGAAGGTGATAGTCCCTATATAAAAAATGAAAATCTTCCAGAATCCATTGTTTTATCGGATCATAATGAATCGGATTCAATAGCAGAAGACAACACACCTATTCCAGAACAAAAAGAAGATGACACGCCCAGTGCAGAACAAGAAAGTAAAACAGAGGATGATAAAATTAATAGTAAAAAAAAAACTATAAAAAAGAAAGTCAAATCGCGTGATCGTAAATTATGTCCATTGTGTGGAAAAATGATATTGTGTCATGTCATTAAAAGGCATATAGCCAGTCACAGTAAATCAAAAGAATATTTATGTACAGAATGCGGTAAATGCTTTTCACTGAGTGAGAATCTAAAAAAACATTTAAGAATCCACACGAATGAGAAACGATACGAATGTAACATATGTGGTGAGAAATTCATTCATTGGAATAGTAAAAGAAGTCACATTAGAGCCGTACATACTGGTGAAAAAAAGTATTTAAATATTACGATTTATTATTATTATTATCATAATAAATAATTTTAATTTCTTTAATTCTAGTTATAAATGTCATATTTGTGGAAAAAAGTTCGCACAAAGCAGTAATATGTTTCGTCATATAAGACAGCATACAGGTGAATTACCTCATGAATGTGGATTTTGTCAAAAAAAGTTTGTATCCTCACCGGAACTACGAAATCATATGGTAACGCATACAAAAGAAAAAAATGAAATATGCGAAGTGTGTAAAAAAGCATTCGGTACAAAAAAAGCATTAAGAACTCATTTAAAAATACACACAGGTGAAAGAAATTATAAATGTCCGTTCTGTTTAAAAGCTTTTACACAGGCCCATGTATTACGTTCACATTTTAAAACACATCCAGATCGACCGGTACCACCACCCGGATCAATTTTATCACAAAAGGCATTAAACAAAATACACCCTTTAATGCAAAATCAATAAAATTTAAATGTTATATTAAATGAATCTATAATAAAAATAACAAATCTATTTAAAATTAATTTTTTTTTATTTTACATATTCAGGATTTTTTTTTTTAATTAAGATGAAACTATTTTATGGTATTGTATTATTGCCAAAGTAAACTGTAATAAACAAAAATATGTTAATATACTGATTGATAATTGCAATTAAAAGGGGCAATAATTTACCTTAAAACTGATAACGGAGGCATACCAGGCTCTGCACCTTTTTTAAATCCTAAAATTGAAAGAAAAGAAAATTAAAATAAAGAATGAGGTTATATTGAAAAATAAAATATCATTAGTTTACCCAAATATAAGACAGTCGGAATAAAGCCCCAATGGAAAATTGTTTTTGCAACTTCAAAAACAACTTCTAAACGTTCTTTTGTATCTGGTGACAAACCCATTGTTGATTTTTAATAGTAAATTTAATTAATTCTTTTTTTTTTATAAATTTTTTTACACGGTATTCTTCTAGAGATATTGATGCACAATGAAGTTTACAACGAAACAAATAATTTTATCCAAAAACAATTATATTTTGTTTTTAAAAAAGTAAAACACAAAGTTTGAGAACAAAATTTCATGAAAAAAAGAATCGATTTATTTTTGTTTCTCTAATATTCTGTCAGAAAAATCAAAATTCACTTTTTTCCTTTCATTGGTAATTTCAACAACTTGGGACACACACAGTAAGATTTTATTTTTAAAATAAAAAAAAATTAATTTTCTTTTTATAAATCAGTTTAATTCAGTTTATTACAGAGAAATAATCTAACACAAAAAAATTATAATGTAATTATAAATTAGATAATATTGAGGAAAAAATTAATTTAATTAATTAAATAAAAACAATATATTTATTTTTTTTTTATTAGAAAGTTTATTTAGGTTATGTAATATTTATTTAATTTATTTTTTTTTCTTTTTAATCAGAATTTATAAACCCAAATAAAATTTATTTATTATTTTACTGTTATCAAAGTCTATATTATTGTGATAAATTGTTACAAATTGATAATTGTGAAATAAATAATTAATTAATTACGAAAAGAATAAATACGCCATGACCTTGACAATTTACTAATTAATTTTTTTTTTTTTTTTTTTTTATTTTAATTACAGTTGTCCCTTTGCCGCATAGCTAATTAAACAACATCATGAGAGCATCACAATTAGCCAAATATGCAGGTCGTCTTAATTATGGACAGGTAATTTATTTTTTATTTCATAAACATTGTGAAAAACTGTGTGTAAAATCGTGTTAACCTTAAAAAAAAAAAAAAAACTCTAAAATCGTTTTCACTGCATTTAAACAAACAAAATTTTGTCACAAATTACCACATGGATGCATTTTCTTTGGAAATCCTATAATTAGCATTGTGTATTGTGAACAAACAACAACAAAAAAAGAAGAAGCAATATAAAAAAAAAAACTTTTTGATTGTTTTAAAATCCTTGAAAATAACACAATAAAAAGTCTTTAAAAAAATCTATAAATAAATAATTATTATTTATAAATAAAAATAAAAATAAAAACCACATCATTGAGGAATTAATAATTAAAAATAAAGAGGAAATGTAATTACAAAACAAACATAAATGTTTAAGACACTGGAAAACACAATCAATAATAAATAATAATAAAAAGTGAAATTATTAAAAAGAAAAAAAAAAATTGTTTGTACATATGGTGAAGTGAAATTGAAAATAATTCATCAAAAAGAAATTTCATGCTTGATACAGTGTTTAGCGCGTACAATGTTTGCTTTATTTATAAATTTATGGTTGTGTTAAGAAAGTTGTGATGGAATTTATTACAAAGAAATATTTTAATCAAACTAATTATTATTATTATTATTATTATTATTATTATTATTATTATGCAAAATAAAAATGCATTTTATGTAATTATTATACAATTTTTATATTTGTTTCTAACTGAATCATAATAGCTAAGTAATCTTGTTATAAAAAAAGAATAAAACAAGTGGTTAAGTCATTAGGAAAGTTTTTTTTAATTTTTTTTTTCTCTTATTTAATTTATTTTTCTAAAGAATGTGTTATGTAAAGTTTAGAAAAACTAATTGCAAAATTCATAATGTGTTATATTTAGTTATGTTAAGCCGCTTTTACACTGATTGTTTTAAGTGATTATCGCTGGTTATTTATGTAAAATACAGCTGAAAAGAAAAATCATGTAAATGGCAAATCCTATCGTCTGATGAAACGAATAGAAAAGGAATAAATCTTTGAAAATAAATGACAGATAATTAATTTTGATTTTTGTTTACTTTTAGTGAAAGGTTGGACGCATTATTTTGGTTGAATAATCCGAAGAATAAATGATTAATTTTCCTTATGGAGAATGATTCTCGAACAGTAAAATGCGTTTTAAGATATATTTTAACTACGCCATAAGATTTAAAATTTTTTATTTTTTTAATATAATGACGACGAAAACTTTCTTTCTGTATTTCTGTCGGCGGCGCCAATTGTTTATTCGAAAGATCTTTTTTTTTTTTTTGTATATTTATTTTGCTCAAAAGGTCATGAATCTACTCTTTATTTTATATAAATTTATAAATGTATTCAGTTTATACAAATTAGAATTGTTAAATAGATATTTAGCAGATTTAAAAATAGAAATTTTTTGTATTGTCTTTGTATAAAAATCTTTTATCGTCGTGTTTTCATTGTTGAATTTTTTTTTTTTTTGTTAAATTTATTTACGCGTTAATTTTTTTTGTTTATTTTTATCTATTCAGCGTTATTCAATTTTTAATAATTATTTATCACTTAATCACGTGAAGTAATTTTTTCTTCTTCTTTTTCAGTTTGTAAATTTTATTTTATTATCACTTGGCAACATTTGCTTATTTGTAAATTTGTTTTTGTCTTATCAATGTTTGATTTGATTGCATTCCTATGATATGCATTTTTGTCGTCTGATACGTCGTCAGCTAACTAATTATTGTATTGTGAGAAAATAATTAATATTGGCCTAGTTTTTTTTTTTTTGTATTGTTTGTCTTCTATAGTAAATAATCTTTATCAGGAAATGACGATAATTAAACAAAGTAAATAATAAATTAAATAAACAAAAAAAAAATTGAATTATTTTAGGTTTTTTTTTTATTATTATTATTATTATTGATAGAAAGTTGATTAATGTTTGGAGAATTAATTGTTTTGTAAATATAAGCGATAACGTTTTTTTTTTTTCTTGTATTTTATGAGAAGAAAAATTATAATATCTGGTCTCTCATCCTCGTGTATTTAATTATTTAATCTTTATTAATGCCATTGTGTGCTGTTTTAATTAATTGCATTCTGTGTGCAATATTTATTTTTGTATGTAAATATTTAATGATTTAAAAGCATAAATAAACCTTTTTTGCGATTTAAAAAGTTATTAATTAAACGGAATATTATATATATATATATATATTGGAGTAAACTAGTTTTGCTGTTTATACATTTTTAATCGACATTTGTTCGTTTTATTTTATAAGTGATTGGCATGTTGTTTTCCTTCAGAATTACGTTTAATATTGCTGAATTTTTTAAGCCAGTTGAATTTAAATTGGTTGCTGTACGATAATAAATTATGAGAAATTTATTTGGTTTCTTTTATCGATGCAAAAATACTTTTGTTAGCTCTTTAATGTATTGAGCCGTGGAAAATGGTGTAACAATGTTGCAAAAGGATTTATTGCGATCCAAATGCAGATAATATAGCGAAAACAACAGAGATGATTAAATAAAAATTTTATTCACAGTTTTCGTGTTTAAATCTAAATTTAAATTTTGTTTATATCTGTAGTCTCTTTATTAATTTAATAAATTAATTTCATTTCTTTGTTTTATAATTTTAGGTCGCAACAGAAACAACAAAATCTGGTGGCCAATCAATGGTTGACCGTAATGTAGCTAGATCAGCTGCATTATTGGCTGCTTTTGGTATTGCATTATCATCATTCAGTTTAAAACAACTTTTAAATAAACCAGCAGCAGCAAGAAAATTATAAAATAATTAATATTATTATATGCAGAAAAAAAAATATATAAAGAAGAATTTAAATATAAAAAAAATAATGAAAACAGTAAAGCCAGACAGACACATTCATGCACCCAACACACTAAATACAAAGAAGAGAAATAGTACAGCCAGTCAGTAGCCAGCAGTCACCACGAAACCAAAAAAGACTTGAACATTTTTTAATTAAAATGATTTTCTTGTTGTTTCTCTTCATCAATAATTAATTATTTTTTCCGTATATTTAACGCTTCGTTACAATTGATTATCATTAACACATTTGCTGAGGAATAGAAGAATCGATGTTTCGTAGCTCACATTTGCTGTTTTTATTGTTTTTTTTTTTTTTTTTTTTTTTATTTTATTATTAATTAAAATTATCAAAACCAACCACCACAAAAGAAAACACCAGCAAACAAAAATCTAACATTTTTATTTCAATTATTGCTTTATGTTTATTAATTATGATTAATTATTTTTATTGTTTTATAAAAAAAAAAAAAAATTCGGTCATTTTTATTACGTTTATTTTTCTCTTTTTTTATATTAAAAAGAAACGGGAGGAAAACCAACTTAATAAAATGTTTCTCGAGAGTTACAAAGCACAAATTTTTTTTATTTAATTAATTAGTGTAATTAATAAAGAAAGGAAGAATTGTATTTAAAAGAGGAGAAGCAAAGAAGAAAAAAAAACACGAAAACATGTATATTTGTTAGAGATTTTTTTTTTTTTTTTAATTAATTATTTATTTTATGTGTTTTGTTCAGTTGCCAATTAATCAGCAATTCACCAGCTGATTAAATATGTTTTATTATTATATAATAATGTAACTTCAAAGTTGCCATTTAATTAATTAATTTCTATCTTACTTTCTTTGTTTAAGATGTACAAAACGCAGCAAAAATTAGATGAAAAAAAAAACAAATTTCTTTTTGATGGTTTTTTTTAATCCAAATTTACATGTTTTTACGTTTTTTTTTTTTTTTTGCTATTTCTTTTCTTTTATTTGTTTGTTAAAAAATATTGATCAATGCAATTTTATATACTTGTGTATATAAAAAAAATAAATATATATATATATATATATAGAAATTTTATTAAAATCATTTAGTTTTATTGAAATTAAAAATTTATATATTTATGGTTTGTGATAAATAAATTAGTTTTGATTATAAATATAGAGACATTTTTTGTTGTTTTATTTTAGCCTATCTACACAGCTAGGTAACGAACCGTTTTATATAAATACAGGGATTTTCTTTTTCTTTTAATTTACTAAAGTGTTCACGCTAAAATAACCTAAAAATAAATTTTCTATTTTGGAGGGTAATTTTTTTTTTCTCATACAGCTTTCCCATTAATTTTTGTTAACAGATTTCTTGCTAATCTATCAAAGAATAATAATCCTGCGGCACGTTCAATTGTTTCTGGTGGTACCTGTAAGTATATTTGGTATTTAATCGTTTTTTAAATAAACATTTTTTACTCCTTATTTACCTGAAACACTTTTAATGGTGTACTGTCATCAATTTTTTGATTTGGCATTACATAAGATTCCATTTCTAATTTTCCATTATTACTTTCCATAACAATAACTTTATAAAAATGTGTTGGAACAGCAACATTATTAGCACCAATTACTTCGTATTTAATATAATTCTTTCCATCAGATTCTTTTCTTGGTAAATATAATGGTCCCGTGCAGCAATAGACATTATTGTATTTTCTAGCCAGTTTTCTAACGTGGGATTCTAAACGATTCCATGAATCACGATTAAAACCGCTACCTACTTGTGGTGCCATATTGCTTAAGTAAAATGTTTGATCACAATGCTTTTGATTTATTCGATGATTTCCAGCTGCGGCTAAATGGCCACGATCATAACCGGATCTTTTATAATCTGTATTCTGTGACCTTTGATTAAAGTTTAGTAAAAAAAAAATTATGAAATTCTTTAATTAAGTATATGACGCTGGTTACCTAAAAAATGGATGTATGCTTTCATCTTGATTGAATTCACATTTAGCCCTATCAACATTTTCATTCTTTTTTACATTTTCCGCTGTTAAATGTTCAAACACCCAATGTGCAATCCGATTTCTTCGATCATACGATAGTACATAATCATCAAACGATCGAACATTATCTAATCCCGGAAAACCATATTTCATAATTTGTGAAATACGATTTAAAACCAAAGTCTCATCTTTAGGTAATTCATTGGCTGGAATAACAGATGCTGCTGACACTGTACCAAATATTGGTAATCCAGGCATTGATTTTAACTTAATAAAAAAAAAAAATATTTAACGTTTAAAATTGAATGTAAAAAATTTGTTAATCCATACCGTTGTGGTGGTTTCATTCTGTTTAATTAATACTAAACGGTTGTTTGTCATTAATTTTCTTCTTTCAAAAAAGCTACCTGCATAATAGCCACTTATCCCTATCGTGCAACTAATTCCTATTAACTTTTTATTCATTTTATTTCAATTAATTAATAAACACAAATAAATTAAAATCATTAAAACAATTTAAAATAAAACTAGGTTAAGTCACATTACGTCATTTTTTATTTGTTGCTCTTTTTGTGAAAAATAATAAAATTTCCCTGTTTTTGTTACTAATGTTGCTTTGAAGGAAGTTAATTTGCTCTACAAGTGAAATATCAAATCGGCTTTGTAAATACGATTTTGTTAAAGTTTTAAAGAAAATCTCTTTGTTTGATTTATAATTGGAAGTGTTTAGTTTAAAGAATTTTGATAAAAGATAATTGTGTTTTGGTTTTGGTTTCCTGACAAAGTTGCTTTTGTTAATGGAAAGAGCCAATGTAGCCATATAACCCGCTTGTTATTATAATATTTATGATCGTGTGCATGTCATTGTATCTCTCTGTCCTACAATGTGATGTGTGTAGTGGCAGCAAATTCAGACCCTTTTTTTTATGTTAACTAACATTCGTATGATTTTTAGTCGTTGATTTTTTTTTTTTTTTGTTTTACAAACAAAATCTAAACAAATATTTATTAATATTAATTAATAATAATAATAATTCATAAAAGCATGGTGATGTGCGCTGTTTTTGGTTGTAACAATAACAACGGGAATAAGAAAACATCAAGTCAGGCAGGAAAGGTTTCATACTTTAGCTTTCCTAAGGACAAACGTTTGCGCGATGTTTGGGTTTCGAAGTGCTCAAGAAAAGATGTTTTTAATATAAAATTTTCGCGTGTGTGTAGTCAACATTTCGCTGAACAGGATTTCGTAAGAAATTTTAAAGATGAATTTTTACGACCGGATAATATACGTCGTAAATTAATAGAGGGTGCGATTCCAAGTCAAAAATTGCCAAATATGAAAATTGTATCGTCTGCCGCTACCAATCGCCAGGAAAGGCATAAAAAAAAACTAAAAGATGCAGAGAAAAAACAAATTATCGCTGATGCATTGTAAACAAAAAATAAACAACAATATCGTTGCAAACAAAATATTAAAAAAAAAAAAAAACGTATGCATTTTTTGTTTCTAGGACCGGCCCACTGCAAGATGATAATTCAATGGAAATTAAAGTTATTGTTGATAAAAAAAAAGCAACAAATTTTGTTGCAACCGACCAAAGGTATAAAATGTTATTAAAACGCAAAACCGTAAATATTTTGTATTATTTAATTATTTTTAGTGATACGCTACAGGAACTAAGAGAATTGCTGAAAGGTAGTCAGGAAAGTATTGAGGGACTAAAAGAAGATGTGAAAAAATTAAAAAAAGAAATTTCTATACTTAAAAAAGAAAACAAGAAGAAAAAGGAAAACGATCATACCTATTTTAAGAATAACATAGAGACACCTAGTGACTCTAGTTTCTAAAGTCTTTAGTTCCACTTTTGGATGGAACTTGTTGTCGGAAATTATTCAATCATAAACACAAAACATGTTTAACCGATGCTGCAACAAAATACTTTTCCATTGTTACATAAATTGTCAGTTAATTCAGTTTTAAATCTGGATTAATCCTTAAGTTAAAATCCTAGATAAATAATTAATCTAAGAAAAAATCAAAAACACATTTTTTTTTTTTTCATTTAATTTATTTTATTTAAGTTTTATTATTTTTTAATTAAAAATATTTTCTTCTAACATTGTTTAGTTTTTTTTTTTTTTTTTGATTAATTAACAATTTTTAAACAATAATTATTTACTTAATTAATTATAATAGAATTAACAAATATATATATATATATGTTTTATTTATTTTTTCATTTATTCAATCATTTAATTAGAAAATAAAAAAGAACGAAAGTAAAACAAAAAAAAAAAAAAAAAAAACATAAAAATCAATCATTGGCTGAAGATAAATCCTTTAAACAATTAATTAATTTTATTTTATTTACTTTAATTATTTTGCTATTTTTTGATTAATTATTAGAATTTATTTATTTTTTATTATTATTTTTGTTATAACTATAAATTAGTTAATTATTTAACGGTTGTAGCATTATCGATATATTATTTATCAGCGAAAAAAAACAATTTTTTTTTTTATTTTATTATGGTCGTTGTGTTTCGTTATTTAATTTTTTTATTTTTTTTAATTTTAAATTCTCTTACCAGCACACATTTTGTATTAAATTACTATAGGAAATAATTTTAATTTTTCTTTAATTCAAAATTATTTAACAGCTCTACTACGGAAGGATTTTTTATTTAGTTTTTTTCTTTTTCTTTTTTATTAAACACAATTCAACAATCTAGGATTTTAGTTTTTATAATTCTTCTATATTTCGTATATTCTATTATTATTTTAACAATGAAAATTTCATTTATTTTTACTTTGATTTAATTAATTTAATTAAAAATGTCTTAAAATAAAATTTAATGGTACGAATCAGAGTCCTAAAAAATATTGGAAAAATTACTAATAAATTTGTAGGTTAAAATCAAGCTAGTTGAATTCCGGATTCATAAATCTACTTCACTACTTTATATTATAAAAAAAAACAATCAAATTCCTTTTTCTCTACCCATTCATTATAAACCCTAAAATCCTACTATTTTCATCTAAATCTCTTGGAATTTTTAATGGAATTCGAATACTTTTTCCAATAATTATCATAAAAAAAATTTCAAGGATTGTCACCTTTATATAACTTTGGTTACTATGGCAACTAAAACACAAAAACAAAAAAAAAGTCGTAAAAAGCATAAACAAAATAAAAAAATTGTTGAGAACTACTGATGATACTACAAACATTGATTTAGAATCACAAACAAGTTTCTTCATCATTTTTTTTTTAACATTTCAACATAAAAAAGGGATGAAATTTCAATTAAAATATTTAAAAAGTCGATTGTGATTCTATAGAAACGTTTAGAAAAGGTAAAAAAGAAAACATAATAGGGGGGTTCAACATTCACAAAATAAGTTTCTACTTGTCGAGTGATTACAGACAGGTAGGTTGTGTTAATGGAATGTAAATTATTCACGACCGGAAAATTTGGTTTTCAGAACGACCTGGAATACTATTTATTATTCGATATCCGTCTTTTCGTTAGTTTTTTGGAACGTAGTTAGCTTGTATAAGACTGTAAAGTCGTATTTACGATCTTTAAGGTACAAAAATTGATCAGCTACCCTTAAGTAGTACATAATTCGTGAATATAAACCCCTAATGTCTAAATAATAAAAAAATAAAAAACAAACAAAAATTGTACCTGCCCTTAAACATAATTAAAAAAAAAAACGAATTCGACTTAACGTTTTTTCTTTCTTCTTCTTATACCCATGCTACTTCTTTTTTCCTAATCTTTCTTTTTATTTTTTTTCTTTGTTACTTTTAAAAATATTTTCTCTACACTTTTATATATTTTTAATTAGTTAATTTTAATTTTTTCTTATTCTTTTTTTTTTTTTTTATGTTCATTTACCTGAAAAATGATTTAATGAGAACTTTTTTGATTTTTATTTCATACATTTTTGGATTTAAATGTTAATTTATACTGGCTTTGGAGAAGATCTTGAGATTTAAAAACAATAATAATAAAATTAAAAAAAAAAACCAATGGACTTCTCTTGGTTATATTATGCAAAAAAAAAAAAAAAAAAATGTTTAATTTAAAAAGGATTTTTTTTTTTCTGTTCTATGAATTATTTCTATTTAATTGTTTTTTTTTTATGTAATTATAGTAGCTTAGATTAATTAATTGTTTATATTATAACGTAAATTAATAATTAAAATTATTTGCATAAAGCCCTGATTTTTGTGTTAATTGCGTTGGTGGTATCGCACGACTTAAAAAACGCCATGAATTTGTTTACGATTACATCGCGATTTAAATCATACGTTTAACACGCCAACGCAAATTTAATTAAAACCAAAGCTTAACAGATTAAAGAAAAAAAAAAAGAATAAAAATTAATTACAAAAGAATAATCAACAGAAGAAATACAGCAGAAGTCCAAAAAAGGGATAATCCCTTAATAATTTTTCTTTTTCATTAATTAATTAATATTATTATTATATTATTATAATTATTTTACTTTTTTTTAGTAGTTTAATTAATTAATTAAAATTTTTTTTAATTTATTTCTTTATAAAATCATTTTTAACATCTCTCCAAAATTTAACCAATTGAAATAATTTCTTATATAATTCCAAAAAATTCTCAAAATCACCTTTAGGTAGAACTAAATATTATTTAGTTTGCCAATCATGTAGTATATCTGGCTTATTATTAATATTACGATTTTTCAATGATGAAAAATTTCTTTCAATATCATTTTTATTATTTATATCACCGTCACCATTATTAATTGAGTTGTCAGCCATTGGTAATGGTTTTGCGACGCCAATACGTACAACACCTTTTGGTGCACCTTTTAATGCTTGTACAGCTTGATCTAATGATGCATTCTCTAGATTAATATCATTTACAAATAATAAACGGTCACCTGGTATTAAACGTCCATCTATTTGTGCAACACCACCGGGCACCAGAGAACGGATTACAATCAAAGTATCATTTGGATCTAGTGGGTCCTGAAAAGAAGAATTTAATAAACAAAGTTTATAATCAAAAAAAAAAAAAAACAAATTTACCTGATAATCTAAGATTGAAAATCCTAAACCTCGTTCCCCCTTCAAAAGTTCAATTATTTGCGGTTCTGAACTCCACATCGCAAGTCCTGTCAATGGCTCAAGTGATCTATATAAAAATATTCCTTTAGGTACACAGAATAATCTAGCAAAATTTCTTTTAAATCTTTACCTTGATTTCAATTTTGTAAAACCATCATCAGCTGTACCACCAGATGTAGCTAAACTACCATCTGATTTTGCTTTAACAAGACGATCCGATGCTAATAATAAATTTTCTAAATTTTGTGAACCACCAAATTGTATATTTAAATTATTCCGTACATTCTCTTCTGTAAATGCAACCATTTCTACAGGACCACGAGCACATATCATACGTACATCTTGTGGTAATTCTTTTAATATCGATACAACTTCTAAATGATTCATGCCAAGTAAACGTTGCCCATTAACCTCTACAACAACAAAAATAAAGAAAAATTACATAAAAATCAAGTAAATACTGATTGGTAGAAAAAAAAAAAACAACACAAACCAAGTAACTCATCACCGGAATGTAATAAACCATTTTGTCCAACTGGTCCTTCTGGTAATATTGAACGAATATAATGATGTGGACGTACTTCACGACCACACTCTACATCCACTGTACCCTCTAATGATATTCCTAAACCACTTGATGCAGCAAATTTACGTATCTGTGCAACAATTATATCTGCATCCGTACCTTAAATACAAACATTTATTCAATTAAAATTTAAAAATTTTAAATAAAATTTAATTATTATTCCACCTAATATATTTTTCCATTTCTTTTTAATAACTAATTCAGTCTCATTTGTTAGTTCAGGCTCAACAAAATATTTATGTCGATTTATTGCTTGAATATTTGTTGTTTCAATTAATGATATTTTTCTTTGTTGCTGCTGCTGCTGCTGTTGTTGTTGTTGCTGTTTTAGTAAATCAATTTGATTAAATCCAAACGCATTTATATTATTAATACCACCAACACCATTTAATATTTCATCATCAATATCATCAATTGTTGATTCAATAGAAAAATCATCACCTAAATTATTAAGATTATTAACATTATTTATTGGTACAATTATTGATGTGGTTGTTGTTAATGGTGCTCCTCTTTCAATATTATTATTATCTGTACCTAATTTATTTTCTATTGAATCTCTAGCATGTGCTAATTTTCTATTTGATGCATTTATTGTTGTATTTGATATACCATGCACCGTTGCCACTGGTGGCGAATTATCAATTGAATGTTTCTAAAAACAAATTAACGAAATAAATAAATTTGATAAAACTTGGAAATTCATTAATTCAAAAATAAAACCTTTTTCGGTGGAAATATTGGTTTATCAAGTAAGACAACATCTTGGTCATTGATTATATGTTGCTTCTTTTCATTTCTCTCTAAAGACATTGTATGTGCTGATATATCATTAACTGATTCACCATTATTACCTGTATACTTTGTTAAAGACGCTCTAAAACGATAAATAATTATTATTAAAACAGATAAAATAATTTTTAATTGTAAAGCCATACTTTCTGATATGTTCATGCGGCATACTATGTGTCTGTGTTATACTGTGTGAGCGTGATGTACCAGAAGACATTAAATGCGATGGCGGTGTACCAGGTGTGGACGGTTTTAATTCATTTGCAGCAATCGCTTGCTGTAACTGTTCATATTTTGGACCACGTAAGTATCTTTAACACAAATAGAAAAGAATTAAAAATAAAAAATAAAGTTAATTAACCAAAGAAAAATAAATAAATTTTACCTCTCCAAACAGAGTGTGACAACTGTTCCACTTTTCTTTAATACTTCAACTGCTTGATGATTTGAGTAGCCTTGTAATGATTGACCATCAACTTCAATAATACGATCATTTACATTAATACGACCACTTAAATCAGCGGCACTACCAGGCGATACACTTTTAACAAATATTCCAGATAATTCTTCTTTTTCACATACATAACCTGCAATTGTAATGCCTAAACCATTTAAATCTTTTGTTAACTCAATCGTAAATTTTTCTGTTTCTGGTAATTCATTATCCATAGGTGGTGAAATTGGTGGTCGATTATCTAATTTTGAAATAATAAAATAAAAGCAAAATTTAGTTTTATTATCTCAAATATAGAAGAAAATATTAATTAATTTACTAATGGCCATAACTTCCTTAGCCTTCTGTTCAACTTGATATTTTAACTTTTGATTACTGCTTGGTGATGATGGTGACATTCTTATACCAAATATATCTGGATAACCAGCTGCAATTAAATATCTTTCTAATTCTATAGGATCTGATAGTAATCTGGAATGAGAATGGAACGTTTTATAAACACTGAAAAATGTTTGTGACTAACTACAACCTGGTCGGTACAATAGCCGTTCCTTCAATATCTGTTGAGACTCGCAACGGATCAATTGAACGGGCAACGACTAATCGAACATGTGTACCCGATTGACGTAACACAGATGCTACTTGTTCAGATACCATATCATGTAAATTAACATCCCCTATCTGTAAAATATGATCTCCGCTTTGAAGGCGACTGTCACGATCGGCAACACCTCCAGGTAATATTGTTTTAACAATGACGCCAGATATCCGACCTCCAATAATACCTATTTTTATTGTATTTAACATTACTGATAACAATCAAACTGTTTAGAGATGTTATTCAATTACCAAAACCTAATCCAGTTCCATCGTTAACCAATTCAATAGCCTGTATTTGAGCCCATTCTGATGACATAAGATCTGATTGTTTTGCCGTATCACTAATAGCCGACTGTGGTCGCTCTTCATCCCCTGATAAACTTCTTGCAACATTTGCCTCAACATAGCCACGATTCTTTTTTATTAAACTCAATGATTGTTGATGCGATTCTAGGGAATGGTTATCTAAACTGCTTCCAAGAACCTGATCACTATCATTTAAACTACTTGGTCCGCCTAATACATTGTAGCTTATTACGGGCTGTTGAGGTGGACTGGTTGGACTTCGAGGTGATAATTGAGCTGATGGCACACGTTGCTCATCTTGATAATCTTGATCATATAAATCAAGCGACGGTGGCACCGTTAATACTAAATCACCTAAAATAAAACAATTTTAATCAGATACACAATAAAAGTAAAAAAAAAAATCAATTCTAACCTGAGGTGGTTATATCAAAATCTCCTGGTAAAATGGAAGGATGTTGAGCTATTTGATTATTTAATTCTGATAAAGAATCCTGTACTTGTACAATACTACGAAATACAGGATCCTGCAGAATATCTAGAATTAATTTTAAATCATCTGTTGTATTTAACTGTAACTTTGGATCATCAAGATCATCTACAGCCTTTTTTATTGCTTCAATTTGTTGTAAAGCATTTGATATATCAGCGTTCAAATGCATCTTAATTTAATAAAGATTCTTAATTCAATATTTATAAATATATTATATTTTCAAGGCTATTTGAATATTTATTTTCTTTTTCTTTATGCTGCTTTATGAGTGCGAATTTTTTGTTTTATTTTTTGATTAATGTCACTTCACTTCATTGAAATGTTCAACATACCACACAATATATAATATTTATCCAATTAATTTATGAAATTATTTTGTTTATATAAACACATTTTGTTTTTATTATTATTTAAAGTAATTAATATTTAAATTTAAATATATATATATATATAACAAATTTTTACGGAATTAATATACGTAATCAAATAAACACTTAAACAAAAAAAAAATACTTTTGACAAATCGCTTGTTTTTTGTAATATTGTTGTATGTGTGTTTCGTTTAGTATTTATTAGGGAGTGACAGATCTGATAATGCCATGGTTAATATGTTTTATGAAAATTTTATAGATTAGTAAATGTGTACAATAAATTCTATGTTAAGTTTTACATAAATATTAATAATATAACAAAAACTGACAAATTTATTTATTAATAACATTAAATAATAAATAATTTAATAATAAAAGATATTAAATTTTACGATTTAGTAGTTTTTTTAATTACTTTATGTAATTAAAGTACCCTAAATATCTGTGATATTATTATAGCAATTTTTATTAGAAAACAAATTAATTATTTATTTAATTAAATAATTAATATACAGTATTAATACTTAATTTAATTAATTATTACATTACTGAAATAAAAATTTCAAACAAGATTTTTTTTTTTTAAATCTGCAATAAAAATTGTGATAAGTAAGACAACACTGGTTATTGCAATAAACGTAATATGTCTGTCTGACTCTGATGTTTACAAAAATATTTTTTCAATAAAAATTATTTTCTAAGAAAGTGATTAAAATATAAAAATAAATAAAGTTACACGAAGGAATAATAAAATTCATAAAATAGTTAAAATGAATTTACTTGATTTACCTGATTGTATGTTGGAACAAATCTTTGAATGTTTAACATACGATGAAATTGCTAAGAAACGCCTGGTAGAATTTTTTAATTTTTTTTTTTTTTAATTAATTAAAAAAAAAAATTTCTTTTGTTTCAATAATGTTTTTTTTTTTTTTGTTATTGTAGGTTAATAAGCATATTAATGTAATATGCCAACATTTATTGAATAGAGGATTCACAAAAATGATGAAACGTCATGCAAATAATTTAAAGAAAATCAAAGCACAATTACCGAGACGAGAATCTGAAAGAAGGTAATTTCACAATGGGAAAATGTTTAGTTATAATGAAGAGATTTATTTTTAGAAATCATCCATTAGCAAGACATGCTGATATATTAACTTGTGTTGAAACCAGAATATCAATGTTATCAATGACATACTCAAAGTATATGGAATTTAATTTATGTTGCTTTATACCTGGTAAAGTAATTGATGAGGTATTAAATGTATTAAATTTAGTTGAGAATACTGTTAAGCCACTAAGGGCACATGAAGTATTACAAGAATTACGTGACATTTCATCAATGGCATTAGAGCATTTTGATGAGAAAATCTCATGTCAATTAAAAAAATCATTTCTTGATATTCATACACATAAATTTAACTCAGGTAATTTACATAATTAGAAAAAAAAAAAAATCATTTTATTGCAAAATACAAAAGAAAAAAAAAAAACATTTATAAATAAAATATTAATGTATTTAGCATCAAATGAATATTTTATGGGATCACCTGATATAATTACAGAACAAACATCTGAAAATGGTGTACATGATATGCGAGACGAGCATCATTGTAAGGAAGCACATACAAATCGTTTAATAATAATACGTCTGGAGAAAAAAGTTGCCACTGCTATGAAACGAGTAATTAATAATAATAAAAAAATCTTATTAAATTCTTATTAAAAAATTTTTTATATATCTATTAGTTACATACGTTAACACAAATACAAAAGAAACAAGTAATTTTAATGCGTTCCCATTTTCTACAAATAACCGATTTAAAAAAACGTTTAGAGGAGTCTGATGCAAAAAATCGTGATATAACTGTGAATATAAATCAATTAGCATTGGATAATAATACAACTGGTGGACAATCAACATCATCATCATCATCAACAGATCCATCAGTTAAAACAAAAAATATAAAACCACGTACAGCAACAATTATATTAAAAAGAAGAATTGGTGAAACTGTACCACAAACACTATCACCATCATCATCATCATCTAGTATAGATGATTTAAGTTACAATAATTCTGATGATAAAGTAATAAAGAAACAAAAATTAACACAATAATTAATTTAATTTAATTTATAAGTAAGACAAACTTTCTATGATTTTTCCATAAGGAAATTTTTTTTTTCTTTTTTGTTTAATCTAAAATTAATTAATATAACTCTGTAGCATTCATTTTATTAATTAAGTAATTTAGTATTTAAGCTATAATAATTGTGTTTTTAATGTATTAAAATTAAGTCACTGTAACTGTGTTTATATGTTTGAAATATTCTACATTTATTATTATGATTATTACGCCCATTTAAGTTAAATTTTATTTTATTTTTTACAAAAGCATGATGATTACATTACAGAGAATATTTTTTTTTTTTTTTTTAATTATATAAACAATAATAAATAACCGTTTGTCTTAAGTTTTTCTTTAAAAAACTTAAATTTTGGATATTTAAAAAAAAACAAAAAAAAGCAGATTTATTTTCTAAGATTATTTTTTAATTAAAATATATAAATATTAATCTCTATCTCTATATTATACTCTAATATTAATATTAAGGAAACAGAATTGGCCAAATTTAAAATAATTATTCAATTATTATTGAAAAGTAAAATATATTACATAATTAAAATAAAATAAAAACTCTACGTACATAAATGTAATAAAATTTGTATTTTAATTGATTCGTCTTGTGTTTACAGGGTGTGAGTGTTCTAATATAAACAT
This sequence comes from Ptychoptera albimana, assembly GCA_961205885.1. Taxonomy (NCBI): domain Eukaryota; kingdom Metazoa; phylum Arthropoda; class Insecta; order Diptera; family Ptychopteridae; genus Ptychoptera; species Ptychoptera albimana. The sequence goes on from OY540804.1 coordinate 25,534,764, forward strand.
GAGATAATTGGCATCTTAATTATGATGATAGTTGTTAACCGAATCGATTTAACCGACTGTTCACTGGACTGATTACTGTTCTAACATAAAGGCTTCCTCAGTGATAAATTGTTTTGTTTGATCTCTTGGAAAAAAAAACCAAATATCATCAACGTTTTACAGGGAAAATGGGAACAAAAGCAACCTTGCCTTAGTACAATCCTTTGTTAAATTAAGAGCGCATTTCCAATTCCTTTCATGGCAAATTACCGCTTTTGAGAAGATGCAACGGCTTCACTAATCATGTAATTATTTTTGAGTATTTATTACAGACAAACACCGGTAAGTAAACATAATTAATTCCAAAATACAGATTTTAAACTAGATTCACTATTTGAGGGTTAATACAGCTAGGGTTTTTTATACTAAAGTTTATGAAGCGCCACGCAATGATTCTGTTCACTGCGTAAGATAAAACAACCTAAGCTAAACCACTGACCACATATGACAGAAATTCTGAAAAAAAATTGATAAGAAATCTTATCAGCAATTGATGGGATTTTACTTTGATTTGTTTCTTCCATAAATAAATAAATAAAAAAAACCAAAATTTAATTTATGTCGACTGTTAGTCTCAATTATAATCCATTGTTATTGTGCCGTTACACACCTTTTGCAGGCGGTTGTTTATCTTCTTTATCTATGAATTATATGATTTCTATCAATACATTCTCTTTCGTTTTTAATTATGAATGAAAAAAAAGGCAAAGAAACAGACAAACGCTCTGTTTTGCTATATAGACTTTGTATCGTTGTGGTTGCTTTGGTATAAAATTAAATTTTATGGCCAGTGTCTAGTCATATTTTTTTTTGAGTCACTTACTGATTTTATTTTATTTCCTAATTAATCCTTTGGTTAATCAAAACGTTACACACGATTTACAGTTTATCCTCAGACTCACTTACCTTATTTAAATTCTTTAAAAAAGCCTCGACAAACAACTAAACAATTTTCCCAAGCATCCAATACATTAGAAAAAAAAAAAAAAAAAAACTCCAACCAATTCATAAATATTAGTTTGGGGAAATTCTTTTTTATTTTTTTCTTGATAATTTAATGAAAAATTAATTAAAATTTACATTGAATTGATTAAAAAAAAAAAAAAAAAATTTTTCTGTTTTTTAGAGTAGAAATTTAAGATGAAATTGTAAATGTTTGCTGTGAAAAACCCCCCAACACATTGCAATCGGAATATTAAGAAAACCCTTTTTCAGTTTTACACGTACTGGTGCAAGAGTATTTACTGTTCTGTAATCTTTAATTACCTAAATGACGACACAATCTTATCAAAATGTTTATTACAAATTGGTCTGTGTAATAGCGGAATATCCATAGGATTGTAGTGGTTAATAATCCCTAATACGTAAACATCAATTCGGTAATTTCAGCAATTTCTAATTAAATTATTTTATAAGAGAAAATCCCGTGTTCTACTTTCACTCTTCTAAGAACTGCGTTATTTTCAATCATAGTAGAACGTCATAAAAATACAGCAAAGAAACTTTAATTAAACACAACAATATATCTTTATCGCGAAATTAAATAATTAATTAATATGACCTTGTTATGTATTCACAAAAAAAAAAAAAAAGAAACAAATTCTTACTCAACACTTCTATACGACGCAATAATAAATAACATAATTCCTTAACATCCATAACTACACATAAATAATTTTTCCAATAAATTAAGTTCGCATGACATGAACAATCGTATTTTTCAAATCTTTTAATCGTTTATGTCTTATCAATAAATGAAAATAATACAAAAAAAACATCGAAGAGAATTAAAATTTTATATAGCAATGAGTACGAAAAAATAAAATAAAAAACAATAAAGATAAGAAAAAAAAAAAACTAGGAACGAGATAAGGAAATTTTCTATTTGCCATTTATATTGATTTTTACCTTTAGTTGAATTAATTAATTAACGACACTTGACTAATCTCAAAAAAGCACTAACGCCTATTTTTACTTATTTATAAAATATAATTAATAGTATTCGGTGTTTTATATACAGTGGATTAAAATACAGTCAGTTCTCGTTTTATGTTTGTTATTCATTAATAATGGTTTGTACCATTTAGTGATTGTACCACAAGAAGTGACTGCAGTTTATGACAAATTAAAATATCCAACACCGGTTATACTGGGAAATTTCGAGGCAATTAATAATGCAATAGGAAAGCCACTTAGATTTTCTTGCTCTTTAACTGATTCTAAATTAAGTTCGCAAAATTAAACTTCTGTAACACGGTTAACACTTTCATTTCTCTTCTTTATTTGCTTTAGTAGAATGACAGCTGTTTCCAAGACATTTTTTTTTTTTCGTGGTAAAGAATTTTCTACGATAGTTTTTCGTAATCATTTTGGAACTAAAATAGAGTAAAACAATTATTTATACTTTATTGACATCGTTTAGATAATTCATCAATTTTTCACATTAGATCTCCTAGAGATTTCGTTTTTCTTTGCTGCTTCTTTCAGTTGCCTTTCATTAACGAAACAACAGCAATTCATTTATGGGATAAATACGCAACATAGCATTTTACAACAGTTCTAATCAGATCATTCCACCAAAATAACCTAAAAAATAAAATTCACAAAACAAATTGGATTTTTAGTTAACATTTTCTTATTGAAATTAGTCAGAATTTGTCTTTTTTTTTATTATTATTAATTCATTGACTTACTAATTAATAATTAAAAAAAATAGAAAGAAACAATAATAATCCGTCACGATAAAAACAAATTCATTAATAAAAAATAAACACACACACACACACAAAAGAATTATATCAATTTTATGATTTTTTTTTTTATTTATTTAAAAACTAATTAAATTTTTTATTAATAATTTATTTTTTATTATTTAAAAATAATTAATGTTGCTGTACTTTTCTGGTTGTTATTATTATTATTATTCTTATTATTGATAATTATCAACAAATTTATTAATTAATAATAAAAAAAAATAAACAAAAAAAAAAAAAAAAGAATGACATGCAATGTACAGAAATTAAAATATTTCTCCCTTTTGTTGGAAATTTAAATTTATTTGTAATAAATTAAAATAAAAAAAAAAACGTGTCAAAATAATTTTATTTTTAATTAATTAATTATATTTAATATTAAGGTTGTTATAATTAAGGGTTTTTCTTTCTTTTTTTTTTCCTATGTATTTGCGTTAATCATTTTTGTTTGTTCTAAAACCACAGCTGATATAGGCGGTATTCCCAATAAGCTGCCAGTACATGATAAAACAACGGTATAATTAAAATACCAAAACAGCATAAATAACATTAAAAAAAATACATCTATAATTTAAAATAATTAATAAAAATATGTTAAGGATTTTAATTATAAAAATTAAATGAAAATTATTTTCTACAAAACGCGTTTTTTTTTTTCTTTCTTTTATGTAATAAAAAGGATACGTATGATCACTCGTTCCCATTTCTCCACCATATATAATTCTGTAACCATTAAATAACGGAACCACCAATAATTTATAAATTTCCATAAATTACTTATTGCTTCCATTTTTATATAAACTTTTACAACAATTAAAAACCAATTAAGAAAAAAAAAAAAAAAAGAAACTTTAAATAATAAACTTTGTAAATAAAAGAAAAAATTCACGTGCGGAACAACACAAACCAAAATTAAACTTTTGACAGTCGAGTTTACAAGTGTTTTGAGATTCAATAAAAAAAAAAAAAAAAAAACTCAAATTTAAAAAAAACAGAAAAAACAAAATCAAAAGGAAAAAAAAAAAAAATAACCAATGAAAATAATGAGAATTTTTTTTCGTTTTAAATATTATCATTTTTATTATTACTAGTGACATCTTGTTTTTAGATTTTGTAACAGTTTTTTTTCTTATTACAAAAATTCATTTATTCAAATTTTTAATTAATTATTATTATTTTTTTTTTTATTAATTTTAAATCAACGAGTAAATTAACAAATATTTGTGTTTTTTGTAAATTATTATTTATTTGTTCGTTAAACACGTTTTGACATTAAAATCTATTAAAATATGGAGCACAGAAGGAAGAGAGAGCCACGAAATATATATAGCGCAGCATTAGATTCAAATTTTGATATGTTTTTCCCGTCTATTGAAAACAATGAAAACGTTATTGATGATCTGGTACGAAGACGTATGAAAGCAGAAGAAGAAGATCTTATACATCCAAAAATTTTAATAATCTCAGATAAACCAGTTAATATAACGTGTCCAAAATGTTTTTTTCTAATTGATACCAATGTTAAATTTAAAATAACAAAAAAAAATCATATTATTGGTGGAATATTATGTCTGTTGGGGTAATAAAATTCGTAAAAATTTATTTATCTAGACAAAAACTTAAAAAAAAAAAACTTCTTTTCTTTTTTTTTTGTAGATGTTTTCCATGTTGCCTTGTCTCATATGCAGTGAATTGGTTTAAAACAGCATATCATTATTGTCCCCGTTGTGGTGCTTATGTATGTTCAAATAAGTGATAATTTTGCATAAAATTAATTAAAAATTTGTTAATCAAAAAAAATATATATAAATTTTGATTTAAGAATAAAAATGCCAAAAATTCGATTAATTACATTTGCACTGTTTTAAACCTTACAAATGAGAAAACATTAAAATTTGAATTAATATGGCGCTAAATAATTAGGGAAAAATCTTTTATTTGTGCTTGATAGTAAATAAATTAATTAAAATATTTTGTAATAATGATTTAAACGTTAAAGATGTTACATGTATTAAAAACCGACTTTTTCGTTTTGTTAAATAAATTTTTAAGGAAGAAAAACTTTTGCTGTGTGGTTTCTCTCTTAAACGTCAAAGCGATGACATTTGAACTAAACTGTCCCCACTGTTATCATTTGTTTATAAAAAGTTTTCCCATCGTTTACTGTTACTAAATAATTAATTAATTAAATGAAAAAATTTATTTTAATTAATTGCAATAATATCTACGATTAAAATAGTGATGTTAGCCGTTTTTGTTGTAAAAATAATAATAATAATAATAATAATAATAATAATAATAATAATAATAATAATAATAATAATAATAATAAGACAAGTAAAGACTTTGTAGGAACTCATATAGCATATTTTACCTTTCTGAAAGATACAATTTTATGCAACATTTGGGTTCAGAAATGTTGTCGAAAAAATCAATTTAATATAAAAAATTCACGTGTTTGTAGTCACCATTTTAAAAAGGAGGATTTTGAGAGAAATCTTAGAGATGAATTATTAAAACGTGACAGAATTAGTCTTATATTAAAACGAACAGCAATTCCAACTAAGTATATTCCTTACGATCGACATAATGGAAAAATTGAAGATTCTAATGAATATGAAATACACGAGGATGAATTTTTCGTCCCTTTTTCAGAAATTGCTTCAGAGGAAAATACTCTAGAAGCAATTTATATTCCTCACAATGTTCCATCACCTGGAGACTGTGATCCATTCGATAATTTCACTATAAATGACTTATCAAATGATATTCAAGAGATAACTTGTACTGTATCACCTGGAAATTGGTAAAATCACCTATCGATTCAACCAATAAAATACAAAACTCTAACAAAAATCTATTTTTCAGGGATGAAATACAAGAGTTAAAAGTATTATTGGTACAAAATCAGGAGTGCATTAAGGCATAAATGGAAGAAATAAAAATGTTGCGTAAGGTATTAAGGAAGTAAAAAACTATTTCAAAATGGAGAGAACAAATTAAAACAAAAACTTAAATGATGTTGTATTAATAATTAATAAATTAATTTTAATTGTAATTAAACGAATGATAAGATTCTTGTTGTTTGTCTAAGTTGTTTGTATTTGGAACTTTTCGATATTCGATATTCAATTCTATTATAAAGAAACACTAATACTGATAATGAACAGAAAATTCAATTGATTAGATTATATTATTTACGAAGCATTGTAGTAGATGATAATAGCTCGCAAGTGATAAATTGGTCTCTGATAATTTTGCATAAAATTTTTTGAAAAGTCGATTTCTCAATTATTTATAGCGACTCAACAGTTATCCATTATAAAACGACATTTCACATTATATAAAAAAAAAAACTTTTTACTGGGGAATTCCCCACATTTTTGGTACCTTTTAAGTGTAGGTGATAAAGGTGATTCTTACTGCTTTGGTAATCAGATCAAAATTCCATTTTAATGAGAAGATTTCTGGTTTCTTTTGTTGGGTATTCAAGATCGATAGATTTGTGGATGGTGGCATTTTTTTTTTGCGTCTTTAATTTTTACAACACGAGTAAGTCTTTGCCAAATATTTTGAAAGGTAAGCACTGTCTCACCGATTACAACAAATCAGTGTCGATAATTTACATCTTTCACTTCCATTTAAAGAATTTAGACGCACTTGACTGTACTCTTCCAGTTTTACAAATCCATTATCCAATAAATATGCAATGCCAAAGATCAGTTTAACGTTCAAAGATTCAATCTAAATTCCATTTGAATTTAAAATAAACTATCAAGCATAATGGGTGATTGTTATCAAAAAAATCTTTATTATCAGTTGCAGTCATAAATGTAAAATAATCTGCTAACAATGACGTCTGATTTCTAAAAAAAAAAAAAAAAACTAATTAGTACATCAGCTACAATCACACACGTTTTAATTAGAAACAAAATTGAAAATTCATAATTCGTGATTAACACTTATGTGAGTCATTTGAATAAAAATAAAATAAAAAATTCATTAAATATATTTAATGCCTTATCATATATTTAAATATAATTAATAAAATCAAAAAAAAAAAAAAAATGGCTGATAAATAATTTTCGTATTTTATCAACGAATTATATCGATACTGATTTTACATAAAAAAATGCACAAAAAGTAAAAAAAAGTCGTTTTGTCACTTTGGTTAACAATAATTTAGATTTTGTGTTGGGCTGGATTATTTGATAAAAAACCAAAAAAAAACAGAAATTAAAAAAGCCGAAAATGTATAGATAAAAGCACGACATTAAACTATTTATCCAAGAATGAAAGAAATTTATTTCATTTGGTTGTGAATTATCGATATTGACGGTGTTAACGAATTTAATTTTTTTTTTTTTGTTTTGTATATTTTAAGTGTTAAGTGTATAGCGTGGAATTATCTGTGTTATTATAAAAAAAGTGTTTTACGTAATAAAATAAATAAACGAAAAATAAAATATGGATAATGAACAGAAATCAGGATATCCACATCCGTTACCACCACCATCCTATGAATATGGTATGAGCAGTAGTACGAGTGCGTATCCACCACAAGGACCACCACAAATGCAAATGCCTATGATGCCACCGCAACACCATCAACATTATCATGTACCACCTGTTATTATGGAACAACCAAGTAGTAAGGAAAAACAAAAAATTAATTGAAATAAAAAAACCTTTTAAAGTCCATCATAGATAAGATTCTTTTGATAAAATTTACCATTAAATCCCCTTTGATCATTGATAACAAAAATTATAATCTTTAAACAAATTAATGTAATTCTGCAGGGTGATATTCAAATGAGTTTATTAACAACTTTGGTTATCTACGATGTCTACTCCCTGTAAAACCCTGATCTACTGTGTAAAATCCATTTTTTTTTTTTTTTTTTTTTTTTGAATCCCCACCCAATGATACACAAATAGCTCCCAAAAAATTCACATTAATAAAAGATTAAACAACAATGATATCACCCTGTCTATTTACAAAAAAAATTTCACAATTACCTAACATTAATCCCTCCCCACATGACGTGTCCAAATTTTAAAACAAAATAAACAATTTTGTTTTTTTTTTGAAATAAAATAATTCCTTTGATAATTAACTGATAAATATTTTTGATTATGATTAATTTTCAGCGACATTTATTGTTGCACCACAAGTTGGACCTGATCCAACAATGGTAACATGTCCCTCATGTAGAAGCACAGTAGTAACACGAATGGATTATGAAGCATCAACACGAACACATATTTGTGCTGGACTATTATGTCTTTTTGGGTAATAATAATAATCTTTTTTGATTTTATTTTAAATTTCATAATAAATTCGATGATTTTTTTTCTAGATGTTGGCTATGCGTTTGTATTCCATATTGTATGGACTCATGTCGAAATGGTAACCATTATTGTCCAAGCTGTGGTTCTTATATTGGAACGTATCGTGCATAGAAAACAAAAAAAATTTATCTTATCATTTATATTGAACGAAAAACAGAAAAATAATTAAAATTATTTCATTTATTATCATAATTATTATTATTATTATCTAAATTATAATTTTAAGTTAATTTCAATTAGAAAAAAAAAAAAACAAAAAATATAAAACGAGAAGGAAAAAATATTTTTTTTTTGTTTTTTTTTTTTGTCATTTTGTGGTTTTAAACTTTGCTTAATTTTATTAACATTTTAACAACATACCTGACATCTACCATAAAGTAATGAAATTTCTTAACAGATACAGTTTTTCATTTTCAAAAGCTTTTAATTAATTTGTAATCAAACTTTCAATAATCAATTAGTTTGAATTAATTTTAAACAATTTATCGTGTTAAATAAAAGCTTGAAATAACAAAAAAAAAGAAACTATAATAAATTAAAGGTAAAACACACAAAAAAGCATTTTGAATGAAAATTTTCGAAGTAATTTTCATTAAATAAATCAAATAAATATTTATTTATAAATAAGAATCATGAATATGGATATTTTCGCAGCATAAGCTATGTTAAAACACCGCATTAAAGGGTATAAAACCGAAATAAAATTACAAATGAAAAGGTGTATTGGTGGCAGAGCTTTCCGTTAATTCAAACAAAATCTAAAGCTTTCACCGACACAAAACCATTTCATCAAAAACTTATTATTTGAAATAAAGAAAAGCTTACGAAAAAAAAAAGAAGAAAAAAAACCGATCGAAGTCTTTCTCGTGCTCCCCTTTTTTCTTTTTCATTTACTTCTTTTCTTTTTTTAGGGTGTGTTTCAGTCTCACAGTCAATGTATGCGTGATGATTAGAAAACACATCAACTTGCGCCAAAATAAAACCGAATATGTTAAAAGGGGAGCAGAAAAAAAAAAATAAACAGGGAAAATTCATATAAAAAAATATTTTATTTTTAGAATTGTGGCAATAGGATGGGTGTTTGGGCGGGGAGGAATAATATTGCCATAAAACCTTCATTTTGCCTCAGCTAGTCAAACCAAACAAAAAAAAAAAAAAAAAAATTAAAAAGGAAAAATTCTTCCGTTTTCCGTATAACATTTGACGTTTTATTAATTTTTTTTTTTTTCATATAATTTACAAGCCCGACCCATGTTGACCCAGATAATTTTCCCATAAAGCAACAACAACAACAACAACATAAACAGCAAAAAAAAAAACAAAGAAATCAAACATTTAAGTAGAACGACAGTCAATATTCTATATAATTCTGGTTACTAGAACTAAGCGCCAATATGACGACACACAAATACTTCCCTTATTAACTTTCCCTTATTTTAATTGTTTTGTTATTATCGTTGCGTTTCCTTTTGTTTTTATTATTCCTATTTTTTTATTAAACTGCAACATACAAGCAATCATTCTTGCTGTTTTAATAAAAAAAAAAGAAAAAAAAAAGCTTTATGGGCAGCACACACGAATTAAATCCAGTCCAAAAACATGGTCATAAATAATGTCGGTGCTCTAAATAAAGAATTTTAATTTTTTTTTTTTTTTAATATTATTCTGCTCTATCCATAAACTATGTACTTAAATCTGACAATACGACTTAGTTAAAGATTTAATTAATTATTATAAAGCTAAATTGGGACCTACAATCAGATGGGGGTTATAGAGAAATGTATTCTAATCAATCCTTGATAAATTAACGGTGTTGCCCGGTTAGATACCTGAAAGCTTTCACATTAATAAATTAAAACCCTAGAAAGATTATCGGTTTTATATAAATACAACTTGTGAAACACTCTGCGATTAATTATAATAATATTTACCCTATTAAGGTGTGTAACGACATGACCTAATTTTCTATATTTTCTTTCTTCTGTTTGTTTGTTTGTTTATTTCAAATATAATTCAGTAGATAATTATATCTGCAGTGGTGTAATGGTATTCCCATTAACATTTTGCTTTTGTTTTACCTTAATTTAAATTGCACGAAAATATTTAATTTAACTAATTGACTGAATATGAAAAACAAAGATAAAAACAATTAGCATTTTGTTTAAAAATTACTAATTAGTCTTAATTAAAATTGTAAATAGAAATTTATAAATCAATAAATCTGCTTTGTCATTTTTTTTTTTTTTTCTTTTTTGTTCAACGTCTGATTAGTAAAAAACTAGAGTCACATCTGTACTAATCAAGAATACCGAGCATTAACTTCTCTAGAGTTAGCTGTTTGCTACTGTGGTGTCAATAGTTTTATAATATGAAGACTAATTGACTAAATAAGCTTAATTGGGGCTGCATATATTGTGTTTTTTTATTACAAAAATCACTAAATATCATCATTATTCAAGACACCAAAACACAGAAAAGCACACAGTTTTTCCATTGGCTTTAAACAAATATTTACCAAAATTCGTATCTAACTTCAATATTATCTAAAATAAATAATCCTATAAAGCTTTGTAATCTTTTTTTATTTTCTAAAACCTTTGTACTTAATCTCTAGTGTTAACAACCATAGAAAAAATGACACAAAACTCGTAACAACAGGTCCTTAAAGTAACCAGATACGGAAAATCACAGATAATTAAATAAATTAATGAACAAAAACAAAAAAATAGCAAAAGTTGTCTAGAAAACGAAAAACGTGAATTGTAAAGTTCAAGGAATAAACGTGTAATTTAAATTGTGTTTTTTGCTATAATAAAATTGGATTTATATGACCTGACGCCATTTATTCGTTTTTAAACTTTGAATTCGAATTGTTATGAAATTTTTTCTGTTTTATCGACCGTTAAACCTCGTTAGCAATAGTTAGTGCTGAGATTTTGTATGTATATGAGGTTTTATCATCTTCTGGCTCAGTATTGTGGCGAAATATTTTCGTTTTAATGACTGGGAAATGAAGTGTGGTCTGCTTTCATTATTTTTTTGAAATACTCGCTACCGAACTATAGAATAGAAGCTTTTAGTTTATTTTAAATGGTCTAAATCACATTTTTTTTTCAAGTAAAACGTTAAGCTGAACATACAGTTTATAGTTTAATTCGAAAACCATTAAGTTTCAAACTGAATTTACAAGATTATCACACATCATTCAATAAAGCAAAAATAAATAAAAAATGCTAACTTTTAACCGTTTTTTTCTTTCTTAGAAACAAATAAGATTCCCATAGCCATTTGCCATAAACTAAAAACGGTTAAACAGAAATTTTATTATTTAATTTCACAAGTAATCAACGCTTAAAAAAAAAAAAATCGTGAATTGCTATAAATTATTATAAATTCACCTGCCAATAATAATAATAAAGTTAATAGAAAAACTAATTTCAAAAGTATTTGCAAAAAATTCTCTGTACTAAAAACCTCATTCTAAATAAAGACGAAAAAAAAAAAAAAATTCTCAAAGCTCAACAAAACATTTAACAATTTTTCAATTAAAAAACAAAAGTACGGAGAATTTTATTAAGAATTTTAAGCAAAAAAAAAATAATAATAAAGATAATAAATAATAAGAGAAGGTTACTGTGGTTGTTGTTTATTAATTATTATTCTTAATATTTCCATTGTGCCATTTGGTCGCCATTTTGTTTGTAAACAAATGAGTAAAAAATAAACAAAACAAAAAATTATCAATGTAATAAGCACATGACCTTGTATTAATTATGTACGCCATTTACACCTATTTTGTACTACGTACATTATATTTAGAATAATAATAATAATAATAAATTATTTTATTACAACCAAACCAAAAATAAAAAAAAAAAAATATAAAAACAAAGCAAACAAACAGACACAATAATCAAATCTCATAAATAACATATTTTGGTCGAAATACTTTAAGTAAAAAATCATTTTTTTAATTCGTTTAATAAAAATCATTAAACAAAAAAAAAAGAAGCAAACATTAAAAGAGAATGGAATTGGATGTTTGTTTCATTTTTAACAACACAAAAAAATTGATTAGGTGGATCCAATAGAAATTTATTATTTATTAATAATAATCAACAACAACAACCGCACAAAAAAAAAAAAAAAAAAAAACTTAAATTTAATAAATTTTCTCCCACAATTAAAAAAAAAAAAAATTTTATGACATTTGATTTGAAAAATATAAACAAAAAACAAAAAGAAGAAGAAGAATGAAAAAATGTTTTATGATTGTTTGGTTTTATGTGTTAGGCCTTTCCCTAGTTTTTTTTATCTAATTTTTTTTCTATATAATTTCTGTGGAGAGCTTCCTTGACATTGCAGTCTCTTTTTTTTTTTTTTTTTTTAACTTACGAAAGACGTTCGTTTGGGCGACATTCGTTGAATTTAAAAAGTGATTGTAAGTCGATATTAAGTCGAGACGGTAAGTAACTTTTAAATCGCTATCACAGTGCCTGGATATTATAATAATATCACAGTCTTAAGTAAGATTTTACAGATTATACGATGTCACTATAGAACCTTCACAAAACAATTAACTTAAAGTTGGTTTATGCTTAAATTATATATTCTACGGTCCTTACAAATATAATTCCTTGTTAGCGAGAGAAATAACTTTTTAAAAACTGTGTACACCTGAGATTTTGCCAACTTCTCTTTAAGAAAAACCAACCTCATAGTGATTTCAGGTTAATTTGAATTATTTATTACAGTACTAGCTTAACCAGAAGTTAAAGCTGGATTTAAACTATGAATGGAATCGGATCTGTATTTTGAAATCTGTAAAACACTAGATATTGGGCTAAAGTATTAAACAAAATCTTTTTCAGGTCTACCCAGGTAAATAATATTCTTGTATAAATTTAAGTATGCGGTGGAACTAATACTGCTCAGCTGTATAATGAAAATTCTCATATTTTCTAATCCAGAATAACCAAAAGATATTCAAGTAGGATTATCAAAAAAAAAAGAAAAAATCCCTTAAAAATCTCTATAAAACTAAGTTTCTATACGCATTTCCCCAAAATCACCAACAAAACAAAAAAATATCATTTCTACGGCTACACGTACTGTAAAACAGCGAAATTTTCTACAAAAATCTCTTTAAAAAAAAAAAAACACAAAAAAGGCCAACCAAAAAAAGCAAACAAACTTTTTACATCGATTATTGATTAGTTTTTTTTATGTACGCATTGTAATTTTAACGGAATAAACATATTTAAGTGACGCAAATCGAATTATCTATTAATTTTTTTTTTTTTTTTTTTTATTCAGTTTTGTTTTGTTGCTTTTTATTCCATTATATGTAATTTGGATAAAATTGATTAAAATTAAACACAAAAGGTAATTTAGGTCAGTAGGCAGTAGTAGTAGTAGTAGTAGAAGTAGTAGTAGTAGTAGAAGTAGCATAAAGAGCGAAAAATAATCTTACAGTAGGCAGTTGGCAACGTCATAATAATGTAAGAAAAAAATTCCACAAATATGTCGCACACAAGAAAACGTCGAAGAACATTTTAAAACTAGAAAAAAAAAATTATTTTTTTAAACATTCCAACAATAATAAATAATTTTCATAAAAACAAAAAAAAAGAAAAAAAAAATTATTATTGATAAACAGCTGAAAACAGCAAAGAAACATCGACAATAACGCAATTTTGTGAATTTTTTTTTCTTTTTTGCTTGCTTTTTGTAATAACTTATGCTTAAGGGGATATTACCAACATTATTTAATTAATTAATTAATTAATTTAAAATAAAAAAAAATATCTTTAAAAAAAAAAATAAATGAAAATCCATCATACATACAGATGGCATCATCATTTCCGTTTAGATTTATTTATTCACTATTCACTATAATATGTTTTTGATAGAGGAAAAAAAAAAAAATGTTTGTTTGTTGTGTTCATTCAGATAAATAAAACCCAATAAAACGTTTTTTTTTCTTTTTTTTTTTTTTTATTTAGAAACTAATCCCATATGAATAAATAAAATTATTAGAAGTTTTTTTTTTTTTTTTTTTGCTGTTGCTGCTGCTGCTTTACTTTAGTTTTGTTATTTATTTTGGGGGGGGTAAATTTGTTTGATGTTTTTTTTTTTTTTTTTTGGTGACCCAGTTTAGTTTGTTGCCTCTCATTTTATAGAAAAATTTGTTTTTGGAGTTTTTCTATATACGCTGCGTATCTATTTTTTAAAACTAGAAATAATAATAATAATAAAACAGTTATAAAACATAATTTTAATTATTATTGCTATAACTATTATTATTATTATTATCGCATAATAAACAAAATAAAAACTGAAAAAAAAAAATAGGCACAGACAAAACATAATGAATTATTATTGCATAAATGTGACATTGCGATTAAATTTTTATTAATTTATTAAACTTTTAGCCTTTTGTATTAAAACAATTTATGACTGTGCTTCTCAAATTGTGGTTACGTAGATGTTAAATAATCATTTAGATTAGAACTAGCTTTGATTTACCTGAATTACTATGTTATCATGTTTAACAAGAGCTTATACAAAATTATAGGATAACATGATCCTGAAAATACAGTACCTAGATAGCTAGAAGCTTAAACTGTCACACTGAACTTCATGAATTATATATTTAGCTACAATACTGCTCAAAAGATGTCACGACCTGTGACTGCACGGATTACAAATTTAGCTACGATACTGCTCAAAAGTTGTATGCGCAATAAATCGTGAATGAAAATAAAAAAATTACACGATTCCTATATCTAACTAAATTTCTACATAAATTATCTCAAATGACCATAGTAACATCGAATTTTAGTTTAATCTTTAGTTAACTGACAGTTAGCTAATCATCAGTTAAAGGTATTTCGTTTTTACCATTCATTCGTTAAATAACATTTAATTTTGAATTAACTACACCGAAATGAAGGCATACCAACAAGACTAGCTTACAAAAAAAAAATTTTAAGTCTCATACAAATAACACTCCGTAGAAACGTTAAAGCTCACCAAAAAACAGAGTTAAAGTACCGTAATACAAAGTTTAACCAGCACTATTTCTAAGAGAGAACAAAAAAAAATTCAAAATAAACAAGAAGAAAAAAAAAACAAAAAATTTGACGCCATTTTTAAATGTTTAAATTTTTTTGTTTTGCTTAATTCTTCTGCTGTTTTCCTTTGTTTAATTAACGAGTAAATAGTTTTTTTTTTTCATTTTTTTCTTTTTAATGACAAAAAATGTCTATAAAAATTTAACAGAAAATTAGTATAATTAAAAAAAAAAAAAACAATTTTTTGTCGGTTAAATGTTTTTTTTTTTTCTATATTCACATCAATAACGAATTTTTGATTACAGTGCGCGCAGACAGAACAAAACAAAATTACAAAAAAAAAAAATTGAAAAATAGAAAAAATGAAAAATGGAAAAAAAAAAAAAAACTACTACTCAAAACCTCATTTAATAATTACTAAATGTAGGTTAATACTCCGGTTGATTACGTGTTTTTTTTTTGTTATAGTACATTTTGAAATTATTTTTTATTTCTATTATCACTAGAAACTAGAAATTAATAAAGGAAATGAGGGTGGCAGTGATAAGTCGCAGTGAACAAAATGAACTATTGTTTGATGAGGATAGGAATGTTTTGTTCTTAATTATTACGCAATTGTTAGCATTTTATGATAGTTGGTTAGCATAAAAATGTATTCATTATACATGGAGCTAGATATTGTCTATTTTTATTTATTATTTGGATTGCTTGTAATGTCAGAAGTGTGGAGACTTCATTAAATCGTTACAAACTCATTCGCCTGGCATTTTTATTATAACTTTCATCGACTCAAAGTCCTGTAATTGTAATTTTTAAGTACA
This sequence comes from Ptychoptera albimana, assembly GCA_961205885.1. Taxonomy (NCBI): domain Eukaryota; kingdom Metazoa; phylum Arthropoda; class Insecta; order Diptera; family Ptychopteridae; genus Ptychoptera; species Ptychoptera albimana. Next base: position 25,550,805 of record OY540804.1, read on the forward strand.
AGTGACTACAACTCAGACTATAAATTATACCTCAACTACAACTTTGACTACTCGACTACAATGGACTCTACATCTGGGACTACAATACCAACTACTAGTCAGATTAAACAACTAGCTACAGCTCTGACTAAAACACTGGCACAAAGGTTTTCTTACCAGAATACTTCAAATCCAAAACCTACGTTTAATTAAAAATTATTTCCTGTAGCCAAAATCAAGCTTTTTACTTTACTTCAACAGCCCTCTTCATTTTAACTTAAGCTTAACAAAGGGCATGCAAAACATTTTAGGTCAGACTGAAATTCTCCTGGCGAAATCATCTTAACTCCATCAATGTCAGAAGCTAATAGCAATTCTGTATCAAGCAAATTTGTGTTAAAAAAAAAATTATTTTCATAATTTAAATTAAAAACCAAACACATGGGATATAAAACCTTTTAAATAATTTTTTTTATTTCTATCAATCAGCAATTTTCAACAGTTATCCAACCAAAAAAATTCTAATTACACAGCAAAATATTGTGTGTCATAAATAATTAATTTCGATATCAATCAGAAACTAGCATTAATAATAATAATAATAATAATAATGAATAATCCTAGTCAAATCCCCATGACACATATCCATAATAAAAAAAAATTCTTTAAAATCGATGAGAAAAGTTTTAATGCATTTTTTTTTTTTCCCCCTTTTATATAATGCACGCGATTATAATTTTTATTCATTTATCGTTTTTTATTTATTATTATTTTTTTTTTTGTATAGAAAAATTCTTTGTATTTTTATGACATAATTTTTGTGTTTTTTTTTCTATATTTAATGGAGGATACAAATTTTTTATTTATTCTTTTTTTTATTTAATGATTTTATTCGTTTATGTAATGCTAAAAAAAAATTGTTTTTTCGTTTGTTTGTTTGTTTGTTTGTCTATTAAATAAATTATTATTTATATAAACTACTTGTTTATTGTCAGCTAGATTGTTAGATCTCTTACGTTGTAATAAATAAATAATAATCATAATTCCATCAATACACTATCAGTTAGTATTGTAGAGTAGAACCTGTTTATATAACCGGTTTATTACAATTCATAATAACAATAATAATTTTGTTTATTACTAAAGCTTTTTTCTTTTGCTTTATTATTTATTCGTATTGTGTTATGTATCAAATACAAATTGATTCATTTACTTAACTAAAGAATAATAAAGCTTTATTAAAAGCTTACATCAATAGAAGTAATATTTTTATTTCATATTTACTTTAGAACACACACAAAAAATAGAAGGAAATAGACCTCAGTGGTAGGTCTTGAATTTATATTTGATGTACAAAATTATATAACGTACAGAAGTAATATGCAAATTTTGTTATTGTTGACAGTTGGTATTACTGACTTTAGAATTCATTAGCTGCAACTTTACATTAAATACTACTCCGGGATATGTTTGTTGGAATAAACGAAGCATTTTTACTTGAATTCGTTTTTATTTTTGAAGTGGTGAAGCTTATTATTTAATCACATTACACCTTTTGATTTATTTTAAAGCATTATTAAAGCTGGATCTACTGTTCAAAGTACTATTAGAAACAATTCTTGACAAGTTGGCTAACCATTGTCTATCAAAACATATTTTAAAGTTTTTAGCTGCAACTTCATGTCATATTGTGCTTCGTAGATATTCGTATTATGTTCGGGTATTTAAACAAAGAAACACAAAGCTTTACTACGATTATATCCATCAAAGCTCAGCGTTATTTAATAATAAAACGAAAAATGTTTGAAACCCCCTAATTATTAATACACACTGGTACGGCTTAAAAGACATTTGACTGTAAATTCATTAAATTTTGTTTATATATATATATATTTATATTATTATTTCTTCATTTTTCTATTTGTAGGTCTAGCAAACAAACAATTAAACAAACTAACTAGCTGGCTAGCTAGCAAACAAACAAACAAACAAACGTTCATACAACCAAGCAAACAAACAAACACTTTTGCAAATGGTATCTATAGTAGGCATAGGCATAATAATAAAAAATAAATTTTGAAAACACACCAAACCATTGACCTAGTTTTCTTGTGTTGAATTTTTATTTTTATTTCTTTCTGTTTTAGATTTGCTGATGAATTTTATTCATTTAAATTAATGTGTGTAAACGAGTAAACGAAGAGTAGAGTTTCTACTACTAATTTTTTTTTTTTTTTTAATTATTAATTCTAGCTAAAAATTATTAAAATCATTGCGATAATTCTATCGTGATAAACCAATTTTTTTATTTATTTTTTCATTTTGACAAGTGAATTTACCACGTGCTGCAAAAATTAAATTTATTAATTAATAATAATAATAAACTATTGTATAAACTATTCAATAAATATTTAACGATTAAACATATTAGTGTTCATATAAAAAAAAAAAAAAAAAAAATGCTTTAATAATATTATACGGTAATTTGCGGAGTTTATTATTATTTTATTTTTTTTCGTTTTGTATGGTTTACGCGAGTAATTGCCTGTCTAAAACTAACGTAAATAAAAACGAAGGGAAATCTGTTTAATGTACGTTAGCGATCTGTTTTTTTAAATATTTTTTTTTTTTTTTTTATTTTTAAAGAAATAACAAAGTGAATTCACGTAAATTACGAAGTATTAATACTTTGAACGCCTAGCCAAGTTTTTTTTCTTTGTAAAACAAAACTGTGCTCAAAAGTGTTCCGGAGTGGAGACTATCGAATAAACGCATTTAACGGTTTCGGTCGCATTTTATTAAATATTTTGGAATTATTCAGGAATTATAAACGAAATACAAACGCTTTATTACGGAATTCTCTATTCAACAGTAGACAAATAATTTCTTTACTAAGAAAAATGAACAGAGTTTAGCACAGGAGCACAGTAATGTCTTGCATAATTCATTCGGTAACCAGCTAAGGGTAGAAAAAATTCTTTGTATCACAAAATTCCGCTCGTTAATCAATTTAAAGTAGATTCAACCAAAATTTGTTATTTGTCCTTTAATACGGAATAATCTTTACTTAAACTGTAACTATGGAAATTCCATTCAGCTTAAAAAGGTTTTCTGTTCTTCTTGGCAAGAGCATGGACAAGATATGATGCTTCTAACTTTAGTCAATCCAGATAATAAAGCTTAAAGAGAAAAAAAAATCAATATTTTTAATACGAATTTACCTATCAAATTTGGGTCATCATGGATTAAGCTAAGTAAACAGGGATATTTAATAAATTTTCTTTTACTTTTATTTATTTTTTGTATAAATTTTAAAATAAAAGTAATAAAGAAGAAGAAGAAGACGGAGACGGAGGAGAAAAGAAAAACCAAAGGAAAATTAGGTCAATTAGTTTATTTATTTTAATGATTGGCTTTTCCTGCCAACTATTTACATTAACGTTTTCTGTTCTGTTTTTACTATTTTTAATGTAATTAAACGGCAACAAAGATATTTTCTGTATTATTATAAAGTATAAAAATTAAAAATAAATTTTTTTTTAAACTCTACAAAGGCCAAGCTTTTTTATTTATTTTTTTTTTTTTTAATTAAAACATCCAAAATAAATCCATGAAACCTAGCAAATAACCTTTTTGCTGTTTAATAATAAATCAAATAATTTACCATAGAACTGAATATTTCCAAGAATATTTAATTATTTGATTTTAAACAAATATAATTTAATAACAAGAAAAGAAAAAAAAAAAAGTTTAGATTTGAAATGGAGAAAAAATAAAATATGGCGTCGATGCTTTTTTTTTTTTTTTGCTCTCCACAATAGAAAAGGCGTTTACATTACATCATATATTCACGTTTAATAAATAATTTTTTTTTTATTTTTATAAAATGTTTATTATAATAATAATAAATGCTTGTTGACCTCGTTCTGATCATAAAAAATGCAATTAATCATTGAATACATTTATTTTTTTATTAATTAATTTTATAGTTTTACTGTTTAAATGTTTTGTGTTTTTTTTTTTCTCTCTCTCTCTCTCGCTCTTTCTCTTATTTATTAATTAATTAATTAATTAAAATATGCAATTATTACATTTTTTTTATTTAATAAATAATAATTCATTATTTATCTTATAAATATAAATAAATAAATAATTTAATTAATATTTATGTTAAATAATAACTAGAAAAAAAAATCAATAAAGCAGGTCATTTTCATAATAACTCATTGTAAACGCAGCAAAGCTTTGCTGTTTTTTTTTTTTTTTTTTTTTTTTTTTACACCAACATAAAGTTTTCCTTTCTCTTTTCCCCATATAAATAATACATGGAAAATGTGTATAAGAGCTTAGAAAAAAGATAATAATAATAATAATAGAAAAATGTGCGCGCATTCTAAACAAGTATATGTGTGTAATAATAAATAAATAAACAAATACATTATACATATACAACGTAAAAAAACTCTCTGCTTAGAAATGTTTATTCAATGATGTCGTCATTTTAATTTAAAAATAAAATAAAAAAAAAAACGAGTACATTAGTATTAGTGTTCGTTGGTTTCGTTATTCAATTTTACAAACACAAAAAAAGTTTTTCTCGGTTAGATAAAAGTAAAAAGCTTTTTTTCATGTTTTTGTTGTTATTAAATTTCAATTTTTTTTTTGTTACAAAATATGAAAACAATTTTAAAAAACACAAAAAAAAAAAAAAACGAACGAACGATGAGCATTTACATGGGAAATCTATTGCACAATTTTCATATGAGAAGAATTTTTTACTGAAAAACAAAAAAAAAAAGACTCAACAGTGCTGATCAAATGTTTTGTTGCTTTTTAGCATGTTTTATTTTGTTAATGATTTTTCGATTAATTTTGAATTTTCTACGATGTTTTCAATGAGAATTCTCAAAAAAAAAACTCCGTTTTTTATATTACGCAACTTTGTAACCAAGAAAATATCGAAACTCTCAGTTTGCAACACATGCCTACTCCACTATATGAAAATAATCCCAAACCCACCACATAATGACAGTAATTAATTGTTTTGCAGTGCGTTTATTGTTTTACCTTAAATATTTATTCTTTATAAGTTATAAAAAAAAAAAAAAAACTCTACAAAACTACGCAATATATACTAAAAAAGCTTTCGAATATTATTCTGCCCTAATCTAAACATAAGCATAGTCTTTGTCAAATAATTTATTTTGATTGTGGCTTTCTAAATTGCTTCTTTTTTTTCTGTTCTCTCTATGAAACTAACCAATACTTTAGCCATAGCTTAACCAAACATATTTCTACATATCGCAAAGCATATAATTATGATAAAAAAAAAAAAAAATAAATAAATAAAAAATTCCATCAAACATTAGTGTTTATTTAAACATAAAAAGAAAAGAAAGAAGAAATAACAGAAAATTAACATATCGGACACGAATGTAGAAGAAAAAAAGAATTTTTTTTTTTTGTGTTTTGTATTCGATTGAACAAATAAATAATTTTTTATTATTTTGTTGTTTATGTTTTATCTGATATCATCTGAAGAGGAAATAAAGATTATAATTATAATTAATTTAATTAATTAATCATTTATTTATTTATAAAGAGAAGAAATAAAATCAAATAGGCAATAATAGAGAATTAATAAAACATAAAAAAAAATTAATTTATATGTATATATTTAAATATTGTAGAAATAAAAGCATGGAAATGAATAATTTATAAGAGAAAAAAAAAATTTATTTAATTGGTTTTATTATTTATTATATGCTAATATGGGAGTATGTGTGTTACAGGGTTATCCAAAATAAATATATAAAATAGTTTTGATTAAATATTAAAGTTTTTACGGGTGAAAAACCAATAATAAGTTTTTTGTTGTCACGATAGTTAGGAACCTAAGCAAAAATCACCGTTTTTTTTTTGGTGACAGTAATGTATTTTTAATTTCAACACCTCTGCAAGTATATAATTAGCAAAGTTCTTAGTTTTAACTCCTTCTAACTAGTTTTAAAAGCAACTTGACGTCCGAAAATCAACTGTTAACCGAAACCAGATTATGATTTGTTTCATTTTTATATTCGCTGTAGACTCAGTGTCAAATGATTGTCTAAATTTTGAGGATTATCACAAAAATTTTAATTCACTTTAAAATATTATACGTTTGGTTTCTGAATTTAATCATAAAAACGAAACTGTTTTCAAATTAAAAATGTTTTAAACTACATATCTCTTGTGAATAATCCATTGTAACACTGGATGACAGCATAAATATGCTGATTACTGTATATCACAGATTAAAAACTATTCGCAAATCTACGTTTGTTGCACGAAACACATCAACGTTGGTGGTGTTGTGCTTGCAAATTTGTCATTAATCACATCGAAGCAAAACGAGAATCAAATAAAAAACAACGAAAAATTAATACAAATAGAGAAAGTTTTTCCATTTGTTAGATAATAAAACATAACATAATAATAAAATAAAATAGAAAACATTAAAATTCAATTAATCATTTTTTAATCACAATAACAGCTTTTGTCCACATTTCAATGTGTGAAATCAAAGTTTTATTTTAATGTCAAAATTGATTGCAATTTTATCATTTCTAAATGTAATAAACTTAATGCAATAAAATGTGTTGTTAACGTTTTCACACTAAACACAAAACCCATGTATACTATTTATTAATTAATTCTAAAAGCTTATTGTTAAACACTCAAAGCTTTTTTTAATTAAATTTTCTGATATCTGAACAAATTTTCGATGAGCATTTTTTTCTTTTAAGCTCAGTTTTAAAATGAAATTTATAGCAGCTGCACCAGCACTGACTTCATACAGTCAGAGTCGGAGTTTTGCTTTAAATATTAGAATAAAATTATCCTGAAGCCAGCTTGTTAATGAGATTTCAATCAGTCATGTAATTTAGTGCTTCGAATTATTCTAATCAATATTTCACATCTGCTTCTAAGTTAGTTAGTTCAAAGTTCATATATCGCACAAAGCTTGGATTTGTTAAAAACTTTGACAAGTTAAAGCATACAAGTGAAAATTCCATAATTCGAAATGATCGACAGGAAAAGCTTTTCTTCATCTACTTAAAAAGTTTAAGAATTTTGTATCATAAACTGATGGAGGTTTATAGAAATATAATGATTTTAGAATATGATCCTAGTAATGTTTAACACAAGACCCCACAGTTCAAAGTTCCATCTGGGGAAACTTTTAATTTTGTGTGTAGCGTTCAGTGACCGTGTAATCTGAACGTAGTTGTATTCCACAAGGGATTGTTATTCTGAGAAAAAAAAATCACGTAGCCTAAACTATGGACATTTTACTGTAATTTAAAATTTCCTTTTTTATTTTTTTTTTTATTATTTTTAGTATCACTCCTTCGTTGCTGTTTCTAAGCAAACAAAATACAATTGTAAAAACTTTTAATTATTTATTTCTCTCCCCGATTCCCACCTAGGGGTGGGACTTAAAAAAAAAAAAGAATAACTTTTTATTTATATATAGTTATAATAAAAAAAAAATTAATTTCCATATTTTCTAACAAAAGCTCATTTAACCTCAAACCAGGGACCTCCACTTGCATTTAAAATAATTTTTATTATGCAGTCAGTGACCTAAATTCATTTTTTTTTTCGTTCACATTTAAATTAATTTAAATAACATTGCTATTAAAAGCTTTTTATTTATTTGTTTATTTTTAATGTTAATTAAAAATTAAATATTTAATTAAGATTAATTGGTTTGTTGAAACAACAACAACAACAAAAATGTATTAAAAAAATATTTTCACAATATATGCCTTTGTACTTGAACGAATAAATGCATTTAAATTAATTGAAGCTTCGATGTTTATTGCGTTTTATTATTTACAGATCATACGCGATTTACATACGCAAATTACAAAAAAAAAAATAAAAAAAATTCTCTTTACCAATTTTTATAATAAGTAAAAAATATAACAAAATTATTCAACATTCGATTAACCAATTTAGTTAAGTCATTTAACATTATTTAAGTGCACTTATTGTGTACACTTTTCGTGCTTAACAAGGTGATTTTTAGATTATTTAACACAAAAATAAATGAATTGAAGGAATAAATACTTGAAAAAAAAAAAATTGTGTGCTTTCGTTTTATAACCAATTATCGTTGAGTATTCTGTTTCCGATAAAAAGCTATTTCTTCTCTAGAAGAAGAAAACAATTATAAAGCAACTTTAATGCCGATAATAAAGTGATTTGATGATTTTTTTTTGTATTAAAAGCTATCAATGTGATAATTAGCACTTAACACCCCGCTTATTAAAGCCCTGCAAATATTTCACAGATGCTATTGGGACTCAAAATTATTTCCTTCTTAAATACGCCTGGCTCACGGATTGCGATCAATTCGTTTGAACTGTTTTAAAGGGTTAAGTACGCTTAGTTATCCAACACCCGATCCACAGTGAAATTTAGGTTAGGAAATACTGATTTATCCATCATTTAATGGCACAGGGTTATCTTTAAAAAGTTTTACAGAGTTTAACGAACCGTAATTTAAAGTGCCCTAATAAACTCCATTTAAAAAAATTATATTTTCAAGCGATGTATGACACCTGGTCCTCCAAAATGAGTCAACACTTTTAAAATCTAACCAATTATAAATGCATTTGCATAATAATTAAAGAAAACAAAAAAAAAAAACCAACGCAAAATTCTTAGAATAATTAATATTGAAAAAAAAAAAAAAAACTCATCAAATCATAATCCAATTAAAAAAGAATTATTTTCTTCTCCCCATCAAAATTAATTATTATTTTTATATATCGTGTTGATGATAATTATTTTTGGCCACATATAGTCAAAACAAATGTCGACAGGTTTATTTAAAAAAAAAAAAATGGTGAAACAAGAAAAAAATAAATGCGTTGATTAGCGTTTGTTTTTTATTAGTTTTTTTTTTTTTTTTTTTTTGTGGTTTTTGTTTTTACAGTTTTATTCCCAAAAAGCACGCATGTATGCATGACAAAACATATATACACGTGCATATGTGTGTGACCTACTTTTTTCTTTTTGTTTTTTTTTTTTGTACATTAAAAAAAAAGTGCTTTTTTTTTGTTATGCGTGCGCATCTAATCAATACACAACAGTACTGTGTTTAGATAAATAATTGAATAATATTTTAATACTAACACCAGTGTGCATACTCTATAAAAGCTTATATATTATATATTTAACAAATAAAAGAGAGAAAAAACATTATTTTCAACTCTTTCTAATTAACGCAACAAATCGAAAGAAAAAAAAAAACGGAATTTCTATAAAAGAAAAAATTACGAACAATGAAAATAATAGTACGCATGCGTTAAATAAGAATGATTTTCTTTTACTTTATAAGCAGCAACAACAAAAAAAAAACGTCACACTGCGCCATATCATACACATACACAAGCTGTGTATAGATTGATGTCAAATGTCATTTTTCAAATGTATACAAAAAAAAAAGAGAGACCAGTAGGGTTGTTTAGTTATAATATGTGTGTGCAAGAGATAACAAGGGATGCAAAAATATATATATATATATAAAAAAAAAACTTTATAAACAAAATACAGTTAATCCGTATTATCAGTTAAATAAAATATTTTTATTCGAAAACATTAGAATACCTCTACCAGTTTTTTAGGTAAAACGAAAAAAAAAAAAAAAACTGTGCAACGAAATAACGTTTTTGCTTAACGTTTTTTAATTAAATTTATCAACTTTTAATTAATATAATTGTGTTAATTTTGTGTTGAGTAAAAATTTTCTATATTTTGGTGTTGTATTTCCCCCTTGACAAGTGTTTTTTACGTGGTGAATTCACTAAATCGTTTTGGTTTTTAATCACCACAAATGAAATATTATTTCGTGTTTTAATTAATTAATTAATTTTTAAGGTAAATATCTACTATAAAACAAACAAAAAAAAAATTCAATTATATTAATAATTAGCTTTAAAAATTCTAACAAAGAGAATTATTCTATAATATAATTAAAATGATGTCAGAGTAATAAAAATAATTTTTATTTTTATTGTTGTGTTGTTGTTGTTGTTGTTTTTTTTTCATAATAGAATTAATTATCTAAAATAGAACAACAGGTGTGTAGTCTAATTAATTTTAATTAAATTATTTATTTTTATTAGATTCTGAATAATAAATTTAATTAAATAACACTTTGCACTATGTTAACAGTGTCATATAATAAAAATTGTGCAATTTGTACGTTAGAAAGAAAAACAAAAGTTATTGAACACAATAAACATTTACGTAACATAACAATAACGTAAGAAATGTCAGATAAAATGTTTTTTTTTCTCTCTTTACGATACTTCTTGTAATTAAAATTTCGTAAGATGCCTAATGTTTTTTTTTTTTTTTACTCCAAGGTAAAATCAACCCACAGTTAACTCAAAAGCAAAAGTCAAGTTTTATTTTTAACATTAATTACTTGGATAGGTTAGGTGGCATACCACTTAGGTCGCAAACATGATTTCTATCAATTAGAAAATTAAAAAGGACTGGGGATTATCATTCATTTTTACAACAGCCCTGTATTTTTTTAGCGTTTTAGCGTAAGAAACGTCAAATTGGACTTATTTTCTTACGTTTTATGTTTTGTAAATGATTTTTCCTTATATTAAAACATTGTTTGCAACTACGTGCACACATTAAAACCAAAAAAAAAATGTTAAAAGTACAAAGGGTTAAACGTTTGCCATTATTTTTTTTTTGTCTCTTGTACCATCAATATTTTTTTTTTAAATTAATTAAATTTTTGTAGCACTAAGCATAGTTAAGCGTTTATTTGTTTTATTTCTTTCATTCTCTTCGTTTTTTGTTTTTTTTTAATTGTTTTATTTTATTTATAAAGAACCTTCATTATTTATTACATCATTTTCTATTTATTAATTAAGATATTATGATTATATAACATTATTATATATATGTATACATACAACATTGTTTATTCATATTAATTATATAGTTTTAACACTTAGCGTTTGTTAATAATAATAATAATTAATATTTTTGAAAAGAATTTAATTTTTCTTCTTGTTTTTTTTTTATTTATTTTCCTTTATTATTTATCATTAATGAACAAAAATAGATGGAAAAATTTAATTTTTTTTATTTCTTTCGTTAAAGTATCTTCACTTTAAATAAACAACAAAAAAAAAAAATTAAAAAATAAAACGATAATAAATCTAATAATGTACAAAGAAGAATAAGAAAATTTTCTTTTCTTTTTTTTTTGTTTTCTTTAAAGTTAATGTACTTCGATTTCATCAAGTGTAAATATTGTGAAAGATTGTTGAACAAAATAATTTTTTTTTTTTTTAAATAGTAAAAAAAACATGACTACGCCCCTTGTTTAGTAATTTAGAAGAATTACAATAAAAAAAATATAAATGTATTTGTTTAACAGAAATCTAAAGATTGCACAATTTAATTGCATACAAATGCAAATTGTTAGAAATAATAAAAACAAAAATTACATATGTATATATGTTTGTTTGTGTGCATAAGACTATTAAATTGTAATACATTTTATAGTACAAAAGAGCGCGCATAACAAGTAATAATAAAAAAAAATGATGTAAAAAGGGTGTAAATAATGTTTTAGATTTTTTCTCTGTTATACAATTATAACCTTCATATATATGGAATAATAATTTTTTTGTATGAATCACCCGTTCTTACAAGCAATCAAATTAAATTTCCTTTTTTTTGTTGCAATGCATGTGTATGCGTTTTTCTAATAAAAAAAAAACAACAACATGAAAAAGAAGAAGAAAAGAAAAATCTCATAATAAAAAAAAAAAAAAATTGTTAGTATTAGTACACGTGCAGTAAACAAAGAAAATTGATAGCAACAAACTTTTCCTATGCATATGCTATGTTTGTAGATGTATGCAACACATTGCATTTGAAAAATTAAACCAAACAGAATTTTTTTTTTCGATTTTGTGTGTATAGAGGGTACACGTGCTATTGTGCAAGTAGGATAGAATGCATAAGTTCAAAGACCTCAGTACGTTCACACGTGCAACAATGAAAAATAAGTAGTTTAAAAAAATAAAATAAAATAAAATAATAGAAAAATAAATAAATTTTTTTTTTTTTTTATGTATTGCGTTACAAGAAAAGTGGAACTTAAGTTTGTAATAAATTAACAAAAGAACAATCAAATTGTTGGATAAAAGAAGAGAATTTTTTTCCGATTATAAATGTCATTTTGACGTTTATGCTGCTGCTTTTTTTTTTCTTCTTTGTTATTTAATTTTTTTGTTTTTTTTTTTTTATTATTATAGATTTTAAATTGCGCGCAATTTTTATTAACAAATATAATTACGCAATAAATACATTTTATGCGTTTACAAAAAAAAAAAAAATAAAAATAAAAGAAAACATAAAACACTAATACCTACATAGATGATGATGGGTTTTTTTTTTTATTGTTGAAAGAATGCAATTGCGTCGTTAATATTATTATTATTGTTTTGTAGTTAGATTATGTCTTATTAAAAATACATACAAAAAAAAAAAAACAAGAATATTCAATGGAAATAATCATAATTGTTATTATAAATATAATATTATAACAAACAAGAAGAATGCTTTGCTTCACCTAGTTTTTTTTTTTTATTTAGTACAACTCTTCCCTCTATATCAAAGTTCTTTAACTTTTACGATTAAAAACATTTTTTTTTTTTTTTTTTTTTTTACTTGCGATTGTTTAGCATTTTTCTGTTGTTCTTCTTCTACTTCTTCTTTTTTCTCATTATTGCTTATTACGTTGTATAAAATTTTTTTTGTATTATTATTTAATTCTTTTTAGTGTGTAATCTCGTAAAAAAACTTAGTGGAAAATAAATAAAATTTAATTAATTAATTAAAAGAAGAAAGATGGAAAAAAATAATAATTATTTGGTGGAGTGAGTACGGTGTAATGCGGTTTTGAGGTTTTTTTTTTTTTATTATTATTTTTAAAATGTTGGTATTCATGTGTAATGAAATTTTTATTATATTTTTTTTTTTTTATTATTATAATTACAATGAATAAATGAAATTACATGTATTGAGTATGTGTGTGTGCACTTTTATTCTTCGTTTTTCTTATTATTATTATTTTTTTTTTTTTGTTCTTCATTATTATGTACAATGTACAGTAAACAAGACCCACAAGCACAATTTATTTTTCATTTTATTTTATTTTTGTTGTTAGATGTGCGCAGGGTTCAGCAGGGTATTGAAATAATTTTTTGTTTTTTTTTTATTATTATTATTCCATTCTAGTGTTAAGTAAAAGAAAAATAAAATAAAATCAACGTACACTGCGACATTCATTGCAGTATAGATTTAGATGTGAAAGAGAATTAATCAAAGTTTTTTTTATTTTGTTTTATTGTTTATTTTTTTCTTTTTTTTTTTTTATTATTATTATTTTCTTTAAGTGCGATAAAAAAAAAAGATTTTCTTCTTTAGCTGGAGATATTTATTTTAAAAAAAATTATTTTTAATTTTAAAGGAATAATTATTAAGTGTATTTTTGTGGGAATAATAATTTAAAGTGTTTTTAATAATTTATTAATTAATACAATAACTGGAACTACAATAAAAATTAAAAAAAAAAAAAAAAAGTAAAAAACAAATTTTGTGTGAGAGTGTGAGAATGTGAAAATTGTTATAAATGGATTAAATAATTTCTCTTTATTTATTTATTTTGTTTTCTTACTATATGAATTTTTTTTTTTTTTTCTAATTAATTTTATTAATTTATAATTGGTAAGAATTTTGTTTTATTAAAAAAAAAAATTAATTAAAGAAGAAGAAAAACTCGTGATTACAGTAATATTAAAAAAAAAAAAAAAGAAGCGAAAAAACCAAATTCTGTATGGAAAATTATAGTTGAACTCTGAAAATGACCTAAAAAAAATACCCTCAGCACCAGCTAACTAATATTAAATCAAGAAACAAAAAAAGAAAAAAAATTGTTTTAAAGAAGAAAATTAATTAGAAAAGAAAATAATTTATGTTTTTGAAAGTTGATTTTTAAAATTAAATTAAAAGTAATAAAAAACAAATTAAATTAAATTAAATTTTTTAAAGTAATAAAGAAAAAAAAAAACTCAAAATGACCTAAAAAACAAAATAATAATTTATAGCTGTAATAATTATAATAGTGTGAGTGTGTAAGTTTTGTAATGAAATAAGAAAATAATAATAAGAAAAACAATGGAATTTTTTTTTTCTTATTTAATTAAATCAACACGCGATATTTAATTCCCTTTGATTATTTTTTTATTTTTACTGCGTCAATAAATTTAACGGAAATTTTTTTCTATTATTAAAAAAATAGTTTATTTAATAAATATAATTATTATTGACATCAATTATCACCATAGAAACTTTACGTTAATTTTTTTTTTTAATTCCAATACATTAATCGATAAATCGAAAAAAAAAAAAAAAAAATGTTTTCTATCAAAATGCGTGTTTACATGTATGCGTGTGTTAAAACTAATCCAACTTTGAACAACGGTTATCTAAATTTAGATAATTATTAATTTTTTGTTTAATTATTTTTTTTTTTATGTGTAACTAGTATTGTTAACTCTTTTACACTTTAACAATGTATATAGTTTTGTCTTTATCTGTTTCTGTTTCTGTTTCTGTTTTTTCATTCCACACCAATTTGACCTAAATTTTCTAACTAGTATATTGCGCAACGCGAAAATAATAATAATATAAAAAGAATTTTTATTTTCTTTTATTAATTTGGATTTGTTTATAAAAATGTTTTTTTTTTTTTTTTTGATTAATTATTATTTATCAATAATTTCATTGAACCGTAAAATTTTATTTATAATTTAATCTCAATTTTTTTTTTTAATATAAATGATTAAAAATTAATAAAAAGAGTATTTTATTCGTGTTGTTAAAAAGAGTTGAATATAGTTTTCAATGAAAAGCTTTTTAAATTTGTTTGGGAGTGTACAAAATAATGTGACACTAAAAATTTATTATTATTATTCAAGCAAAGTATATTGATGACACACACTGTGTTAGTTGAATATATAAAAGTTTGTATATGCTGGCATTGGTTAGTTTCTATTATATAATATGTATACATAAAAGCTTATAAGAAACCGTTGTTTTTTTTTTTTATATACATTTTAGAAAATATAGGACAGAAAAAGAAAGAGAAAAAGCTTTATATATGCGCACATATACTAATGAAATATTAAAACTATTTCCCCTTTTTTTTATTACATCTATTTCTATAGAAGTTGAAAGCAAGACTTTTTTTTTTTTATTTATATATAAAAAAATGTTAACCCCACTCCAATGCGGAGATTGCGCGCGCAATATAATCATAGTAATTTTCATATTTATAAAAAAAGAAAAAAAAATGTTCGTATTAAGATAGAATGAGAGAAAAAATTTATTTGATTACGTTAGTTTTTTTTTTTTTTTTTGTTTAATAAAAAAAAATAAATATATTTTTTTTTTTTTTGATGAAAATCTTCTAAACTCGTCACACTGCTTTGTTCTTTCATTCGTCATTGAGTCGTCGCGGCGCGTGGACGTATAAGGAAATTTTTTGTTCAATTTTTTTTTTTTTCTTTTATATAAAATTAGAGAAAAATTTAATAAAAGAAATTTGTGTTAAAAGAAATTTTTTTATTTTTAATTAGTGTTTTTAAAATAATTTTTTTATTTTTTTCTCTCTAATTTATAAGAAAGTTTAATCAAGAAAACTTTGATTATTTTTGTAAGTTTAATAAAAAGAAATTTTTTTTTTTTCTTTTCATTTAATCAATTAAAAAATTTTTGTGTTTTTATCGCGTCGACCTAATTTTAATTTTTTTCAAACGAATATAAAACAAAAAAAAAAAAAAAAACTTCCGCAATTTTCAAACATACCCCGCCATTTTGAATTTTAAAAGCAAAGAAATTTAATTTTTTTTTTTTTTTTAATTTCTAAACCACAACACACAGCAGTTGGCTTTAATTAGTTTTTTTTTTATTTTCATTTTTATAATTGTGCGTATTGGTCATAGAAATTATTTTTTAATAATTAAATTAGTTTTTGTGCTGTTTGAAAATGGAATTGGGAAAAAAAAAAAAATGCTGAACTTTGTCCGTTTGACCGTGCGCAGCTATAACGAATTTAAATTTTTTCCACGTTATGTTGTGTGTTGGTTGGTTGAGTTTAAATTTAGAAAATTATAGCAAATTTTGCAATAATCGGAGAATTTTTTATTTGTACAATTTTAATGAAGAAAAAGTCGTAAAGTTGTTTGATTTGACACAAAATAAAAAGTGATTTTTAATTAGTCGATTAAAGTTTTGTGAAAATTAATTAAATTTGCCACATGTCTACAATTACCGCAGTTTTTTTTAAATGTATTTTTAATTTTTTTTATATAAATATTATTTCTGTGATGTTTTTTTTATATATATATATTTTGCATCATGTGATTAAACGTGGGGATTTATTGTAGTTTTCAGTATAAATTTTATTTAAATTTTTTTTTCTTGTTAAAAATAAAAAAAAAAGATTTTTTTTAATTTGTGTGGAAAGTTTTGTTTTTTTTTTATACAGAAATTTTTAATTAACGAGAATTTTTTTTTTAATTTAAATTTTTTTTAATTGAAATGTCCAAGTCATGTGGTAATTAGTGGCATGACGCTATTTTATGACGCAAGCCCGCGGCCAAGTCAACGATTTTTATTTAATACAAAAGTTGAAGAAACTATTTTTGAATAGATAAAAAAGAAAAACGAAGAAATTTTTCTGTTTTTATAACACCACGACCCAACCCCGCACACACATTGATTTTATTGCGCTAATTTTTTTTTTATTATTTAATTAAAATAAAAAAATTTTGCCTATTGGGTTCTTTGCCTCGCTAATTTATTATTATAAGAAATTTATATATTTTTTTTTATTCCATGTGAATTATTTTATTGTAGTGTGTGAGTTTTTTTTTTATTATTTTATATGAAGTGACGTCATCTATTTTAGCGACAATTTCCTGCAGCGAGTCCGCTAGATCTGTGGGAGTGAGATCGAGGCTTGCTGATATTTAAATTACATAAGTCAGTCTTTTTCTCTCTCCTATAGAAATAACGGACAAAATCAACGGACATCAAAATAAAAAAAAAAAATCATCGTTAAAAAGGCAAAAGAAGAAGAAGAAGAGAAAAAAAAAACGCAAAACGCGCGCGCCTTACCACCCAATAAAAAAAAAAAAATTAAACGTGGATTGTTTAGCGCGATTAAATTTTTTTTTTTTTTTTTTTTTGTTATTCACAAACGTATATATTGTTTGAGACCTTGAAACAATTTTTATTTATTTCTATTGGTGTTGGTGTTTGCTTTAATACATTTCTCGCGTTTGTGTATTTTGTGTGGAGAGTTTGCGTTTTTTTCTTTCTTTTATTACTTTAATTAAATCCGCTCAGCGTTTTTTATTATTTTTATAACAATAAATTATTTAAAATTTTTAATTCTACAAAAAAAAAAAAAAAAAAAAATGTGAAATGCAGTAGAGACAAGAGTTTCGTCATTAGCTATTAAAAACGAAGAGAAAAGAGAGAAGACACACATAAAAAATTAATTAATTAATTAGTTTTTTTTTACCTAATTAATTTATTTTTTGTTCCAAAAAATAAACTTTTTTCTGTTTCTATTTTGCTTGCCTTGCTGTTGTTGTTGTTGTGTTGCTTTTGTGTGCTTTAAAACGCCACAAAAGCTTCAGCAATAACCAATGCGAGTGTGTAGAAATAAAAAAAAAATGGAGAAAACAAAATAAACATTTTTTTTTCTTCTCTTGAATTCTTTTTTTTTTTTGGTTTTTATTTATTTGGCTACGAAACTTTTGTATTTACTGCAAAAAAAAAGTAAGAAAGAATATTTTCTGTCATCTGTTTAAAAAAAAAAAAACTGTAAAATTATTGCAGTTTATCAATGTTTTATTGTAGTTTTTTTTTTTTTTTTTTTTATTAATTAAATTTTTGTGTTAATTAATAAATGATAAATTTGTTTTTTTTTTTTTTTTCTGTAATTTTGTGTAATTTTATTGTAGAATTTTTTAATATTTTTTTTTTTATTATAGTTGAGTAATAAAACAAATTTTTGCTTGTAAATTATTTAATAAATTATAAAATTATTTGTCTTTGCGTAAAAGAGAGAACACTATGTTGCAGTTTTTGGTTTTTTTTTTTTTTTAATTTTATTTATTTTTGCCCTTGAAAACACCTCGACAGTTTTTTTTTTTTTTTTTATTAAAACTAAAATGTTGCGCGCGTCACTTGAGAATTTAATTTTTTTTTTTTTCGTTTTTTCTAGAATTGTGGAATTTTTTTTTTTTTTTTTTTTTCGTTTTTTCGTTTTTGTTTTACTGTTTTCGATGAATTTTTCTTTATTACTTTGAAATTTTTTTAATTATAAATACAGGGTGTCAAGTTGTTGTAACTTGAAAATTATGAAAAATAATAATCGCGATATTAATCAAAAAAAAAAAAAAATTATAAATAATGGGCGGGTTGTAATACAAAAATTTATTTTTCGTTCTATCTCTGTTAAATCCCCCGAGATATTTTCCTAGAATTCTCTGATTAAATAATAAAAGAAACGACGAAAAGGTAAAATCTCGTCATCACAAAGAAACGATAAATGTCGCCGTCGCACGCATCACAGGTTGAAAAATAAAAATTAATTAAGCACATGCGCATGTTTTTAGCCCGTTATTAACAGGTTCTCGTTTAATTTTCTGTGAAAAACTGCTGTAATTTTCTGCTACTACAGAGAAATGGTTTCCTTAAAAAAAAATTTTTTTTTATCACCATTAATATTTATGGTGCTCGTTTGTCCCCCCATCTTATTTACCCTAAAATAAAATAAAAAAAAATAACCTTTTCGTTGAAGACTATTGGCTACGGCGCAATGTGGTGGTTTCTGTTGGGAATTTGGTTGTAAAAGTGAAAGTTTTCATGTAACCGTGGTGGGATTAAAGCTTTGTAATTTATATAAACTTGCCTACCATAGGCCCAACCCATCCTACCATAAAATTGAATAGAGAAAAGAAAAGGAACAAAAATTATTTAACCCTTGATTGTGGTTGTTTTGCTGTATTAAACAAAACTAAGGCATATCCAGCATAGCAACAGAAGTTGAGTTTTTTTTTCTTTTTTTTTCGCATTTTACATTTTGATGCGTAATACACATTGCCATCGGCCACCCTTAAATTGTTTTATGCTGATTTTACCTCCTCCTCTTTCTCGTTTTCTTTTTGAAAAACTTGCTATGTGCGCGATTCTTGTCGCTCTCACATAACCGAAGCCATGTTACATGATTTTGACAAATTAATTGGAATTTTTTTTTTTTTTTTTTTTGTAAAGCTGTAATACTACAGGGTGATTCATGGTTTTTATTGAGTTTTTTTTTTGTGGTTTGAATTGTTTGGTGGAATGGTGGGAAAACCTGAGTAAATCAGGATGCAATTGTACGGGATTTGGTTTAACGAATTTTCTGGTTTAACGTTTTTAATGAAACTTAACCACAATTATGTTGCGTTACTCGCAAAAACAGAAAAATTAAAAGTCTGGAATGATCACAGGATATCTGTGATTGCTGCTTTCCCCCAAAAAGTTAAATCGAATAATTCGCGCACAGCCTAATTAATCAATCGGTAGAAATAAGCGAAAATAATAATTTTTTTTTGTTTGGTATAACGAGTTTCGGAAATGACTGATCAAGCTGGGATAAATTGCTCTCTAGTTAATTGAAAAATAATTTATACGGTAACATCGGCGAATTACTTGATTGACCTTGAAATTACATAATTTTCGGTTTTATGCTTTTCAAACACGATTTAAAATTTTAACAAATATAAATCCCGAGTATAAAAAGAAGCGATTTCACCTGATTTTTATCGTTTTGTTTGATTTTTAATGAATTTATTTGTCATAAGACTTGAGTCTCGGTTCTTTTTTTTTTTTTTTACTTAAAACTTAGGCATCAGCGGGCCATATAGGTTTTAAAAATTTATTTAAAGTAAATCCGTGAAACAAACGAAATTGTATATCGTGGTTGGTGTTTGTTTTGTTTATTATTTTGCTAATTTTACAAACTAAACACACGCTGTCTCTCGCCAAAAAAAAAAAAAAAAAAAAAAAAAAAAAAAACATAACACAACAGCCGGCCCTGTAAACCGAAAGAGTTAAAACAGAGTTTGCCGCGCTACACATGTAAATAATAATAAAAAAAAAATTATTCAGAATCATAATAAAAAGAAGACGAAGAGGAATAAAAACAAGATGATGATATAGAGGAAGAAGAAGAGGAAAAGAAATGAAAAAAAAAAAATTATTTTGTATTTTGTTTGTTCTGTTTGTAATTTTTTTTTTTTTTCTTCTGTTTTTATGTGTTGCTATGCGGTAATTTTTAGTTTAATAAAAAAAAAAATGTTTTTTTTTCCTCTACTCTCCTATAAATACATAACAGTTTTATGTAATGCTCTATATACATACATACATACATGTGTGTTGTACATAACCAAAAAAGAAAAGAAAAAACATTTTTTCCGTTCCGTTCCGTTTCATTTCATTTCATTTAAATCATTTATCTTATTGCCTGTAAAACAGAGCGGGATTATATAAGTTTGTTCTCCCGGTTCTTTTGTTATTATTAAATTTGTGCGCGCACAGTGTGCTTCATAATAATTTTAAACCGCACTTGGTATTTAAAAGAAATTTTTTTTTTTTGCTGCATTATTATTATTAATTAGATAAAACGTGAAGCCTTGAAAATGCTTGTTGCCGTTTTTATCGCTTTTTTCCATTAAGAGAAATAACGAAAAAGAATTTTTGTAGTTGCGTTTAGACGTTACACGGTTATTATGTGAGGACTTTTGTAAGGACATTGCATTTGTAAAGTCTACAAACAAATGTTCTCTACCTAATTAACCCTAGCACAGTTGTCCAATTAAATTTTTTTTTTTCGTAGTAAAACAGTCATCGTGGATCTCTTCTTTCAAAGTTTGTCTTAAAATGCAACCCTGACTGACTGACAGACGGAAAATTTCCTACAAAACAAAAAAAAAAAAATAAAAACTAGTAGGCGGAGCCAATAAAACAAACAAACAAAATAAAAAAAAAAAAAAAATGTCAGAAAAAACTACTTTGAGGTTTTCATCTATTTGAAATTTGACACTTGAGGCGCAGGCTACTTATTCGATGTTTTTAATGAAGCTTAAAAGGAAGCTAACACATTTAATTGAAATTTACTGAAGTTACACTTACGGTGTAACTACTGCATTCCTTTTTATTTTTTTTACAAAAACGTTGTGTCTTTCCCGCCGCCCGGTTTTATGTTTGTAACTTTTCCTTTTACTCTTTAAACCATAAAAATTTAAACCCCGATAAAAGTACAAATTAAATCGCACTAATACAGTTATAACATTATTTTTATTTGGTGTAAAAAAAAAAAAAAAAAAACGAAAAACAAAATTTTGCCCAAAAAATATCTGTGCCGAAGTTAGAGAGAAAAACCTTTAAAGCAAGAAACTAAAAATCCATCATCAAACGCGATAAAAAAAAAAAAAAAAAAAACAACCGAAGACAACACAACGCACACACACACATACAAAATCCAACCAAAAAAATTGTGTAAATTTGGTTTATTTAAAAAAATTTTTCTTTTATTAGCCAAATTCTTAATCCTGTTTTTGTTTGTTACAAAGAGCAAAAAAGCAAAAAGGGTTTTCAAGACAATAATTTAACCTTGAAGAAGACGCGACTGTTGGATAGATAGAAAAAAAAACAAACAAATCGTACTGTTCCTGGTAATCCAGACAGCAGTGGTGTGATGATAATTTTTTTTTTTATTTTAGTTTTTATTATTAATATCTACGGGAATTTAAATTCCTATCAAGACAAAAATAAATATTTTTTTTATGCTAAAGACATAGTTGCAACGCATAACTGACTAGCCGCGAAAAAAAACAAAAATCACCCAAATTGGAGTTATTTAAACCCGTTTTGTGTGTTACAAATCAAAAAGGATTTTGAATAATTTACGTACGAATGTGTAAAAGACTGTCGGCTTATATTTTATAAACAACTGACTAGCGGCTGGTTAGCTGCCTAAACTTTTATATACGCAGTTAATGGGGAGACATTTTTCTAAGAAATAACAAAACAAAATTTACAAAGGCACAAGGCATACGATATGCACACCACAAGCGTCTTAAGTAAGCAAATAGAAACTTTAGGAAATTTAAAATTTCTATCTGTGTATTGGTGTTTTATGCTTTGATTAAATTTTTTTTTTTTTTTTTTTTTTTTACAGCACACCGAAATGATTTTTATGCGGTTTCTATGATATGATTTTGTCCTTTTTCCCTATAGCCTCAATAGTGACAACAAATGAGACAAAAATTTTTAAATCTTTTTTTTCCCAGTTACATTTCCAGAGTTTTTCAGGTCACACGGAAAATCACGAATTTCACACGAATTTTCTTTACAAATTTCCAATATGTTTTCAATTAAAATTTGTGTCTGAAACAAAAGTCGACTTTGGTCTAATAAAGCTTCGTCATGCTTAGTCAACACAGTCAGAAAATTAAGTCAATTAGAAACAGTTATTGTGACAATAATTGTGTTATTACCTTAAAACTGTAAATAATGGGTAAACACTTCACGCTACCACAGATTCTTGAGATGAGAAACTTGTAAACTTACTCCCGGAAAGAGTAAATGAATGATCACCAAATAGTGGTGTCGATTTTTCAGAATTTTAAAGTGAATTCCCGTTATAAAACTTTTAGTTTCACGAAATCGGATTAGAGATAACTTCAGTAGAATTGAGGATTGTCCTCCTCAAAGATGAACCTAAGGTGGAGAGCATATACTCAAAACAGCAATGATTCTAAAACGTAACAAACAAACTCATCACTTATACATTTTTTTTTCAGGTAATCAATTAACAAATCAAGTAAGCAGCTGTGAAAACTTTAATAAAAGCAAAAAAAATTCCAATGGGTCCCATTTTTTAAGCCAACATTAACAAAATAATAATAATAATAATAAAAAAATAAAAATATTTTCCATTTAATGTTAATAAGAATCAACACAAAAGCGTAATTATGCAAAAAAAAAAAAAAAAAAAAAGAAGAAAATTAAAAGACACAACACAGGGTGTGGTTAGGACAACAGAAATTATAATATAATTTAAATATTGAACAAAGAATGACGACAAAGAATATTTTTAATAATTTACAATCATTATGATGTGCTTTAATAATAATAAAAGCATGAAATGAATATTTAATGATGGGGGTGTCTAGTAGATATTTGCATTAAGAATTAATTATTTTTTTTTGATAGATGACAAATATGCTGTACGGTTGAGGTTTTTCTATTCAAAAATTCTATTTACTATCAACGTAAACTTTACTAGACTTTCATGACAATCTTTTCCTTTACGTTATTTCCATGCAATATTTCATGAAACTACAGAGTTCTTTGTAGATCTAAACATAGGAGACACGATTTCTTTCTGTTTTAATGGAGTGTAAAGTTGCCGCAACACAACCTTTATACATGTTTAAAGTCACTGATTTTACAACCCTGTAATTCACCATTAAAAGGCTTCTTTACGTATAGATGGAGACGCTTTTAAATCGTTATGCCATGCTTCAGTCTTACATATTACACGATTTGCCTGCATTACGCCTTTTAAACGCACTTTCTATTTCCGGTTTAATTTTTTTTTTTTTTTTTTTGAAAGAGTTTATTAAACAAATCCGACAAATCATTGGAAGTAAGCTAAGCACACATCCATTATCCTTAAAAGCCACTAAAACAACCGACACAGTTGTATAACAACCAAATGGTGCAATAAACACACAAAAAAAAAAAAAAAAAAAAACATTTGTAATGTGGCTAGTGGTTGGTAACACTTTCGCCTTTCTCCTCTTTTTTTAATTTGGTAACCAGCACGTAATATATTTGATATAAAAACATTTTTTTTTTTTTTTGCCACAAACAAACCACTTGTTTTCGATAAAATATGTAAAAATAAATCATTTGCATTTGGAAAATAGGAAGTGTTAGTGGGGGGTGGAGAATTAAAAATAAAACAAAAAAAAAATTATTAACGGGAATTTATAAGCGAAATGCGGAAAATGATCGCTTTGAAGCAATGAATCATTTTTATTAACACTTTATTAAAATTTTGTTTTTATTGCAAACAGATGGTTACAGTACGGTATAGCAGAGTACAGTACAGTGCAGTAATTCGTTTAATAAACTGTAAATCGCGATTCATTGCATTCAGTTGCCTAGCCGCGTTGAAAGTCAATAGCTTGCAAACTCAAGGACGCGTAATAATCTTTAATAAACTTTAATATGAAAACTTTAGCGTTACTTTCATTGGTGTCATACAATAAATTTCGCTAAGCTTTCAACGATGCTAAAGATTTTTGTAATTAAGACAAATATTGGAAGCCGAAAGTAACATTTAGCACTGATTAACCATGAAGCATTAACCACATCCATAGATAGAAGTGAATAGATTACAGTTAAAACTTTATGCAATCAAAATTTCAAAATTTAGCTGGATTCAAGCTTTACATCTCTCTATAAAGCTTGAGTTTCCAGTATAAACAACGAACAAAAAATACTTTATGCCCACATTTGAGGACACTGTTTAAACAAAGAGTTAGCAACAACGAATAATTAAATAAATTTCTTATTTCCTTATTATTAATTAAAAAAAAAAAAAAAAGATGCCGCCAATTAAAATTCATTTTTAATGTCATTTGTCATTAAAATAGCAACAAAAAAAAAAAAAATTATTCCATCCTACACAATGTATTTGCAAAATTGTTGAATTCATCATAAAGTGATGAAAAAAAAATGTTTGATTATGTCATAATAATGACAATCTCTCTTGCTCATCATAACCACCGTACCCCGATTGCATAATATTTTAGTTTACTTTACTTTTCCTGTTATTTCACCTGGCAAAATACTATTTCCGTTCGTATAAAAAAAAAAAAAAAATCAGTTTTTGATTGAAAATTTTCCTTTATAAATCATATTGGAATTACGTCAATTTAAATTAGAAATAAAAATATTTATTTCTTGTTAAAATTATTTAGTCATTTAAATGTATTTAGTAATTAAAAAAAAAAAAATTAAAATTAAAAATCGCATTAAGGAGGAGCTAATATTCTAATATGATTAAAACATAAATGGCGTTAATACGAAAAATAATTTTACTTAAACGGAATATAAAGAAATTTTTATTTATATTATTTAATAAATACAAAAATCAAATATAATTAACAATTCTTACCCTTAAATTATGAGTTTTTAACACTTTTGTTCGCCGTTAACAATAATTTTTCATAATTAGTCGCCATTTTTTTAATTTTTTTTTTCTGTTTTTTCTTTATTAAAACATATGTTTAGGATATTATAAATCCCATAGTAACGCCTCACGTGTTATAAATAAAAACATTTTCACTTTAACACTTTAATATTGATTTATTAAAATTTTTTTTTTTTTTAATCTTACCTGAAATTCATTTTTATTGACATCAGACTGTATTTACTATTAAAAGAACAAATAAAAAACGTATATAAATGTGTTCGTGTAATAAAAATTTGTTTTTTTATTTAAATTTACATGACGTAATTTTAGCACACATTGCAAATATTATTTATGTATTAGTGATAAATTAATAATAAAAACGATATGGCCATCATACTAGTTTTCATTATTAATTTAATTTAAAAATCATACGACCTATATATTTTGTTTTGTAACGAATAATTGTATTAGTGTGTCTGTTTTTTTTTTTTTTAATTTTTCGCGATTATCAACAATTTCCTGTTTAGTGGTCATTTATATTTATTATTTTAAATTTATATTACTTTAAATAAAGAATTATTATTCTGTAGAAAAAAATAAAAAAAACAAAACAAAACAGTTTTAAACAGAGAAAATAAAGAATTAATTAAATTAGTATTAGAGTAGTAAAAAAAAGTAAAAATTTTAGAAACACTAACACAATCGAAAAAAAAGAATGAAAAAAAATTGTAATTAAATAACTTTATTTACATAATTACACTTTATCTACATCCTGTTATAAAGTAAAAAACCTAGTTTGCATTCAATTTTTTTTTCCTTTATATAATATATAATATATAAAATGTAGTTTTACGTGCCAAAAAAAAAAAAAAAAAAAACTAGTTTTCGTTTAATTATAATTATTTCACTAACACTAATACATTGTTTTATGTGATAATTGTATAAAAAAAAAAAAAATTTCTTTTGGCAGTGGTATAAAAAATTTTTTTTTTTGTTTATTAGACTGGAGAACGAAATTTTGTCTTTGTTTTTTATTATAATTATTAATTAAAATAAGAAAAATTGCATGTAAAAAGGATTAATTAAGGCGAGTTTTATTATTGTGCATTGGTGAGGTGTATTGTGTAATAACGATAATTACCCTTTAGTGTTGGTGACTAAATTAAGGTTTATGCATTCGCTAACTGAAGCCATAGTGAAAAAATTCCCCTGTATGTAGAAATTTTTCTTGAATATGAATTAGAAAAATTCCTTGAAAAACATAGAAAATTTCGAAATAATTTTTTCCAAAAATAGGTTAATTGTTAATTTAGTTTTTTTTTACACAGTTTTATGCTGTCTTAATTAATTAATTGAATTACATTAATCAACGTGTTTTGTATTCGATAAGTAAAAATTAATTAAAATTTTTGTGTTTTTTTGATCTTATCTAATTTTATGTTTTTTTTTTTTTTTTTTATGTTGTGTTATGTTCCTGTTTAAAGTGAATTTTGCTGCTTTAACACTATGGATATCAGGCGATTTCCAACAACACAGTAGCAGCTACAGCAACTTAAGTACTTGTTATGTAAAACAGAAAACATGACGACATAAGGATTTCCTTAGTCTGTTTCTTCGACATCCTTCCACTTCTACAGTTTTATTAAGAAAAACGAAAATTGATTGCCTTTTCCTACTATTTTTTTTTTTTTATTTTGTTTTTAGTTTCACAAGAATTGAAGTAAGTGCAAGACTGTTAATGATTTGCTAGTGTTAAAAAAAAAAGTTTTTTTTTCCTATTCTTTTCTTTTCTTTTCTTTTCTTTGTTTCAACGAATTGAAGAACTTTAAAAAGCACTTTATTAGCTTTTCTATCACACAATTCATCATATCACACACACACACACACTTGAACAAAAAAGTCGCCTTCTGTTAAATATAAATTTCTGTTTTTCAATGTTTTAAGGTTTTTGGTTAAAACGGATATACAGCAATTATCTATGGGAAAATGGGAAAGAAGAATTTTTTTTCAACAACTTTGACATATATTTGTGGTTTTATTTATTTATTTTTTCTGTTTGCTCTGCAATTTTGCATAACTATGAATATGTATCGAAAGTTTAGGTTTTTAAAAGATGTTTCAGTGGCGCAAACCATTTGAAAAAATTATATATGGTACTGGAAATTGGAATTTAACGTAAAGCTTTAATAAGTTCCATGAAAACCAGTTAAAGTTCTGTCATTATCCCTAGCATTAAATAGGGATCTTTCACGATATTCATTTCTTTATTGTGTAACGAAAACCTGGATGTATTATATGAGAATTTCGAGTTAAAATCTAGAACTTAAAAGTATAACATATCATAAATTAGTGTGATGTAGACAGTCCAACACTTTTCTTCAGTTAAATTGGTTATAACTTTGCGGACAATGACTTAAATATTGTTTTCTGTTAAATCTTTGTCTTGAATTTTAACTTACGACCACTTTACACCGAGCAGAATTCTATTTTTAACTTATTTATCCAAAAGGATTACATTGAAAATTGTTATTCTGTTTTGCTTAATTAATAATTCCAAAATAAAACAAATTACCACTCTTGTAGAACACTCTGAGAGTCAAAAACGGTTTAGCAAGAAGTTTTTTTTAAGGTAAGGTTCGCATTACTGAATTCAAATTTTATTGATTATAAATTCACAGACGGTTCTAATAAAATATTTTTGCTTCTTCTTTTTTTGTTCCCTATGCATAGGTTTTGCTTTGTTTCGTTTTGTTTTGTTTTGTTTTGTTTTATTTCTGTTTTAAAACCTTATAATGGCACGCTGAACATACATAGCTTAATTAATAGAAAACAAAAGAGTCGAATTTATTTAATTAAATACAAAACAAAAAATGTTTTTCTTATTATTTTCTTATTTTTTAAATTAAAATTAATTAATTACTCGATTTTTAATATTAAATTTCTGTCTTTTCTATACAAATTAGGCACAGTAAAACGTGTACAGAATATTAAATTATGCTAAATTTTCTATAATTAAATAATAATAATAATAATTAGCTTTGTAGCCTGTTTATTGTTTTTAATTGTTTTCACAAATTTTGTTTGTAAATTTTATAATTAATAATTAAATACAGAAGAATACATTTGTTTGCCAAAAAATAAAAAAATGTAAAAAAAAATTTAAAAAAAAACAAGCAGCATAAGGAATGATGAAGGAAAGAATTGAAAATTTATTTTCATAGCTTTAAGCCATCAATCAAATGATGACCATTTGGGTTAAACGAAAAATAAAATTCACTAAAAGGATTTGTTAACCCGTTTTCTGTTGGTGTTTTTAGCATTTTTATGCTGTTTTAATACAAAAAAGTTTACTAAAACGAACGTTTTACGAAGCTATTAAATTAGTGTGTCGTAAATCATTCGTTTAGTCAATTAGGTGCACTGTAATGCGGTCTTTATCGATTTTTTATTTAATTTAAGCTTTTTTTTTGTTAAAGTGCGTAATACTATGAATTGGTTTAAATAAAAAAATTCTTCTAGTTTTAATAGTTCAAGACTTTCTCGTAATATCTAGCGCAAGTTTACTTGCTTGGCACTTTACTAGTTAATTACACTCACAAACCCTGTGTTGTTTATTTAATAAAAAACTATTTTCAACGTTTATTGGTTAATTTGTAATTGAAAATATAATTTTAAATAAATTTCCTATACATCTATGGCGTAGTAGATTGTGTACGTTAGTAGTAAACTATCATGATACAATCGTAAATGGACAAAAACGCAAACAACATTTATGTTTTCCATTAAAAATAAAAAAAAAAAAATAAAATAAATAAAAAATATAAAAGAAAATAATTTATATTAATAAAGCAACAAAAACACGAAAAAAAAAAAAAAATTAAAATGAAAAAGAAACGAATTGAGTAAATAAACAAAAAAGTAAAAAAAAAAAAAAAATAATAAAGCCAAATTTCTAGGAAGAATAAAAAAAAAAACGCAAAAACACATCAAAAGTATAAAAGAAAAAAAAAAGAAATCGAAAGAATAAACGCTAAACAGTGGTGTCTCGTTAATAGTTTCGTGTACTTAAAAAAAAAAACTAATAAGTGACAGTTATTTAAGCCAAGCAGCTGTGGGTTGTAAGCAGTTACTTTGGTTTGTCTCCTTTTTTGATTGACGACTAACAAAGTTTTGTCTATTTTTGCACTTTTAAACATTTTTTTGAAGAAAAATGATGAAATTTTTACAGTTAATCAAGATTTCAAGCAGGTTTTGTGCCGAGAAGTAAACGAAAAATTAATTTTTTGATTTTTAAATGTGATACGTTTAAGTGCAGATCGTTAAAACTGGTGACGGGAATATTTGATGTCTTGAGCGTATCACTGGTGACTAAATTGTTGGAGAGCAGTATTTGCATTTGTAGATGTAGCCCAATCTACAGTAGCAAAGAGCAGTAGCTTAAAACCACAACATTTCGTTCCGGACTAATTAAAAAATGCTACCAGAAGCTTCTGAATAGTTTTTTTTTTTGGGTTTCTACGACCAAAAACTTGGCTTCAATGTATGAACAATTTGTACTAGGGTTTAAATAAAGTCTGTTACCTGGTAAGATTACTTTTAGATACCACGACGTGGCTACAATATTTCTGGAAGAATCCTTTAAGCTAACTTTACGAATCAACTACTTGCTTCAATTATAAAATAAACTAGCGAACGAGTTATCTTCACAAATTCGTATTTTACAAAATTCTAAAGAATTCTTCCTGTTTGAGGAGGAAGTTCTTTCTCTGGAAACTGTGTGTGTTTTGGAATTTTGTTACTAAATAATTTAAACACAATTTCAACGTTTCGATTAGAGTACGGCACCGTTAATCTTACGTAACTAAGGTGAAAAAATAAATAATTCTTCGAGAAACATTTTTTCTTCTGCTTCTTCTTCTTCTTCTTTAAATTTCATTATTATTATTGATTTTCCTGTTTTATTTGAAAGTATAGATGCTGAATGGAAATTACAGCAATGAGTCATAATTTTTTAATAAAGTTTCTTTCAGTGTATTACGACAACGATTAGTCATTTTCCTTTACAGGTAATCTCGCTATATTAATAATAAATAAATAATAGCATCTGGTTATATTCCTAAACATTTTTCCATATTGTATACATGAAATTCACATCTGGAAATCTAACAATAGTTGAAACCATAAAAAATTATTTTTCTAGTTTTATAGTTTGTAACATGGTTTGCAACATAGTTAGTCTCTCTCCAGAGGCAAAAAAATTTAAAAGAAATTATTTTTTCTTTATCAAATAATTACGCTGTTAATGTAATTTAACTTAATAATAATTGCAGTTGTGGATACTTTAAAAAGGAAAATGAAATAAAAGTTTTATAATTAAAGCAGGAGAAGATGAATTTTAATTGAGAAACTTTGAAATAAAAAATAATTATTCTCAAGGAAAACTTCTTTTTTTTTAATTTTTTTATTCGTATCGTATCGTATCGTATCACAATCATAATCACATTTTCTTGGTGGGTAATGATAAAAATCTCTATAATTTACACCCATAACAAATAAAGATTAATCGAGAAAGGAAATTACTATAGAAATCAACAAATAAATTACATTTTGAATAGATGATTACGTAACGTTGCTAACGTTAATCTTAGGCAAACGTTGCGTAAATTGTAATATTTCTAACGAATTTTTAAAAACTTTACGGTGACTTAAATGACTTAAGCGATCTTAAATGAAACTTCTAAGAAATACGTGCCGAAATACCCTTATAAAAGTAATTTCGTTTAACTATCTTTAAAGTGACATTTCTTACGTAATTCTTACGTTTATTGTGGCTGACTCATTAAGCTAGTCAATAGTTTTACTTGTTTCAACTACTCATTCTTTTAAATTGTTAATAAAAACACGATTATATTATCCAACAAAAGTAATGTAATAGTGTTATACTAACTAAAAAAAGTATTTTATAAATAAAAGTGACAATTGTAAAACGTTTAAATATAAAATACGTAGAAGAAAAAATAAAATAAAATTTTATAGAAAAATCAATTTTATTTTTTATTATTCATCAAGAATTTCTTTCACCAAATCATTAATATAAATTTATTATTTCTAATTAAATATGTTGTGTGTGTGTGTAGTACTCATATCTAATTAGAAATTAATTTTTGTACCGCACAGTAACACACAATAATAAAACGAAACTTTAATGGGGTCTCTAAGTATATTTAAATAAGAGGAAAACATTATTTTTTTCGTAAATAGGTGAAATTAATTTGGTGTTCTGTTTAATGTGGTCGATAAGTCGCACCTATTAAAATAACAACAACGACGACAATAAAAACAACGAAACACAAAACTAACCTTCTAAGCAAAATATTTATATTTAGATTAAATAAAGCCCGTGTTGTTTGGCTTGTTTCCGATAAAAACTATCCGATAGTCACAATTTATTTATTATTTTTTTTTTCTTTCTCTAATATTTATTTAATTTAATTTAATTTTTATAAACAAATAAAATCTTGCCACATGACCTAAAGCACACGAAATCAATGTTTTTCCATTTAATTTTCTATTCTAATTATTTTTTCTTTCTAGATTCTTAACTTTATGTAAATAGATTGGCGCGGTTTATTTACTAGCAAATGTTATTTATCTTTCGTTTGTTTGTTTGTTTGTTTATTTGTTTTTACACAAAAAACAATTAAAATTTGCATCATCCGTTTTAATGTTGAACAACACGGTAATATTTGTTTTTGTGTTTTTTTTTATATGTATATACACGGTGACAGTAGCGTAATCAAGTGTGATTGGTGCTTGTAACTTTCTATAAAGTTACATGGGGTGACGAGGACAACTAAAACAGTAAAGTTTTGTTTTTGTTTAACGTTACATAAAATAGTTTAAAATAAAAAAAAAAAAAACTTTCTTTTCAAACGAAACAGTAAAGTTTTTAAAGAATTTTATTGTACAAATAAAGTTTTTTCAAATGTAAATGTCTTCGTGGGTTCAAATTTGTCTTTAAGTCTTTGTTGCGGTACAATGAAAGACAGTTCAGTTAGCTTAAACGCATTTCAATTAAAAGTTTAAATCAATGCAATTTCACCGAAACTTTTGACACTTTGAAATACCAGAAATACGTACTAAAATAAACATTATAGCGACGGTTCTTGCTGATAGAAAGCAGTCTTACTTTAAATTACAAAAAATCTAAAAACAGTGCTGGTATCTTGAAACATAAAACGTTCCTAGTGGAGTTTCACTAGTAGACTTTGTGCTATGTAAATTGTCCTGGTAAAGGTTATTGATCACAAAACATACAGATTTACATTTCTACACCGTTGTAACTTAAACCCTGTACTATGTAAAGTAAAGTTCTTGCTAAACATACCACCCTTACACATCTATTTACAGAACTAGAGAGTAATTTAGTGAGACTAAAATACCTGAGCAACAATAACACCTGATAATACACTTGATACGTTACTGTCTTCCTAACGTATTTATGTTAATTTTCCTATATATTTTATATGTACTTAACAAAACACATATTGCTTTATATATTTAATGCTTTTGCAGTATTAATATTTATGAAAATAATAATAAAACGTAGAAATAAACATAAATCCCACGCTCTACATTTAGCATTATAGAGTTAAACATCACTTCCACAAACAGCAATAGCACAATAACAAGAAGAATGAAAACAAAAAAAAAAAAGTGGAAGAGAAACGTAATGGACAAACTATGCCATAATGGTGAAGTAGTTTAACAACAAAAAAAAAAATTAACTATCACCAGAATTATTACTACAAACTGAAACGTTTTCTGCGTGAAGATATTTCAATATGAAACTAAAGATAAAAACTTTGCACGTCTTTATGCTGCTTACTTCTGTTTTGTATTATGATGAAATCAGATAAAGAATTTTCGTTTTAAAGAAATTATCTTTTGAATGCCTGCAGTTTAGAGGTATTGTCTCTATTATTGCAGAGTTTCTAGCTTGGTAAGATTGTACACCAGCTACTGTTCGTGACATTGGTTTGATTATGGTTTGTATTTCGTACTTAACATTGACAGGAGGGAAGATACAGAACATTTGCACCAATCACTTCTTGTTGAAGTAATATCCACAGAGCTTTTTCATTTCTTACTTTACTTATGAGGTTACCGAATGCCGAACCGAACCGTCTAATAAAGAGTTGCATCAGTTACAAAAAAAAAAAAAAAAAACGGCAACCATATAAAATTGTTACTACCGCTGTTATTATTCCTGATTGTAGGTCCAATTTGTCTGGTGAATTGCTTCTATTATAGTACAAATCGAAATCTAACTGTGCTTCATGTTGCTCATCAATTTTTTATGACGGCATAATAAAACTGATGAAAATACAATAAATAAAAAAAAACGCAGAGAAGATAATAAAATCCTGAACACAACCATCACAATATCTCATCAAATTTTCGATGGTTTATAGATTTTTATTAAACAAATCAAATTGAATGACTACTTATTGGATAAATGG
This sequence comes from Ptychoptera albimana, assembly GCA_961205885.1. Classification (NCBI taxonomy): domain Eukaryota; kingdom Metazoa; phylum Arthropoda; class Insecta; order Diptera; family Ptychopteridae; genus Ptychoptera; species Ptychoptera albimana. The sequence goes on from OY540804.1 coordinate 25,584,732, forward strand.
TTTTATCGAAGTGTTTCTATGCTGGAAAAATGAGCAACATTAAAATTTCAATTGAAACATCGAATACAATTTATGAGGCCTTTAAAAACAATGAAAAGTTTCCTAAAAATTAATTGAATCACTGTACATGGTAAGCTATGGGTGGTAGTAACGCCTCAAATAATTTTTTTTTTTATTAATCAATTGATTGACTTAGTCTATTAGGATTGGAAATTATCAAAAACAATCCAAACACACAAACGCAATTTTTTTAAAATAACTTTATCGGTTGAAACATTTGAAAATTCCCTCAAAAACCTTTCCATAATTTTACAGACTGCAACAATTAAAAAAAAACAACCGAATTTAACAAATCACTTGTGACATTTTCATATAAAATATTTATTAAAAAAAAAAAACTTTCATCATCGCAAAAACTTTCATTATCGATAAATAGCACGTCAATAGCAATAGTTTTTCGTGCGTGTTAATAAAATTAAATTTAATTTAAAAAAAAAAAAAAAGCGAAACGAACAGCTGTCTAAAACATCCTATGTGTGTTACATAATCAGAGAAAATAAATGTCGATAAAACGATTAAACAAGGATTAAATTTTACAAGAAAATTTTATTAACTGATTCTCATTTGAATTGAATTAAAGTTTTTTTTTTTTTTTTTTTTTAATTTATGCAATAATTTATTTGTAAATTATGCGACCAGGTGTTTTTAATAAGATAAATACATAAATTAACCTAATTGCATAACTTATCAATGCATTAACAATTCTACTGATAATATGTTAACACAACTGATAATGAACACGGGGCTAGTAATTTAATATGATTATTGTGCAATAGAATAAAATTGTTTTTTTAATTGTTATTTTCCATGCAAGTTTTATAAATTAGTTGTGTGATTTATTATTAATGGATTAACCTAATTACAAAAGTCTGCCATTATCATGGACGTTTATTACCTTAAAGCTAAACTTATCCATTTAAAAGAAGGAAAAACTTTCACACTAAAGTTTTTAAATAACTTTACTAACAAATAATAAATTATTCGATTGTGTAATTTACTAGAAAAGTAGAAAAACTGCTACAAGAAAGGTTTCAGTCGTTTTAGATTTCACTGTTTAATTTGTCGAATTTACATGAAAGCTTTACTAAAACTGTCATTGTATTGAAACAGTCTAATTCTTCTATAATTGATGAAAGTATTTTTGAAAAATTTTATAACAGTCGTGTTGCTACGGAAAATAATCTATGGAATTACTGTAAAGTTGCTCAATACTTTAAAGAATCTTTCCTGGAAGTACAATTTAATTCCCTTGTAACGAAACTTGTTTCCTATGTTAAAAAAAAAAAAAAATCAATTGTTACTTAAAGCAATTATTTATACGATTGGACAACGATTGGATAAATTTCATTCATATAGGGGAATTTTATAATTAAAATCATTCTGTTATATTTTTGCATATTTACTTGTTACCGATTTGAATTAGACGATTCAATAAAGGACGTAGTAAAAACTATGAGAAAAATTTACCATTGGCAATTGAATTTTACAGAGATTTTCTTTCATTAAAATAACAATAAAGCATTGTATTGTTCACAGATTAGTAACAATAGTGGAATAGATTAATATTGAAATGATTGCCATAACTCTTTTTCATTTTTTTCTTCATCTTTTCTATTGTATAGTACAGTGGGATCTCTAATTATTATAACTAGCTATCATGAAATATTTAGTGCTTATGAAAGTTTAATTCTAAGTAGAAGAAGTATTGAGAAATCACTGTAAATAGAAATTTTGTTAAGTAATAACACATAAAATGTACACAAATGACAATTTAAACTAATCAAAACATACGTATAAAACACCTGGTGTAATCTATTATAATTTACATGGATTCATGTATTGCTATTGTTGCTTCCTTTTAATAATTATCACAAATGTTTATTTGCCTACCTATGTATAACTAATAAATGTAAAATAAAATTTGAAAATTCTCTTCTGTTTCTCCATAATTAATGTAAAATAATAGACAAAAATTTATTTAAATTTCTATTTGATGGTATATAAATAAATATTCTATTATGGCTTGTATGAAAATTATGTTTATTCATATAACATATGGGGACTGAATTGTGAATTTTGAAAATTTTTTTAGTGAAAACTTTGTAAAGTGTCGTATTTACTAGATCTTGTTTAATTTATGTTTATTATCCGGTAAATATGTGAAGTTTTTGAATTTAAACGCTTGTTACGATGGAAATTATGAAACTTTTCATGTATAATTGCCATGTTACGATAGGGTAGTGGAAGTAGAAATGAAACAAAAACGTCTTACTTAGGAAATAACAATCATTAAAAGCTTTTTTTTTCTAAAGGGAAAACAATTTTATATCTGCTAATTGTGATATTTCAGTGTTTTTGCATTAGTAAAGCGAATGTTTTAATGTGTCAATAAGCTTAATTAAATTAAAAAAAAAAAAAAAAAACCAATAAAGCATTAAATTAAGAATTATTGTAAATTTTAATAAAGCTTTCATGTGAAAGTCATAAAAAAAAAATTCATTCTAAAGTTAATAAATTTTTAATTAGAAATAATTCACATAGTAAATTCATCTTTAAATAAAGTCAACAAAACGTACAAGGAAATTTCTATGTTTACATTATAGAGACCATACTGTATGATAGCGACTAGATGCGATTTAATTATATTTTTAACAGAAAATTAAAAAATAATTTATTTATTCAAATTAGAATCAACATAATGTGAATAACAATGTCACATTATTCATTAAAATATTAAAGAAAAAAAAAAATGTTTTTCTTTTCTTTTTTTTTTTTATTATAAATGTGCATGATGGACAGTGATGGTCATATTTATTACACACAATAAAAAAATCCCATTAAAACGCAGCCAACAACAACAACAACAACAGCAGCAGCAGCAGCAACAAATGAACTTTAATAACGAAACAACGAAAAAAAAATGAAATATTTGACTTTCTAATTCAACGCCTACTAAAATACACAAAATGTATTTCTGTGTCGCACATTTGTTGGCTTTTTTGCTTTTATTTTTTCCTATTTTATTCTCTTCAACTTTGTTTCTAGTTCATAGTATGTATGTGCTGTTTGCGTGACTACCAACTGGTGACATCATTTTTAAAATTTTTTTTTTTTTTTTGCTTTTTAATAATAATTTATTCTTTCGATTATTAATTTATTTTGATTTTCATTTTAATTTATTACCTAGAATGATTATACTAATGATTTTAATTTAATTAGTTTTTCTATTTTATTCTTACGTTATTCTAAAACACAAAGGTAGCATAAAAGTTGGAAGCATATTACATGTAAAAATCCAATTTACACATAAACTAAAAACAAATAACTTACTGAAACAAAAAGTAAACAAAATATCATCATGATAAAGACAATGTGTGATAGTTTCAGTACTAATAATACGGTTAGTATTGATTATGACGTCTCTAACTTAAGATAACTGTCAAACTTCGTTAAAACTTCGTATAACACGAAATCAACGAACCTAATTCACAATACACCAAAAGGTTGTAATACGCTGATGCTTGTTTTCTTTTTTTTTTATTACTAAAAACCATTTATAATTAAGATAAATCTTAATCAGATTATTAATTTTTTTTTTTATATACAATAAAAAAAAAAAAAAAACGCTAAAAACACATGTTTTGAATTTGAACAAAAAAAAAAAAATTTCCACATTATTATCGGTAAGTAATTAAATACAATTGTTTATTTATTATTGTAATAATAATAATAATAATAATGATGCTTAACCCATTTACTATTAATTTTATTAATACAGAATAAACATTTGATATCATATTTATGGAATTTTTTTTTTCTTTATTTCTACAGTGGCAAAATGTGGCGGAAAAAAGAAAAAAAAAAAACAAAAACAAAATATTTCTTTATAAATAATAAAATTCTTTCATTATCAAAGGAATTTTTTTTTTTTATCCACAAACAGCTAGCTAGTATAGCAAGAGCACAGCTATCAAACATTTATAAATTATGTAATAAAGTGGAAGAGATGTCGGTGCACATTTGGGTCGTATCAAAATGCTTAAAAGTTGTCTTATCATAATTTTTGTTTGGGTATTTTTTTTTTTTTTTTTTTTTTTTTTTTTTTTTTTTGATTCCTTCCTTTTATATTCCCAAAGTATGAAAAAAGATTGAAAAATTCACAAACAAGAGCAACAACAACAACAACAACAACAACATTGTTGCAAAAATTGCAAGGATAAAATGTATGAATTTTCCATTTACCTCGTTTTTCTCATTTTCTATAGATTGAATAAATTTTCTGATTTTTTTTTTAGCTTTCTTTTTCCAATAGAAAATCATTTTTATAGCATTTTTACTATAAGGAATCGTATCCAAAATATCATGTTTCTGAATTTTTGCTTTTCTTTTTTCTTCAAAGTTGATTTTATTCTGATTTTCAAAATTGTTATTATACTGTGTGTACTGCATAGTTGTATTAACAGGGTGTTCTTGCATATTTAATAGTTTTATTACAACTAGAATTATATGGGTGAAACATTAACTTAATTACGATTTGGTAACTTTGGTATTTAATCACCAAAATTGACTGTTTTATACGATTCTATCCTCTGAAAGATCGAAGAACCAAATAACATAAAAATATCTCAGAACCAACAATCGTTTATTATGAAAAAAAAAAAAAACAATCAATATTTTGAGTAAATATTTCTTAAACACATTGCTAGAATTTTATTATGGAAAGTAGGAGAGTTTACAACAAAATTTCTATCAGAACCAAACAGAAAAGCTTTAAAGAAACTTTTTTAAATGTAATTTATCAGAAAAAATTTTTGAAGAATACATTTAAAAAAAAAACTTTCATGAGACTTTCATACGATTTGTTAATTGTGCTACTTTCATGTAAAAACTTTAGCTAGCTAATTTACTTTTCATAAATCATTTTGTTATAACTGTAAGTGAAATAATTTTGTATAATAACCAAATACAAGATAATCGTGGATTAAAGAACCACATTCACCATATTATGCATGCATGAAACATTGAAATAATTCTCTAAGTAATAGAATAGAATAAAATACCTAAATAAAAAAAAAAAAAATTATGAATCACCCTTTAAAACCTTTTCTCAACAACATCTCATGAGCAAACATTCCAAAATATGATGACGTAAATAGAATTACAAATTTTTATGTTAAATAATAATAAAAAAAAAACTTTCATCTATTATTGCATATTATAAAAATTACATTACATCCGAATATGATACAGCAATTATATGAAAATAATAATCGCAAATATGTGGGTGGTGATTTTTAGACATTTATTTATAATTGAGCGACTGGATTACAAGAGTTTTTTCTTTTTTTCATTTGTAGATAACCATGACTGTACGTAGAAATGAAGTAACTTTACGACATGATAGTTTCTGATGGTCAGTTATGAATGTTTTCCACTAATTTATTTAAATAAAACAAAGAAAAAAACATCTAATCACCAGTGGGATTGAATTCAAGACTATTTACCTTTTCATTCTCACACCTTCACACATCATTTCATAATAAACAATCAATAAAACTTGCAAGATACTTTCATACATTATTCATTATTTATCTGTGTCTTTCATGTGTCAAAATAAATATTAAAAATTGTGCTATGCCTATGTAATTTTGTTGATTTTTAAGACAATTAACATTTATCGTTGCAACATAATAGTTAGAAACATACAAAAATGTTTAGAATTTTCATTTTACGAGCAAGTACACAGTAATTTTAAATTAACTAATTAACTAGAGCATGATCACAGTTAATAATAAACGAATTAGTTTGCCAATGCTACAAAAAATATTGTAATAATTCTAATGAAAGATGACACCAAAATGATAGAAAAATATTATTTACAAATGATTTAATCTTCTGTATACGTTTTTATAGAGAGTATTTAGACTTTAAATTCCTTTCAGGATGTGTTATCTAGTCCAAAATTACGATACTGCGGTACTACTACGATACTACGGTATAGAAAAGTCAAGAACCCAAGAAAAAAATTGTTCTAACATTTTCTATTGAAACTAGTTGCTCCTAGTTTCGTATTTTAATGGATTACAGGATAAATCCTGAAGTTTAAACACTGTGCAACAATTTTTTTTTTTACATTCTTAACAAAATTACGTTACGGAAATATTTAGTGAAACATATGCAGGTAAATGATAGTTTCCATCACTCTAACAAATTGAATGACAATTTTGACATTGATTCTGTCTCGCGTAGCTAATTTTTCTTTCTTTCTAAAACTAGCTAAGTGTTTTCAAAAAAAAAAAAAAAAAATCAATTTTAATCCTATAGACATGTTTAGCCAAAGAAAATCGAATAATGTTTCTATATCTAAGTACAAAAATCACGACCAAAAAATATACAAATTCATGTAAAACCATCAAAATTGTTTATAACTAAAAAAAACTCGAGTAAAAATCAATAAGTTTAAAAAAAAAATAAATAATAAATAAATAAATATAATTATTAATAAAAATATAAAAATTTTCTAGTTTTATAAATAGAATTATAGAGAAAAACAAATTTTTTCCTTCATAATTTTTATTTTTTTTTGGCAAATTACAAGCATCAGTCACAATCAAGACAGAAAATAAAGAAAGAAAAAAAATGTATATTCAGAAGATTTATATTTATTGTGAAATAACCAAAAACATGTGTTTAGTGTACCTTAGCTTACAGTTTTGTTCATTCTATTTTTGATTATAATTAAGCCAAAAAGAAAGGAAAATTAAAAATTAAAATTATATATTATAGACCGTATAGTACAAATACCAGTACCAGCTAAATCTATTTATAATCACTTAATGTTTATATTATGAATAAAAAATAAAATAAAATAATAATAATAATAACGTATAGTTCGTAAAGCGTATGCTAGTTTTTGTTAAGAAAAAAAAAATAGATTCTTATAAAAATAAATAGTTAAACTGGTTTTTCGTTATTAACAATAATTATTAATCGTTTGATATAGGGGAAAAGATGGTTAAATAACATAATTAATAAATAATTAATTGGATTGTGGATTTATTTTGATGTATTTAAGCTACTTGTCAAAAGTGACAGCTATCCTAAAGCTTTCATACGAAAGTGTTTTTTTCTTTTAAATTAGGTTCTAATCTTTACTAGTTGATAGAAATGTGGTTTCATGAGTGTTATTAATTGGTATAATACAAAAATAATGTGATTGAAACTTGAAAATGGTTTTACCTAAATTTACTGCTTTAATTGAAATTTTATCCGGCTTTGCTTCACTTTTCCATTAATATTTTCCTTGGTTATTCTATCTATGCCAGTTAAACTACTTGAAGGAAACTCAGAAACTTGTAATTATAACTAAAATACAAAAGTGAATATGAAAGTCGCCATTAAACATTTTTTCTTGACACTTTAGCAAAATTTTCATTCCCGTCCATTTACTTTCAATATTTAAAAATCAAAATTAGATAAATTTAGTAAAATCTTCTTAAATACCCAGTAGGCTTTTCATTTATTAATAAATTTTCTTTAATCTGTCATCGTTAGTATCATTTTCCCATTGAATAAAACTAAGCAAAAATAAAAATACAATCAAAATCACTAATTTGAATAAAACACTGAATTAAAGTACAAGAAAAAATTAAAATTAAAATTAGAAACAATAGAAATGCAAGGGAAAACAGCTTATTGACTGATTTTGAGAAATATATGCTGATTATATTGGAAAAATTGAATTAGACATTTTTGAATCACGTTTTTCGCCACGAGACGATGATTTTCATTCTGTTTTTTTTTTATCGGTTTTACTCCAGTAAACGCTGCAATTTTTTTTTTTTACGATAATTTAATCAGCTTACCTGCTGGTTTTATTTTATGTTAAATCTTCTAATTGTAAAGTGAGATTACTGTTGTTTCATTTATTTCTACTTTTACATTAAATAATTAAAGCTAAGGTCCGGCCATTTTAAACACAAGAAAAAAAGTTTTCTTTTGAATAAATCAATACGAATAGAATTATTTTCTCTTACCATTTTTTTCCTTATTGATTTTTAAGTATTTTTATCCAAACATAAATCTACGTGGATATTGTAATCCAAATCCTAATAGAAATGAAAAACACGATACATTTTTTTTAAAAACCATTAGTGGAATGAAAACAAAAAACGTATTTTCTAGCCTTAGTATATTGTTAGGCGTAATCCCAATTCTAAAAACTGTCACTTTGGCTAGAGAAATTTTTATTTTTTTTTATATTACAAAATTACAAAAAAACAAGAATAATTAGAGCAAAAAATGTATAATTTATAATTAATTAAAATAGTTAGTGACCTACTTTACAGTTTATACGTAATATATTTCTTTTTTTTTTTTTTTTGTATTTTACATTTCAAAGCATTTCATAAATAAATTAATAATAACCATTGTGCACGTAATAATCTTTCTCATTTAAAAAAAAACAAATTTCAAAAAATTGATTTAAATGCGATTGATTTTATTTACTTAAAATAACAACAGCAGCAACAAAGAAAATCTTTAACATTAAATATTAAATAAGAAAAATACGATTCTTTAAAATTAAATAAATAAAATAATTTTTATTTTTTCTATACGGGAATTATAGTAAATTCCGGCGCGTGACTCATGTCAATAAATAAAAAAAAAACAGGGAAAATTCATGAGTGACAGAGATAATATAAATTATTTTCTATGTACACAAAAGAGATAACAAGAGTTTTATAAATGGGTAATAAATTTTCCCATTAAAATGAATAAAAAAAAATAATAAACCAAATTAGGTCAAATTTTCCTATTTTCTTTCTTGGATTTTTCAATTTTTCTTCTTTGTGTTAAAACAGAGAAAACTTTCTTTCTATAAAAAAAAAAAGAAAAAGAAAATTTAAATAAGAAAATCGTTTATTTGGCGCCTTAAGCATGTCGCCACCGATTTAGAAGGTTTTTCATTTGATTTTCGTTACAAAACAAAAAATAAAATAAAATAAAAATTGATAATTGATTAAAGAATTTTCTATGGCAAATATTTACATGTCCGGACCACAGGAATTATTTTTTTATTTTTAAAGTAAAATTTCAGCCTCTATGCTGAAAAAATAAAAAATATTTCCCATATAGATATTTTCTGTTCAACACTTTAGCACTTGTTACCAAGGCAACGTACGAGGCGGCCTATTTTTGGATACAACATATCGATCGATATGTTTTTTTTTTTTTTTTTTCTTTTTTCAGTTATGGCATTTATTTTTCATCTCTCTTTTCTTCGGTTTACTTTCTTTTTCTTCTTTCTTACTCGGTTTTCCGTTGTATAGATATATACGAAAAAAAAAGGGGGAGAATGGCGCAAGTTCTGTTATTATTCCTATAACGCAGTCATATAAAGCTCAACGTTTTCCCACAATTTAGGGGTAATACGGTTATACGCAGTAAACTTTATGTGGGTTAGTAAGGTGGTTACAACAGAAAAAAAAAAAAAACTTCTGCTACGTGTTTTGTTGCCTAACAAATAAAACATGTAATACGGATGGGTGGTAAAATTTACATCGACACCACAATATACATTATTCTCATTCCGTATTTTTCTTCTTTACTTTTTTTTTTTTTAGAGAGTTACTCCAAATTGTTTTACCAATACTTTTAAGTTTGACTGGAAACAAGGCGCGTTTTTGTCATTTTTATTTTTTTCATCTCAGTTTCACAATGATTATGTTTTTGAATTCTTTCGAGAAATATTTCATAGGTAAATTCATCGATTTAAAGGTAAAAATTCTTTAAAAAAAAACTCCCCGTCAACTGATTTAATTATTGAAAGATTGAAAATAGAAGGGGTTTAATAGGTAACCAAGGTTAATGAAATATTAATTATTATTTGTTATGAATTCAGCTTTAGGGGTTTTAATAAATAGAAAATAAATGAATCAATCTGGATGGTAATTTCGTGATAAAAGTCCCTCGTTTCAGCTAAAAAGCTTGAGATTATTAATGCATAAGAACATTTCTGAAATACACTGCAGAATTGAGTTTTCTTTAAGATGATTAAACAGATTTCTAAACAATTTTCTGTTCAGTTCTTTTAATTACTTATTTTGTTAACATTTTCAAAGGATAAAAAAATTCACAATGACATCAAATAAAGCACCGTAAATCGTTTACAATCCGTAGAAGCAGTATTTAAAAGTTCTTCCTTAAATGAATTACAAACTGTAGTAAGAAATGTGTCCATTTTTTTTTTTTAGAAATTTTGATTTCATCGCAAAGACGTAATAATTCATTCAGATGACTATTATCGATATAACCAGTAAACACTTATTTCGTAGTTTAAAAAAAAAAAAAAAAACGTGGAAATGTATGTACCCCGCAAATTATATAACAAACGACTAAAGTTTATAAATTTAATAGGTTGGTGTTTGGTTTATTATTATTTACGTTAAAGGAAGAATAAATCAAAAACAGGAGAAAGGAACAGGAGGATAAAAATAAATAAAAAATAAACATTTTTTTTTTACATATACATATATAATTATTAAATTTCATTTAATTAGTATAGTTTTACAACAAAAAAACCTAAAAATTACTTCACTATATATCAGTTTATTATTATTTTAATTATTTATTTCCTCCTCATTTTTCCTTACTCTCTCTCTCTCTCTCTCACCACCACATAACACTTATTATTCATTTCATTTTATTAAATTTCTATCATCATCCATAATCCTCTCCTTTTATATAGAAAATTATATTTTTATTGTTATTCCATTTCTATTTCTTATTTATTTATTTAATTAATTAATTAACAAAAAAATAATAATTTAATCTCCTCATTCTCTCTCTCTTTTATCAATCGATATTACTATTTTATTTTCGTTTAATATCAAAATTTCATTAATAATTTTAATGTTTTTCATTATTTACGTACAAAAAGACAAAATGGTAAAATAAAAATAACAATTCTCCTACAAATTTTGCTCTTAATAGATTTTTGCTTTGTTGTTTCTCCTTTTCATTTATTATTTTTAATGTAATTATAATCTTTATCACCCCCTTCTTTTAACAATTCAAATATTAATTTTATAAGCTCAATTAATGTTCGTATTTATTTAGATTATTTTTTAACAGGAAACAACAATACACACTCTTTGTTTAAATCTTGTATTTTTATTTTATTTTATATATTTGTATTTCATTATAAAAGCAGCGTACAGGTCACACATTATTTAATTAATTAAAATGATTGTTTGCAATGAGACAGTTAAAGACGCCTCCAAACCTTATGTTAGTTACACTCTTGTAATTCACCCTCAACATTTTGTGTTTGCTGTTGATTATTTGATTTCACCACCATACATGATCTAGCTACTGATTCGAATAATCTAGAATAGAAAAATTAAATGAAATAAATTAATTAACTGAATAAAAACAATATCAAAAAAAAATAATAATTTACTTTTCTATTTCTGGTGCACAGTGCACAAAATCATGATCCCAAAATTTATAAATAGGATTCTTTATTAATTCAATAAATGTAATTAAAAGGCCCCATGGATGAGGACGATTTACAATTAAACGTTCCAACAACACTCTAGTTATTTGTTCCTAAAATATAGAAAAAAAAAACAAAATTAATTATCGAACTCCAATTTTTTTATTCAGTTCACAAAATTCTCACCTGAATTGCTTCAGAATTAGCTTCAACAAACAAGTATAAAAGTGCACAACTAAAGTAATGTGTGTGACTATTTGGATAGCGTAATTGGTTCGCAATTGCATTTAAAAACAAATATCTTCCTTCATTGTCTAGATCAACCGCTAAATTCTGGAATATATCCATATGTGCACTATGCACAATTGTTGTCATATTTGGTACCAGATTCTTTGACCGTATATGAGATATAGCTTGTGTACCCACATACAACACTAATGCATTCATTAATGGTATATTATAACGTGAACCGGGCTCATTTGATACTTGTAAATGTCCACGGAATTCAGACAAAAATGTAACCGGTGCTCTTGCTTTTAAATATGAATCCAAATCTTTACGGAAACTAGCCGGTTGTATATTTGCTACATAATTTGTAAATATTCTTGGTGCGGTTGCGATCTCATTTAACATATCAACCTTTAAATTAGGTGTAAATGGATCCGGTAAACGCATATTTCTTGGAAATGCTGATAATATTAAATTTCTCATTTGTATACAATTTGGTGGTATTACATCACAAAAACCAAAATGATAATCGCATAAGAATTCGGGAAAATCGTGTAATAATACCAGTAAAACCCTTAATGTTCCTTTATACAGTAATGTTACCGGTTTTGCTAATTCAGCATTACGTAAAAATGGTGCCAAATATTTAAACAAGTCAATTAACAGCTGAGAATACATCGCCCAACCCTACACGCAAAGTATAAACAAAATGAATTATAAAAAAAATTGTACAAATAACCTAAAAATTTATTTACCTTTTGTTGGGGAATTAATGCCAATATTCTTGCAATAAATACCCGATGTGATATTAATTCTAACCATGAGTAACAAAATCCTGGCGCCAAATATGGACGTAACATATGGTATGTATGACAAAACGCTGTAATTACGTTCAGACTTATATTTTCCAGTACTGGTTCTGGTGAACTTAATTCAAGGAATAACATTATAAAGATTCTGTGATAGCCCAACTGTTGGAACGTGCCTCCGTGCATATCTTGATCTTGCAATAATACGCCTACGACAATGCCAAGAACCTTATTCAAAAGATTTATTTTTGTGCTTGCATTTCCTGTTTCACCGGAATGTTTAACCAGTAACGCTATTAAACGCACAAAAGCGTCAATATATTGGAAAACTTTACTTTTCGCTGCTGTCGGTGATGTATTCAAGTCATTCATATTTCTATACACAAAATCAATGCATAATTGTGTTGCTTGACGGAAAAATCGTGTAATTAAGTCATCGGTTTTAAGTATGCCATACATATTCATTTTATTAACAAACATGCCAAATGCTTTTATTGGATCACGACCAGATGCTTGTGTATGATATATTGTAACCCAATCTTTAAGTAAAAATTCTGTTTTTTCTGTTAAACCTGGTGGATCATCACAGTCATTTGCCTATTATCAAATAGAAACAAATCGACAATTAATATTAATTATATTTTTTAAATCATTACACTTACTCTTACTTGCAAAATTCCAGAATGTATTAATTGTGTAGGTCCGGTTGGGTCATGATTTATTCTAAGTAATTCAATTAAATGAGATAAACCATCTGGGGCTCTATGATGTGCTGATAAACGAGCTAACATTTCAATTGAATTATAAAAATCATTTTCGGTAATTGATGGATTTGGTCTTTCATCAATGAAATAATGTTGAATTAGTTGCATGGCAAAATTAACCGCCATAAAATTGTTTCCATTGTCCATTAGGCTTACTAACATTAGATCAAATTGTTGACAATTCACAAAGTTTGATGAGATTAACAAGTCAACGGCTTCTAAATTATATCTAATCTCCTCACGACATTCAATCATATATTTTGTTATAGCTTTGTTCGCCCATACAGATCCAAAAGCTCTACCGTCTTGTAATAAACGCATAACACGCAAATGTATGTCACGGTATAGCTTCATCTGTTCTGTATGCTCTGGTATATTAATCAAACCTTCCATTAAGCCTTCAACAGCTTTATTTAACAAATTAACTGCACTCATATGATCACGTGTACGACGAACAATCATAAGGCTATCAAGTATTGCATGCATATTTGTTACTTGCACCTAAACACATAACCATCAATAATAATTTTAAGGGTAATTTAAATTAAAATAAATATTGAAATTACCTGTAATGCAGGTATATTAACAGCACTCGATAAAAAGGCATCCATTTTTGTACCCAATTCCTCATATACTGAACTGAATTCTTCTGTACCAAAAACTGTACCATGTGCAGTTGTATGCGTTACAGCTGGTGTATATGGAACTAATTGTTGTACTGGGTCCTACGAAACGAATAACAAAAAGTTAAGAAATAATGAATTTAAAAAAATAAAATAAATATATTTACCACAATTGGAGCTGTAATTTTTGGTGCAAATAAGTTAGCATCACGTTCTGACATTGGTTGGAAACCAGGAATATTACGCGCAAATTCTTCAAATACAGCAAATTGCGTATTTGAAACACAGCCTACTTGTAATCTTATCTGTTCTGGCATTCTTTCTGTTTGATACGTCAAGACATTTGCATCACAATAGCGACTGTAAATAAAATTTAAAAAATTATTAAACACCAATACAACCATAAATTATTTCTATTTTATGTTGAATTCCTTACCGTCCTTCTTGTCGCGCTAATTTTCTCACATCATAATCAGCAGCTAAACGTTTATCAACTTCTGGCAACGCTTTCTCAATTGCTGTCTTTTGAATAAAAGCACATGCTAATTCCATGTTATCATTTGCTATTTGTGTTGCAGCAGCTTCTGCTACTTCTTTTTGCGATGGTGTTAATGCAGATACAAATGCTGTTTTAAGATTGGTTGTTATACTTTGAAGTAATTGATCTCGACACGTAATCATTACCATTCCAGCTGTTAAATTACGAGCCATGTGATGGGCTGCTGTACGCATATGTGTCTCATCAGGATCTAATGAAAAATCTTTTCGTATAATTTGTTCACATGTTGTTAATGCAATTTTGACACTTCGTTCAACAACTGGATTTAACCATTCGTTAATTGTTCGTTCAATAGCTGCCCGGACAAATGTCTTTAATTGTGGGTGTGAATGCAAAAGGCCAATATTGGAAGATAATGTTAAATGTTGACTAATTGAACCAAAGTTCGCAATTGAAATATCCATATAGCTAAATCTAGGTTCTGGGGCAGCTGAAGCCACTGTTGTATCCATAGATTGGCTTGGTGATGAAATTGGATTTGGAACTGGAATAGGAGCAACAACAATTGGTTCTTCTGGTTGTACTGAAATCGGCGCAACAGGTGTCTGTAGTTCTTTTAATTTAGGTTGTGATAATTGGTATTCCATGTTGATTACTTTTTCAGGATCCTTTAGATAGACAACCGGTTTTAGATCAGCAACGTCGATATTTAGATTTTTACATAACACTTCGATTTCAAATTTAAGATTCAGTTTAAGATCTTGTTCTTGATGTAGTTCAGCTAAAACATTCATTATAGCCATTGTCCAAGGATTTGGCGGTTTAAATATTTTACTTTTAGCACATGATTCCAATACTTTAGCCACAAATGGTACGACATACAATAATTCTTGTTGTCCTTTATTATAAGCTTCTACTAACAGTGATTTTAAATCGATATCTAATTGTAGAATTGGTTTATTACGTCCTAATGTCATCATTCCAAGCCAATGACCAAGATTCTTTAATAAACTACGATCAGAAAAATTTGCAATTCCTTTATCTGAACGTAACAAAACTCGAATATTACGAAAGGTTTCTTTGGTCACCATTCTGTTAATATCCGGTATTTTAAGAGTGTCCAAAAAATTTGAGTATAAAACATGAAAATTTAATTCGATTGAGGCTCGTTTTAATACCAGATATTGGGATAACCAAGCATAGTAATCTTTTATCATAATATCTTTAATTTCTTCGCATTTTTGTGTCAGATTCAATTGACTGAGATTATTGAAAATAAACGCAGTTTTATCCTGTACAGCATCTGGAGGTGTTGTGATTTTCTCTTCTCGTGAATCTGTTGCAACTAATAATGTATCAATATTTGTTGCATTCGCTATAGATTTAACTCTGGATGCTTGTACAACAGCAGTTTGTGCTGGCACGGGATTAGGTGTTTTGGCTGGTGGTGTGGCAGCAACATTTCCTGTTACTGAATTACTTCGATATAAAGCTGCATTTGGCAAGATTTGTGATGGTGCTGCAGGAACTGGTCCTTGTGGTTTGTTTGGTGGTTCTACACCTTGAGCACCATAATCTACGTATTCCATTAAATGAGGTGGGAATTCCATATAATGTGGTATGGACCGAACGTGTTCACAATATTTTTGATAAAGACTTAATTTTGTTTTAAATCGATCCAATGCAGTAATACCAAAAAAGTACATTTTTGATCCTTCTGGTTTTCTTAAAGCATCTAGTACACATCTTAAGGCTAATCCAAGAGCAAAATATGTTGGAACTAGATTACGTTCCACTATGCCACCGAATAACTGGGCAGTTATCTGTAATTCTTTTTCTGGATATTGTGGAAAGAATCTGTATTCTTCAAATAGATTCCTTAACATACATTGACAAACTTCTCTTTCGCGACGAATTGGCGAATCTTGAAAACGTTGTAACATATCCAATACTTCATCAATTGATAAAGTTGGATGTGGTGGATGATTATATATACGTTGAAAATAACTATTCGCTTCATCTTCCACTTCTTTTGAAACATTTTGAGCCATTTCTGGGAAGACAGATGGCGCACTTGGCATTGTCAGCTTATCACCAGTTGGAGTTGCTGCTATTCTTGATGAATTAGATTGAACTGAAGGCATAGATAAAATTGGGAAAGGACTATTAGATGGGGCATTTAATAACCTTGAGGGCGAAGGTGGAGTTGATACAAGATTCCCAATAACGTTTCCAAAGTTAAATGTTCCGTTGCCACCACCTTGGGTCAAATTTAGATTGGCCATGTTTGATCCTAAGCATGATATAGGATCAACGTATGGACCTAAAACTATCTGACCTCCTAATGATGATGCATTAAATTGATTTTCCAGACCTCTATGGGGTCTTACAACATTTGGTGGCGGTGGAGGTTGTCTGCTTTTGTTTAATATTAAATTACAATGCGCACCCATGGCTATAATCATTTCATTAGTATCAGGTTGAACATTGCCTACACATTGCTGTAAACATGATAGCATAGTTGATAATGTTTCATTTGGCAATTGAGCTGATTTCGGTATTTGATCATCTGCTAATTTCGATCCTACTATTTGAGGACAACGCCTTTGTAAAAATTTTATAATTGCTAATATAAATGATTCTCCGTGTTCACGTATTTTGTCAGCTAACCATTTTTCTAATTTAAGGTATTCCCTTCGTGATGCTAGACATGCTAAATCAATAATAAACATGAATGATCGTATATTCAGTAGGTTTGATAATGCCTTTAAATCTTGTGCTACATCTAGAATGCGCGTTAATCTTGATTGATCGTTTTCGCCACGAAGATACCATTCGCTCATTGAGTGCATTATTATGTGCCTTAACGATGGACTAAAATTTGATGAATTCCATGCATGATGCAATATAACACCCGCATTTGGATGACTTCCCAAAAATATTGGCACTAAGCTTGTAAACAATTCTTGTCGGAGTATCGTCAACGGTGGACTTATTTGTAATAACCCCATAAATACTATATCTGGGCAATGTTGTATAGGTATTTTAAACAAATCTAATACTTGTGCATAATAACCATTTTCAGCAATATACATCAATAGTTCAATCAGATGTAATGATTTCCATGATGCAATTTCCTTATTGTCAGTTTCTGGTTGAGTTTTTAATAACTCCACTGGTACACTAGTATAAATATGATCAGCAAATGAATAAATGTCAGGATTTTTCAATATTAATGAAACGAATGATAATTGTCCTTCCACATTTTTCCAACGGCGATAAACACATTCTGCAGGGTATGTTTGCCCTGCACCACTACTTTGCATACCCAAACGAATTATGGTTATTAATAAATTTAACCCACTACGATCTTTTATAAGAAACTCTGGATGATCTAATCCGAAACATACATCCTTGTATATTAAAGCCGGACAAACTTCTTTTAATGCTTGAACTAATACATCTGGTTTCCATGTTATATGCTCTGCTCCCGTACTTGTGGCTTGTGAGGGATCTGACTGTGACTTATCCTTATTTAATGGATCACTGGATGAAGGCCAAAATGAACTAGGTGTTGGCAGATTGATACTGCTATCTGACAAATTTGTATGTGTCCTGCACATTAATGATATTATTTTAGCTACATCTTGGGCATTTATTGCTCGACCATTAATTTTTGTTAAATGATTTTTACAATCTTCAACGTTTGATGTAAATGAATAACCTACAGAATTAAAAAAAATATTTGAAATTAAAATTGAACATTAATTACAGACTATAATTTTTATTATTTACCAATATCCATGACAAGTGTCGGCCAAGTTGTATCCATAATAGCTGAAGTTAAAATTCCTTGAGAATTTGATGATATTTTTTCAGCTGAAATTTCTGTATCCTCTGAATATAGCAGAGGTGCTAATATTAAAGGCACTCGATCTCTTGGAAAATCACGACAAAGTTGATTTATAAATTTATTATAGATTATATCTGATAATCCAAATTGTGTATGTTTTCCGTGCGATATTAAAGATAAAATTAATTGAAGTAGTTCAGGTGATATATCGTTTAAACTTCCTTCTTGATTGATTCGTGACGGATCTGAAATAAATTAATACAAATAAATAAATGTTTTGAAATTTTTTTTATTATTATTTTTATTAAATTAAAATAATTCAAATTCTATTCAACAAAATCTACCTATTTCAATGTATGATTGTATCAAATTCGGTAGACAAGTTTTAATCTGTTGTTCAGCAAGTTTGGCTATATCAGCGTTGGTTGTTTGTGTTAAAGCTAATGCTAATACCACTTCTTGAATAGGTGAACAATTTAATGCCTTCCCAATTTGATTTAGCAAATTTGTTGTTGGTTTTAATGACTAGTCACATGCAATTATAATAAATAGAAATATATTTACTTATTATTTATATTAACTACTTTTTAAACAACCAACTAAATACCGTAAAGTATATATACGTTAATATATATAAATATATAAAGAAATAAATTACCTTTTGTGATGGAAAATAATTATCAATAGCAAAACAAATATTTGATATAAGTGATGATTTATTAAGTAATGCTGTTAATTCACTTGATAATAATTTAGCTTGTGAGGAATTTTTAATATTTTGTGAAGCGTCTCCAAAATCAATTGCAGAGAATAAACAACGCAGAAGATGGCGATCCGCTTCCAAGCCAAATTGTTTTACTAGCTAAAAATATTATAAAAAAAAAAATTATTTATAAACCAAGTGTGTTATTTTAAAAATAATTAAATAAATTATTAATAAAACTAAGCCGTTTAAGTAGCTCAATAATGATATATATCCACATGTAACTAATATACAAAAAATAAAGAAAATATTTTTGTACAATATGTTAAGAAAAAAGATAATTATAATCCAATTTTTTTTTTTTTTTTTTTTATTATTATTATCTATAGAACATAACAATAATTTTTATTTTTATTATAAATAATCGAAAATTATGTATTAAATAAATAATTATTGGTTGGCGTAATACATAAATTTAATTAATAAAAAAAATTTCTTTTTTTCGTTTAATTCAATATGGCGACGTAACAAAGAAAAATTTATGTCATTTGCAAACATTCATTTTATATATTATACCTGTGAGATATGTTTGCAGTTTAATGTAAAATTCTTTTTATTTAACGTAGAAACCAAAAAACTGATCTGCGTTAAAGTAAAAGATAAAGACTCCTGGTTCATAGTTCCATTCAAACATTCACGAGAGCTTCAAACACGGTTGAAGCCCTCTTTTTAAGTATATGCGATAGCAAAACTACACAATTAAAATGTCTATTGGTTTTTTCTAATAACAAATGTCTTAAGCCCCACATTGGGGCGATATTTATACTAAAGTCCAATATCTTAATAACTTTTTAACATTTTATCCACAAAAATTAGAAATAAAGAAAAAAATAAATAAATAATAACTATTAATAAAACTGAAAAAATTAACAAAATATGCACAATTTTTCGTTCGTTCGCACTAAAACGCACACGTACTTTTCTCACTTTTGCTATAATAATGATGGATGACAAAATAAAATTTTGGATTTTTTCGTTTTTTTTTTTTTCTTGTTCTCTATTCGCTAAAATAGAAATGAGTCAAATGAAAATTATTGGCTTATTTGTGTTAATGTACAGATGTCGCTTTTATTTTACCGGATTTTACTATAAAACTTTATAGGTAATGATGATTACAGGTGTTTTAATAATTAAAAATAAAAAAGAAATTGATATTATATAAATATATTTAAATTTCAATTAAATATATATAAAATACATTTATTTTTATAATAAATACATAATTTTAAATTAATAAATCCACCTGTTTCTATAAGTTTCCATTAATTGCTTTAGCTTTAAAAATGTTAAGATAACCAACAAAAATGCTTTTAGCAATCAATGCCGGTTAACAAATAAAAATAATTTTTAATTAATTAATATGATAACTAATAAGTTATTAAAATTAATAATAAAATGTAATAAGAATATTTTTTTATTAATTATATTTCATCAGATATATAATTTTTGATGTAATTTTTAACAATTATTTTTGTTGTATCTGATAGTAATTCAATAGATTTAATTATTTTTTCTTTATTATTAGAAAATACTTTTGTATTGTTTAATGAAATATTTTTATATGCCACCAAATCAAGATAATATAATAATGCATTAATGTATTCAGTACTATAAATACCGACTTTCATTTCCTCTAATGTCATTAAATCTAATGACATTTTTGTTAATTTTTCATTAAAATTTTCCATTACACCTAAACAAAATTAAGATTTTTAGTGTTATAAAAATCTAAATTAATTATTTATACATACCAAATGTGTTAAGAAACTTTTTTAAACATAATAAAATAATTTCTTTTTTTATTAAATGAGATTTTGATAGCATTTTAGTATATTTTTCATAATAGAAACATGTTTTCCTATAAATATTCTCCAACTCATCTAGAATGAATAATTCAAATTCATAAAATAAATTCAAAAGTTCTATTAAAAGTATAAATACCTGCAACACAATCCATTTCCAGAAGTGAATAGCATTCTTTAATCCAATTAAAATCATTATTCTTCTTACAAAATTTACAAATTATAAAATAATCCTCTTGAAACTTATTCATTTGATATTCATTCAATGATATATTCTTATTACAATGAATACAAATAAAATAATCAAATAAAATATTATCGTCAGTTAAGCATTTCTCACAATTGCATATAAAGCAATATTGTTGCTTTAATAAAATTTGTCTTTCACTTTTTTCCATTAATTGATAGCACGGACCATAACAATTAAATATTTCTTTATTTTTCTCAATATCATGATTTGCATAAATTGTTAATGAATTATTATTAAAACTATTACGTATGTTTGAGTCACATGAATGATTAAATAAACTTATTTTTGGAAATATACCAGTTAAAATTCTTTCGCTTGTTAAAAATTTATGTAGCATTCCGATCTTGACAACATTTTTACTGTTCAAACAATTCAATTCTAATGCATTCGTTTGACGATAATCTATAATTGCATGACCATTACTAACTAATTGTCCGATATGTCGTAATATTAAACCAGCAACGAGTATTTCCCAATCTGATTTATTTGGCATTATTTTCAAGAAACTAGATGGTAAATCATCAAAGAATGTTGTAAACATTTTTAAATAATTTGTTAGCATAACTGATGTCTGCAACAGAAATAAATGAATAAATATAAATTAATTTAAAAAAAAAAAGGATAATAGTTCTTTACTAAAGAATATTGCAAGAAATCTTTGCTGTCCATCTTTTCAAAATTTGTCACGAGATTCAATACTTCTGAATAGTTATCGTCAATATTTATATTCTTTTCTGTTAATAAACTATTCCAAACACTTTTTGGTGTATTATCTTCTGGTATCGTCGAAATTAGATTAAATAAGGACAAATATCCTGTTAAAAATGTTCTTACAGATAAATGTGCAATACCAATTTGAAACCAGAGATTCAATTTATAACCAAAACATTCATATTTATGAATAGGTTCATGTTTTTCGCAGCAAATCGGGCTACAATAACTCACTCTTGAACAACCATAGCACCTACAATGTAATAAAAATAAATAAATGTAATGTTTGTCAAATATAAACCAATTATAAAAATTTACTTACGGCAATGGAATTATATTCACTTTAGCACAATAGTGACAATCATAATCAATTTTATTTTTATTATATTTATTATAAACTAAAACAAAGGCAAATGCTTTATCATTTAAAATTAAATCACCTTCGTTGATTTTTTTATTAGCAACAATATAACGTCCATGTTTATTCGAATACTTTCTGCAAGAAATAAATTTTCATTAACTCCATTCGTTAGAGCCGCTTTATTACTTTCATCGAATTAAATATATTCTGTAAATAAATATAATTATTTGTTAATCTCTAATCCGCGATAAACTTACTCTTTTATGCTGTTAAGGTTAAATACTGAATGGTAGTTTTCTTCTGACATCGTTGCTATATTTTCTAGCTGTTCCTTCATTTTAGTTATAAGTTCCTCTTCTTGAATAGTATTTGAATAATTATTTTCAACGATTTGGTCAAGCACAGCTTTTATGCATTCTGATTTCCCTACTTTTGAAGCACATTTCGCTTGTCTAAATAAAACTTTTTTTATGTTTTCCTTTGGATATGAACATTTTAATGCCATTTCACAGTCAAAATAAGCTTCCTAATTTATTTTAGAGAAAATTAATCAAATATTACTTTTAATAAAAAGTTTATATTTACTTCAAAAAAATTATTTGCCATTAGAGCTGCAGCTCTGTTGGCATGTGCCAATCCTAATTCAGATGAATTTCTTGGTGCTGAGTATATAGCTTGTGTATATATTTCTATAGCTTCCAAGGGGAAAGCATTATAGATTCGGTTTCCTTCATTTCTAAGAGTTTTAGTTTGTTGTTCATTCCGATGGTCTGGAGATTTCAGAGAATCTAGCCATTTAAAAAATGTTTCACTAAAAGAAATGTTGATTTATTAATAGAACGGTTACAACGTATATATATGTTACTGACTTGATAACCGGCTCATTGAGCATGAACTGTACCGTTTCTATTTCATGTTGAAATTTTAGTAAATCTTTACGAAAAATATTGGGTTTGTCAACAAAAATTGATAATAACAAATCCCATTTTGAACCAATTTGCTCATCAGTGTCAATCATAATTCTGGAAGCATATATTAATTAAAATATTTTCACTTTTATAAACTTTTCTTTTCACGTTTTCAATTGTCAGATAAATCGTATGAAGTTTGCCACAAGTATGTTCAATAATATGAAATCCATGAAACAACAACAAGAAAAAAAAAATGTATGTTAATCAAAATCGCACATCTGTCTCTTGTTTTATGTATGGCAGCACCTGCAGTAGAAAAAAAATATTTATTAAAACATGGCTGATTGTCTGTCAATAATACGCGTAACAACGTATTAGAAATAAAATAATAAAACTTAATTAGTTATAATTAATCATTTCATACATATTTATATTATTTTAGTGATAAACAAAATAACTATTCTATCAAATTATTTTGTTTAAAAAAATAATCATTTTTCTACATATATATGACAATTGGATTAAAAGAAGAAATTTCTTTTTTGTGTGGCTTCATCAAATTTTTAATTGTTTTAAGAAATAAACCATGTATAATGGAATTGGTTTAGCAACACCACGGGGTTCTGGTACAAATGGACATGTACAAAGAAATTGGGCATTTGTACGACCTGGTAAAAAAGAGAATATTACCTATAAATCTGAGGACGATATTGCGAAATTAGATGCTGCAACAAATAAACAACCAAATCGTGATATTTTAGATCACGAAAGAAAACGTAAAATTGAAGTTAAATGTGCGGAATTTGAAGAGATATTAGAGAAACAAGGGTAATTTATATAAATATTATATATTTAAAAATAACATTTATAATTAAAAATACCTATTACTGATTTTAGTTATTCACAAGATGAAATCCTCTCAAAAGTTGATTTATACCGGTCTAAATTAACTACTCAAGATAAAGGCGATATACCTAAAGATGAATTTGGTAGACCAATGTAAGTATACAAAACTATAATTCTAACAATTTATCATAAAATTAACATTAGTTTATGTAAAGAAAAGTAAAAATTAAAACACTGCAGTATATATATAAAAAAAAGTAAATATATTCCGCATGAATATAATAATAATAAAAAAAAAAGTAAATCATTGATCCACCCCTAATAATACAAAGTAGGAAAAAAAAAACCAAACCAGGAAAATATATAACACCCTTTCCACCCTAATAAGCACATGCAATAAAAGTAAAAAGAAAAAAAAATCACTTATATTATACGCCATCTATTTTTAACTAGATATACTTAATTATCTTGTATTGGGAGGGTGATTGTTTTTTTGTTTGTTTGTCAAGCTTTTTCTCAAAGTAGGTTGTACACTGTAATTGTGTTTGTTGTGTCGTCGTGTGCAGTGAAACGAAAGTACAAAAGTTTTGTAAGGGCAGCGAAAAAAAAATGGATAAAAGAGAAATTTTAATAATTTTTCCGGCAATTAGAGATTCTTTAAGAAAATAAAAAAAAAAAAGGATTAAAGTGGTGGTTTTTAGTTTTGTTTGATTTATAATTTTATGTAATTCCATCCTTAATGGACGGAACTATTTTCATTTTCTTTAGTAAAAAGATAATGGAGAATAATCATGGCAAAATCAATAATGCTATCAAAAATGGCGCAACATAAATATAATAAAAAATAAATGTGATAATAAAAATGTATGAAATTAAAATCACAAAAGTCTTCCAAAAACTTGTTTAATTAATTAAATCACATTATTTATATTTATATTTATATTTAGTAGTAATTAAGGGTTTTTTTTTTAAATTAAATTTATGTAGAAAATCCTTTGGATTTACTAAACATATGTCTTCCAATTAAAATTTAAATAATAAAATAATTTATAAATAATAATAAGTCTTCCATTTACATAGATTTAAATTAAAATAAATTAATTAAATTTTAGTATTAATAATTATAATAAGATAGAAACCTGTGGTTATTCCGAGTTGTTTTATTCAAACAATTCAATTTCTTTGCTGTGCTTAATTCACTTTATATTTGCAAATTATTATTATTATTTTATATCGTTAAATTAAAATAATTAATTAAACGTTTTTATTTGTTATTTTAAATATAAATTACTTGATAAATATGGCAAATATAACATTTAAACCAGACACAACATTAATAACATCAACAACACCATCCACAAAAAAATTGATAATCTTTAAAAAATTATGGAAAAATATGTTGGATAATTTAAATAATATTATTGATGATGATGATAATAATAATAATAATAATAATAATAATAATAAGATAATAAAAAAACCAAAAATAAAAAGTAAAGTATTGAAAAAATATAATCAAAATTTATTTAATATAAATACAAATAGGAAGAAACAACAAATAAATAATAATACATTTTTTGAACATGATGTTAGAGGGAATGGTAATGGGAATAATAATGGAAATAATTTAATAAAAACCAAAAAGAAATTGAGAAAAAAGAATTTTAAGAAATGTAATATTAATAATAATAATAATAATAATAATAATTTAAATTGTTTAAATAATAATAAGCCAAAGCAAAAATGTTGTTGCTCTTGTAAATGTACGAATAATAATAATAATAATTATAATCCACCATCAGTTGCTGCCCTACAAGCTTTTGTACATTCAAAACAATTTCGTAGTTTCTTTAGGTTAGAAACTATTATTTAATTTCAATGTTTAATTGTTGCTATTTACTGTTTATTAATTGATTTTCTCTCAATAAAATAATTAATTTAATTTTTCTTTTTCTATTTTATAATAGTGTCCGTGAAACACATCAATTGGCCGAGGCACAACATGAAAAAAATGCAAAATTACGTGAAGCATTCGGTATATCGGAATATTTTGTTGAAGGTTCTAGTTTTGATACCGATCGTAAAGCAAAAGAGGATATACAACGTAATAATGTATTATTGCAACAAGAATTGGATAATCAACGTATTGCATTATTAGAAAAGGAAAAAAATAAAAAATATCATTTAATACGGACACCATCAAGAGAACGTGAAAAAAATAATAATGCTGCTGCAGATGATGATGATAATAATTCAGTTGTTGGTGGTGGTGCTAATGCTGGTGCAGCTGTTGCTACCGTATCATCATCATCAGTTGTTGCTAGTAAAGATAAAAAGAAAAAGTCTAAAAAATCGAAACATCGCAATGAGTATGTTTTGTCTTTTATTTTTTATTAATTAATTAAATAAATTTAATATCTTTTTTTATTTGTGTTTTTGTAGATCAACTGATCGGAAAAAAGATAAAAAAAGGAAAAAATCAAAGAAGAATAAAAAGGAAAGGTAAACAAAATTTTTTGGAAATCATTTTTTTTTTTCTTCTTATCTTATTCTTAAACTATATGAAAATTCAGTAAAAATGAATTTTTATTATTTTCTTACTAATTAATTAATTAATGATTAATCCTTTAATATGTTTAACAAATATTTATTTATTTATTAATTTATATATAAAACAAATAATATTAATAAGAAACATGAAACGTATATTTAATTTTTTTTTTCTGTTGTCGTATTTTGTTACGGTACCTTTCTTCTTTTTTATTTTTATTTATTTATTTATTTTTTTTTTTTTTTTTTTTTACAATGCTTATCACACAAACCGAATATAATAATCTATCTAAAATTAATACAAAAAATAAACGAAAAATCATATCGTCAATAATAATAATAATAATTATATAAAAAAAACTATATATATTTCCTCCTCCATATACATAAAAGATATTTAAAAATCAAAACGAACAAATAAGGATAAAGAAAAATAAATTGAAAAAAAAAAAAAACTTCTTTTTTTTTTTTTATTTATTTATATTCAACGAAAAAAGAATAATTTTTTTAACTAATTAAAATAAATAAAAAAAATAAGGTAAGTTTAATTGAGAAAAGAATTTTTTTTTTCGTTTTGTTATTTATTATTTGTTTATGATTTTTTTTTTTAGTTAAATAATTTATTATTTTAATTTAAAAAAAAAAAAAAAAAGAGTTAAATTAAGAAATTGTCGTTTTTGTTAATTTAATTTTAATTTAATTTTGATTGAATAAATAAACAGAAATGATTTGATTGTTTGTGGTGTTTCGTATGTGTGAAGTTGTCAGTCGTGATTGGTTAAATTTAATTGTTGATGTAATCTGTCGTGATTGGTTAAATTGAAATATTGAATAAAACCAATCACGACACGAAAAATTACTGAATTTAAATGACTGATTTCGCTTTAATACAGTATTTTAATTTAGATTTATTTAGTTAGTTATTTATTAGTTATGAATTTAGCTTAATTTGTGATTAATTTATATACAAGAGGAATGCAAGTGTTTTATGAATTTAGTATAAAAGTTGATTGAAAACTAGAAATACGGTTTAAGTGATTTATTGGTAATAATAAGGACTAATTAAATTGTTTTGCTATAAATCGCTAATAGTAGAACAGTTGATGGTACCGTTTATGTAGCAAGTTTTAAGTATAAATGTTATTGGAAATTCATTACACTGCTACTGTTTAATTATGAATCGTGTTTTATGTATGGGAATCATTTCTGTTGAAATCAAATTTATCTTTATTATTATTATTATTTTGTTTGAGTAATATAAAGTGACTTAATCTAATCGTGTTTTTTTTTTTATTATCTAAATTGTGTATAATTTAGTTTGCTATTTTATTATTCTTATAATTTTCTTAATTTCTTGTTGTTTTCTTCTTTTTAATTATTTATTTTTCGTTTTGTTTTCTTTATTATTATTATTATTATTATTATTATTATTATTTTTTACTTTTTTTTGTTATTTCAATAAAAAAATATTATCTATCTGTTTCTTTTCTAAAGACAGACCATTATGATGAATCGTAATGAAGGTAAAAAATAATAAATATATTTATATAAATAAAAAAAATAAAAAAAAAAATACAAATTATAAAAACTAAACAATATTTATAAAAAAAAAAAACAAATTTATGAAATAATTAATTAATAATAAAAGAGAGATAAGAGTTGTTTAGCAATATTTTCAACAAATTTCTTTTATTTTTATTTTTTTATTTGATTTAATTAATTAATTTTATTCATTATGTACATAAATATTATTATTTTCTGTTTGAAAAAAAAAGAGAATTTTGTTGTTTTTTATTTCATTTAAATCATTTTATTTATTATTAATTGAATTTATTTTTAATTATTTTTTTATTTATTTATTTACCTAATAAATTATAAATCTTTTTTATTAATACCTTATTATTATTATTATTATTATTAAATATTAAATATTAACAAATATAAGTGAGAAGAAAAATGTGCAGAATTTAACGATACAACTAAACGTAATAAATAATTTTTATTATTTTTTTTTTTTTTTTGTGTGTGATTTATAATATTTAACTTTATTAAATATTTAATAAATTATTATTATTATTTTATTTAATGATTATAATTGTTTTTTTTTTTTTTTTTTTATTACCATCTTTACATTGTATTTGAAAAAAAAGCAAAACAAAGCAAAAAAAAAGAAAAAAAAAAAGAACTTTCATAATTTTATTTATTTGTGTTCTCTTTCATGGTTTTTTAATTAATTCAAATTTTTTTTATATAACTATAAATTTTAGATCATCAAAAAAACATAAGAAATATAATGACGATGATATAACATCATCATCCGATAGTGATACTGATAGTACAATAAGTAATTCAAGTCATAGTGATAATGATGATGATGATGAGAATATTAAAAAACGGAAAAAATCAAAAAAGGATAAGGTAATTAATTCTTCTTGTTTTATTAATTAAAATACAAAATTTTAAAAATGTATTTTTGATTGTAGAAAAAGAAGGATAAGAAACGTAAAACATCTGATGGCAGAGATCATTCAAAAACATCAACAAGTCGTTATCAACGTAATAAATCGATTGAACGAGAACGTGATCGTGATAAAAATATAAAGAGTAAAAAAATATCAACTGTTAAACCATCAACCACAACAACAATAAATGATGATAATAAAAATAAAGATAAGGATAAGGAAAAAGATCGTGATAATAAAGTGAATAAAGATAAACGTAGTCGTTCACCATCAAATGAACGTCGTAATAATTATAAAGATGATAAGCGTGGCACTAAACGACGTTATCAAAATGTCCATGATCGTTCAAGGGAACGTTCACGCTCACGTTCACGTTCAAATAGTCCACAAAAATACAAATCTTATTATAATAATTATAATAGTCGCAGTAATGATAATTATAATAATAACAACAATAATAATAAACGTTATTATAATAATAATAATAAAAGACGTAATGATCGTTCTCAATCAAATGATTCATTAAAATATAATGATTACAAATATAATAATAACAATACAAGTAAAGATACGAGAGATCTAAGAACTCATCGTTCACGTAGTAAAACTCCATCGCGACGTCGTTCCCAAACAAAAAAATATGAACGATCAACATCACGTAATAGACAAAATGATAGCAGAGATTACAAAGATAAATACTCTTATTCATCACGTGACACTGATAAAGATAAAGCAAAAGAGAAAACAAATTTAAAAACAAAATCTCGATCAAGAACTAGATCCCGATCAAAATCACGTTCAAAATCATATACACCGCCGAAGCGTAATATGATTAATTTTAAATTAAATAAAAAGGAATCGTTAGTTGATGAGAGTAAATTAAAACGAAATATATCACCGGACAATGTATTGCAAAAACTAAGATCCTTAACACCACCAAAACGTGATTTAGTTTTACCAAAATCTATCGTCACAAACATTGAAGAGAAATCTGTATGTGATAAGAATGTAAAAATTGTAGAAGTTGATGATAAATTAGCTAAGAAAACTATTGAAGAACCATCTACCACCTCATCACAAAAAGCAATCATCGCAGTATCTATACCTTCAGCATTACCAATAAATGTAAACAATGCTAAAAAGGAGAAAGAGAAAAAGTTAAAACATGATAAAAGTGATTCAGAGAATTCTGATGACTCGTCATCTAGTTCATCATCAGATTCTGGTTCTAGTAAATCATCATCATCAGCATTAAGTTATTCACCAGCTAGACGTAATCCAGAAAAGTATAAAGATATACTCGGTAATATTACTGAGAACAATGGAAAAATAATTGAATTAATGGAGAAAATGAATCGTAATAGAGCTACCAATAACATTACTGATAACAAGAAAAAGGTCATTGAAGATGATAACGATGTGGATGATGATAAAGACGGTGAGCCGTCTGTTAAGCGTTTAAAATTCCTCAAAGCAAAACCAGTACCCACAAAGAAACAGACTAAAGAACAAAGTGATGAGGATGAAGATGAGCATGACAATGATAAAGAAAGGGAATTCAATTTATTGAAAGCGCTTAAAACTGATTTAGCCGCTAAGGTTAAAGATGCCATAGAGAAAAAACGTTCAACGACATCAACAGCACCGACACTAACACCATTAGCAGCGATCATAGCATCAACATCATTAGCACATGAGCAAAAGAATATTGATGACACAGAGAATCAATTTGATGTTGCAACAAAAAAGGAAGCAGAGACAAAAATTGAGGAATGCAATAAAAAACAAATCAACACAGGCAGCAAAATGGTAAAAGAAAATGATGTTGATGACAATAAGGATGAAATTGAGAAGAAGCAGAAATCAACAACGAAAAGACGTTCAAATTCTAGAACATCGGATTTGAGTAGTTCAAAGAAACGAAAATCAAGAAGTCGTTCCAAATCCAGCAATGGGTAAATAAAAATTTTATAATAAAAAAATACGTTTCTTTATATTTCTAATTGATTATTATTATTATTCGATTGCTAGATCAAAACGTTACAGTTCATCGAGTAGTTCATCATCAGATAGTTCACGTTCTAGAAGTGGCTCATCAGATTCTAGTCGTTCATCCAGTCGTAGCAGCAGATCAAGAAGTCGTTCAAGGTAATAACATTTGTTTGTTTTCTGTTCTCATGAAGTCTTATAATTTTATCTTTTTTTTTAATTACAAATTGACAGTTCCACAAGATCCAGATCACGATCAACACCATCGCGATCACCATCTATACCCAGACGTCGTGGTTCACCTAGTTTTTTGGATCGTAGAAGAATCACAAGGTAATGACAAGTCGCTTTTCTAACACTAACTGGTATATTTATATAACTAGTGATATACCAGTTTAGTTATAGTAGAGAAATGAAACGTTTTTTTATAGCACGTAAACAAATTTTTATTTTTTATTTTCGCTTTTTTATTATTTTTCTTTTTCTTTGTTTTTTTTTTTATTTTTTTTAGAAGTAACGAAAATAAATCGAAACGTTGATTGGTTGGTGACCATCCATCCACCACCCACACATGTGTGTAATTATTTTTTTGTATTGATTTGTAATTTACTCTCAGAATTTTTTAATTTTGTTTTTTTTTTTTTTTTTTTCTTATTATTTAAGTTTTTGTTTATAATTTTTTTTTATTTTTGCAATAAATGGAAGAAACAATAAATGAAATTTATTTTTTTATTTTTTTGCATGTCACTCTGTAATCAGTGCAATTTTATTTATTTCGCATATAGAAATTGCACTACCCATTGATTTATTATTATTTTTATTATTCAATTAATTTTTCTTTTTCAGTTTTTTTCTTTTTTTAGTATTTTGTTGTAGAAATGAGATTTTTGTCTATTTTTTCTTTTGTTTGCCCAGACAAAAAACAATCAATTTTACTGTGTTAATTTTTTATTTATTTTATTGTTTATTATTATTTACCTGTGCGGTAAGTTTTTTATTTTATTATTATTTTTAATTAAAATTGTTATTGTTGTTGTTGTTTTATTAAATAACATTGTTCGCCATTTTTACGGGCGAGAAATATTCTCTTATCATATGCTCAAACCTTTTCCTCTCTTTTTTTTTGTTGTTCTAACGATTTTACTAATTTTTATAAGAAAACTAATTTAATTTTTGTTTTTCTATATTTAATTTTAATTAAAAAACAAAAAACTAACAAACTAAACATGCTACAAAAAAAAAAAAAAACAAAAAAAAATTTGAATGGATTGTGGTAACGTAGTGCACGTAAACGACCAATACCGTATCATCGACCAACACCATCGAGTCCTTCAAGTGTTAGCAGTAGCTATCATAGTCATGATGATTGTGGTAGCTGCTCACCATACAGTGGAGGTCATGGAGCTGGTGGTATTGGTCCATTCTCATTAAGTCGCAGCCGATCACCATCACCATCGACAAATAGTTTTAATTATTGAAAATTTTTTTTGTTTTTTATTTGAATTAATATTAACAAAAAATACTCACCAAAATGTACTAAAAAAAAAAAAAAACTATTTTTAATTAACTAAGAAGGAGAAGAAAATAACTCAGCAGCTGCTTATGCACTTTATTATTTTATTTTTATTTATTTATTTAATTATTTTGTGATTTAAATATTTCTCTTCTAGTCAAGGAATAATGAAAGAAATTTTTTTTTTTAATTAATTAATTTATTTATTTATTTATCTATCTAGTCAGTCATATAAATATAACAATTATTTATTATAATTTATTTAATTAAGAAAAATACAAAACAAAAACAAATAAAGAAAATGTTTCTTCCAAATAAAAAAAAAAAAAACAATTTGTAAAAAAAAAGTAAAAAGAAAAGGAGAAGGAAAAAAATATCAAATAAAGTTTAAAAATTATAAAAAAAAAAATGCGAGTTTTGTTGTGTAGTTTAAGGAGAAGGACTAGGAGATGAAACCCTTTCGGTGGCTTTCGTTGAGGACTATCGAACGTTAAAGATTTGTATTAAATGTGATTCTATTGATTTTATTTTATTCCAACTGTTCATAAGCAATCCTGCTGTCATACGTATTATAAAGGAAATTTTCAGTAGTGTTTAATGGAATCAACTGGTAAATTCCTTAGTTAAGAGCAAGGAAAACTATTGATCAACAAGTACTTGAAGAGAATCTATAGAGAATAAAATGATCATTAATGTTAACAACAGCTGCAAACGTAAAATACTTCCCCGGAATAATAACAAGAAGAAACCCAAGTCAATAACGATAAATGCACTAGATGCCCGATCGTAATACTATCGTGTCGAAATATCCCATACCTTGGTTGTCGTCTTAGCTATGAATGAAAAATTTCCTTTTATTTAAAAAAAACTCAGCAAACAGTAAGTACATGAACCATTCAGTTCAGTATCAACACCCAACCAATTTCGTTTTTGTTTCATGTTGCTAGGTTTTTGTTATTTCAAATGCAGATGGAATCATTTAAGTCAAAGCAACGTAATTCTACTTATAAATAGATTTTAATTAATTGTTATTATGCTATTTAATGTATTTTAAATGTTTTATTAAAAAAACATTATTTTAATTTTAAATAGCCTGAATAAAGCAAAGGTTGAAACTAGGTATTGCCGGACGTTTTAATAGATTATTCCCGATAATCGTAAAGTTTTTCTTCTTCTTTCTTGTAACAGACATTCACGTGTTTACTTAACGAATACATCCAAGTTTTATATCAATCATTATTTAAGCTTAAAATAGAATTTTTGTTTATATTTATCCACAAAAAAAAAATAATAATAATAATAAACCACACTGTTACTAGGTTTTAAGTGACAATTTTTTTCTTTATGTTTACAATTACTCAGTACTTAAATAATTTTTATTATATAAAAAATAAATAAACATTTTTATAAGAAAATAATAAAAAATGATTTATTAATCAAGTTTTGGCTTTATACAGAAAAAAAAAAAAAATTAGCATAAAACATAGATAATCCCACCCTATAACCACCTAAAATATACGTAAAAAAAAAAATGTTTTAATCAAACGATTAGGTTTACTAAAAAAAATTTATTTGTCTTTAATCTGTGCCTGTCTTCGTTTATTTGCTAAATAAATAATCCAAAAGAATCCCATAATATTTGTAAATAAGACACGTAGCTGAAATAATAATAATAATAATTATGATAAGGTTATTTTATTTATAAATCTATTAGTGATAAGATTAATTTTCGATTGCATTGCTATACGAATCTGGTTAGACTTACAATTGGTGGTACAAAGTTAATATTAGCAAAGATAATAATTGATAAGTAACGCCAGTTCGCTTTTAATAGTGGCCAATATAATGTTAATAAGTTCATAACAGCACTTTGATGATTTTTACCCTTAAATTTAAATTATTTTTATCATCAGGGTGTATATAGATATAACTGAATAATTTATACAAAAACTTACCTCAAACCTAGCTAAGACATATAATGATATAAATTGGAAAAATGGTGCAAATAATAATCGTTCTGATAAAAATTGCACCAATTTACGGTATGGTAATTCTTCACTTAAACCATTCTCTAAGGCAATATAAAAATAATGTGATAATGGTCCGGCAAAGAATAAACTACAAATAAACATTTTAATTAATTAATTAATAAAAAGAAAAAAAATTATTTTATATTCAAATTACCCAAAGGCACCATAAGCTAATAAACTGTCTTGATTAATTTTTTTAACACCAGCAATTTTTTGCGATGCATAATTACCGGCTGTTGCAATGACGCAGCTAAAAAAAAAAAAATATTTTTACATCACATAAGACATAGGAAATTATTCTCAAAAGTACCTGGTGACTGCTTTTGTACGTAATGGATGTGTGAATAATTGTTCAAAATATGCACCCAAAAGGTTATAAATTGGTTTTGATATAATTGACATTTTTTTCTCACTTTTTTTTTTTTTTTTTTCACTTTGAAACCTTTTCCTATACACACACTTTTCCTTATTAATAATTATTTATTTTTATTATTCTTTTTTTAAACTTTATTAAAGATAACTAACTAAATAATAAATAAATTTTTATTTCTTATCAAGTTTTAATAATTTATATAAATAAATGAAACACAATACAATTAAAAAAAAGAAAAAACAACAAATTTCAGCAATACGACATTACAAGAAAAAAGTGAAACCAAGAAAGAAAAAACTGAATAATTAAATTAATTGTTTTAACGTACAGTACAAAGTTTATGTAAATAATATTAAAAAATAATAATAAAACAACAGAGAGAAGTTTTGTAATAAAACTTCACTATTAAAAGTAAAAAAAAATAAAATAAAATAAAATCTTTTAATAATTAAAACAAAAAAAAAATACAATTATTAAAAACAAAAGAAAAGAGAAAAAAAACATCCGATAATAACATAAATGTGTGGTGAATATATTTATGACAGTTGTTTATAAACAAACAATGGCTGGCAACACTTTTTTTTTCTAATTCTTATTTACCTTTAATTTTTTTTCTTAACCAAATTCTAATTCATTAAAATAATGGAAAAAGGTTAATTAATCAAAACCAAAAAATAGAAAAGAAAAAAACGCTTAATTATTTAACTTTTGAGTATTAACATTTAATAAATTTAATTCTAAGTACAAAAAATATGTTTTATGGTTTTGATTTTAATTATTTTTTTATCTTTTTACGGTAGACACAGTTATTTAAATGAACACAAAGTAGTTTTATGTTTGAAAGCAGAGATTAAACAGAGAAACCAAAAAAAAAAAAAACGATTTTTCTCAATTAATTACAAAATAAAATTTATTTAATTAAAAAAATTGTTGTGCAATGATTGGAATTTATTTACTTAAATAATTATATTCGACTACGGCTACCGGAACTTCCTGTTTTTATATCAAATAATTTTCGTACAAAATATACCTGGAAAAGAATGAGGTTTTTTTATTAGTTTTGAAAATAATTTTATTTTTCCATTTGGAAAACAATAAATTTACCTGTATTGTGCACGTCACTAAAATAATAACAATTTGAGCTAAAGACCACTTTTGTACGTACGAATTATTATCAATTAATAATGCGTAATCACGAGCCTCTCTTCCTCTGCTAAACGATTGATATTGCAACATACCGTTTATGTTATGCTCAACAGTTCCGATTGTTGTCTACAAGCAAACCGAAGATTTTCAATAGCAAAAATTTTTAAAAAAACCGCACTATAGACATACCGTGAAATTTTGCATATTCAATTGTAGCTCCTCGATTTCTTTAGTGAATTTATCCCATTCAGCGTACCTTATCACAGTTATATAAATATTAATTAGTTTGCCAGCAAACCGTGAAAATTGATTATCGATGCATACAGAGTAGTAGCCACCGGTTGATGTTTGATCTGTGTATTCACCGGTCGGTTTCCATTGATACGGATGAACAATTTGTCCGTTTGGATGCCTGACAGCAAAACCAGCCATACCGTCACCACCACGAACTACCTAAAATTTATTTATCACATGTTATGATTATTTTTTGTTATGTCTGTCACTTTTAACTCACCTGGAAGCTAACATAGAACGTTGAACCAGGCTGTACATATTGAAAATAACAATCCTCTTTGCCTGCATCTATGTGCACTTTATAATCCATTGCAACAGCTGGTAATGTTTCATACCATGGTCTAGGTGCACCACCTACAGCTTCCTGCTGCTGCTGTTGTTGTTGTTGCTGCTGCTGTTGGGCTTGTAAATCTTGCTGATAAATTTGTTGATCATGTAATTGCTGTTGCTGTTGTTGTTGTTCATTATATTGTTGCTGTTGCTGCTGCTGATGTTGCTGCTGTTGTACCTGCTGAGGTGTCGGTTGTTGTTGTTGTTGCTGTGGTGGTTGTTGTTGCTGCTGTTGTCCCTGTTGGGGTTGATACTGTTGTTGTGGTTGCTGTGCTTGTTGCACTTGTTGACAATTTATTAAACTTAATAATAATAAAATGAATAAATTTTTTGTAATGTGCCACGTTAAAGTAGCCATATTTATGTTTCTTCCGCACCAAACTTTCTTTTACACGAAAAAAAAAAAATAAAAAATTTAACACTAACTTAACAACAACAAATCAAAACAGGCCAAACAAATGAAAGAAGTTTTTTTTTTTGTTTTGTTTTTTCTATATGTTCAATAGCGCAAAATCAACAAGTGGGAGATGCTTAACGTTAAAACGAGATAAACCGTGTATGTACAAAAAATATGTTAGAGTGGATAAGTAATATATACAATTTTTATTTATTTTTATTAAGATTATTTATCTCTTTTACGCATTTTTTTTAGAATATTTTTAATATATTAAAAATAAAATTTATTTCTTTATAATTTAATTATTAATTGAAACAAATAAACTATTTGAAGAGTAACGAATTAATTAATTAATTAATTTTCCGTTTTATTATTTATTATTATAAAATTACACACATATTCTATTCAAATGTACCTGATTAATACATATTTAGAGTAAAACAAATAGCAAATAAAGTAAATAAATTGCTTGGAATGATTATTATTACTTTTTTTCTATTTTAAATTAATTAATTTTCATTTGCATTGTGTATTACATATGTGTATTCCATATATATATTTATAAATTTTATTACAATATTAATATAATTAACAAATTAAATTAAATTTTTAATTAGTTTATTTAAATAAACCGTGTGCAACTGTCGTGTCGTTAGATAATAAATAAAAAAAATAAAGTTCATTAACGGCAAAGGGAAGTTTTTTTATTTTACTACTAAACATTAGTGTTACCAGCACTACAGTTTTTTTTTTTAATTAAATAAAAATTTCCCTTAAACTTTTTGTTTTACTAAAATCACCACAAAAAAAAATTCTTTTTATTTATTATTTTCATTACAATTAATTAATATTTATTGCTGCTTTAAGCATTTTATTATTTTTGCTTGGATCGTGACATTTTACATGACTAGCTTATTGCCCAAAATATTTACTAAAAAATTCATTTATATTCAGTAATTAAAAAATAAGAAAAAAAGAATTATTACAAATCTCAAGCATTTGTAATTCACCTCCCCATCCATACATAAACTACAGAATTATTAATTATTATCATCGTCGTCGTCGTCGTTGTTTTTTTTTTTTTTTTTTTAATTTCCATTAAATAACCAAATAACATCAAATTTCCGTTATATTCTATTAAAATTAAAAAAAAATTAATTTCTTTTTGATTTGTATTGTTGTTTCCATAATAAGGAAGAAAAAAAAATGAATTAAAAATAAAATAAAAAAACATTTTATAATTTTTGTTATGCAAATATAAGCCAAGCTAATGATAGGACAGCAACCCAGAGAAATAATTTTGATAAATATTGATCCTCCTCGAATTGTGTTGAACCGCGCGGTGCTAAAATAAAAACAAAATTTTGATGAATTAAAATAGTTAAGATAATTTAATTAATTAAAAAAGGAAAAATAAAAATTACGTGGACGTTGTTCTCCGAAATTGAATGATGAAGTTATAAAGCCAAGGGGAAATGCTCCAATTCCAAAGGACATATGAAAACCACCATCGCCAAATCCAAAACCTTGAAAACCGGGCATATTCTCAGGCTCTGTACGTTGACCAGCTGGTCTTGGTGGTACTTTTGTTCTAAAATAAAGAAAATAATTTTTTTATGTAAAGAAAAAAGAAAGATTTTTATAAATCACCTTGGATCCTCTTGCTTAGTACTGCCTCTTCCATACAATGGAATTACTTTTTCTTTACTTATCGCAGCTTTACATACTGGACATAATTGTCTCGTTGGTTTTGTCTCCAACCACTGATGTAAGCACGGCCAACAGAACAAATGTCCGCACATACTAACAACCGCATCTTTGGCCGTATCTAAACAAATATTACATTCAAACATTGAATCATTTTTCTTATCCTGATCCTCCTCATTTTTATTTGCTTGGAAATTTGTTTTATTTGTTGTTGACGATGGCCCACTACTTGTACTACTATCAGATGTTGTGGGTAATGCTGCGGATGGTGCTGTAGCAGTTGTTTGTGAAGATGACGACGCCATTTGATTATCTTTTCTTTTATTTATTTATTTTTTTTTTTTGTAACTACAAAGTAAAGTAAATAAAATTTTTTAATATATTTTTTTTTTTTTCAGTATTATCAAATTTTATGTTTTGCGTATCGTAGATTGTATGTGACACACAAACACAACCATAAAACACAATAGTATTGGAAATAAAAATGACAATCGACAAGGACACGTAATAACAATTTTCCACCAAATACAAACTTAATAAGAACAAAAATGTTAATTAATAACGCAAATATGTTACCATAAATTAATATTTAATTAACACACAAAACAGTTTAAAAAACAAATTTTACCTTTTTCTTTCTCTCTCTCTCTCTTGTGCTCTAATTTATTTATTTATTTATTATAAACGGCTAATTACAAAAGCTAGTTGAATTAAATAAATTTTTTAAATTAAAATAAAAACAAAAATTAATAATTGAAATAATTATACTTAAAATAAGCAACAACAACAAAAACAATAATCACTTCATTAATTAATTAATTTTGTTATTAAAAATTTTTTTTCGTCTTCTTTTGAATAAATGAAATTTTCTTTTTGCTTATGGGGAAAAAAAACACAAACAACAACAATAATAATATTAATAATAAAAATTGAAAATTAAAAAACAAAATGTCTTAAAAACTGTTTTATTTTTTATTTTTATTTTATTTAATTTTGACGTGAAATGAAGAAATTTTTTTTTTGTTTTTTTTTTTTAAGACTGAACTGCTATAAAATTATTTTATTGGTTGTAATAATTTATAATCGGACAATACTAAAATCACATGTTATTTATTACACTTTTTTTTATATGTAACGGGTGACAACAGAAAAATAAATTTTTAATTTTCTAGAAAAATATTATAAATAAATTAAAAATTAAATTGTTCTTTCATATTTGAATAAAGTATGTAAAACATATTTCATAGACTAAATATGTATACTAAAAGTATAATATGTTAACTCGAATATAGTTAATTCGAAAATGCCTGGTCGGAAAACACGTGAAATAATACTAGAAAACAAAAGAATATCAACTGCCAAGCATTGCCAAAATGAAAATGCAGATCAGCGATTACAAAGATTGGCCAATATGCAGATAAAAAGCCAAACATCACGTAATCAAGCACCTGATGAAAACAGGCGTTTAGCTCAATTAAAAAATCGAGAACGCATGCAAACAAAAGAGCTTTAAAGCGTTCAGACATTGAATATTGTGCACATTCTAAAATTCAAATTGATGCCATGGACAAAGAATGTACGCATTGTCATGCGCTCAAATTTATAAACGAATCTGTCGGAATGTGCAGCGCATCAGGAAAAGTTGTGTTGCCTCCTTTCAATGAATTATTAAAAAATCGTTACTGGAAAAACAAATCAAAAACCATTTGTAGTTCTGAACCGGTGCAGTCACCTATATTTTTGAAGGAAAAAAAACCGTAAAACGTATTCGATACACAAACCTTACATACCGTATAGCTAGTAGACACAAATTATCGTCTTCCCGTCAGAGCTTAGCTCCAACACAGCTGATTAATTTATTAATTAATTAAAATAAGAATAAAAATCCAATAATTTTGTTTTTTATTTACATAGAATTATTTTCTCATTTTTTGAATTTAATTATTCTTCGTTCTTTCTTTTTTTTACATAAATTTTTATTTTTTTTTCCTTATATTCGCGCGCTCTTTTAATATTTTCTTTCTCTCTAAACCACATACTCTGCTCTATATTAATAATAATAACGCTTTTTAATAACCTTTATTATAATAATAATTTAAATTAGCTAATTTTATAATTTATTTAATAACAAAAAAGTATGAATATGAAAAAGTTTAAATTAAATAAGGAAAAATAATGAAACGAAAATATTAATTAAAAATGTTTGACTGGCTTTTAATAATTTTTTTTTTTTTGTTAATTATTATTATTATTCTTCGTCTTCTCATTTCATTTATTTTTAAATATTTACTAATAAATTTGATTGAAGACTTTTTTTTTTACTAAGTACATTGATATTTTTCTTTTTGTTTGTTTCACTTTAAAGTTATTTAATTATTTTACAAAAAAAGAAAAAAAAAAAACAAATAGAAATAATATTTATAAAGGTGTGAAAATTAAAGCTAATAATATTTTATTTTTTTCAATTTCATTTATTTCTTTTATCCAAAATATATATTTTTTATTTTTTTTCTTTCATCTACCCAAAAATAAACTTTTTTTTTTTTAATTTAATATTTTTTTTGATTTTTAATTT
Source organism: Ptychoptera albimana (assembly GCA_961205885.1). Taxonomy (NCBI): domain Eukaryota; kingdom Metazoa; phylum Arthropoda; class Insecta; order Diptera; family Ptychopteridae; genus Ptychoptera; species Ptychoptera albimana. Next base: position 25,626,078 of record OY540804.1, read on the forward strand.
TTATTACATTTTTAAAGTTTTTGTTTTAATAAATTATTCTAAAATATAGTTAACAAGATTTATTTATTTTTTTTTTTTTTTTAATTTATTTATAATTTTCATTTATCATTAATTAATCAATTAAATGGCAACATTTTAAGATTACACAAAAAAAAAAAAATAATAATAATAATAAAAAAAAAAAACATTTCCAGACAGAAATATATTATGCAAAAACAAAACCAAGAAAAAAAGGTTTAAGGCTTGAATTAAATTATAATTTTTTTTTTCATAATAGATGGCAATCATATCTATTATTTTTCCTTTAACATACAACAAAAAAAAAAAAATAATCAAGAGCAAAATTAATTCTAATATTAAATTGTGTAAAAAAAAAAATATTAATAATCCTGTCTGGATATTTTATAACAAATATTCAAAAAAGAAATAATAATTAGTGAATTTTTAAAGCTTCTTTTTTATAATACACTTTTATTTATGTATTTTTTATTTTTTTTACTTTTTTTTCTATGCTTTACCATTCATTAATTTTTTCGAGCATCCATTCGTTTTTCTTTCAACAATAATGTCATCAAGGTCTAAAAATAAAAATTATAAAGAGAAAAAAAGAAACAAATAATAATAAAACAATAAATAAATAATAAAATAATAAAAACACAAAGGAAAATAAATAAAAATCGAAGAAACAACAACAACAGCAACAAATCTTGTTTCATTCAACAAAAAAACTTTGCTTTTATAAATCACAAATGTGACGAATTTTTTTCTTTTTTTTTTTTTTTTAATTACATTTCCGCATGAAATATACAACCACTAATTTCTAATAATAATAATAAAATAAATATTGATTTTAATATAATAGGAAAAACCACAAACCACAAAGAAATTAAATAGAAAAACAATAAATTTTGTTTTGAGCAGTTTATTGTATGGGAAAAAACTGCCATACAATCTACGAATAATTTTTATTTAATTTTACGTTTGATTTATGATTGATAGGCGGTGGGGGAGCGTAAAGTAGATTAATTGTGATTAAGACAATTTTAGTTTTTTAAATTAATTTCTTGTGTAGATAGATAAAAGCAAATTTTAATGTAATTTATAAACAAGTATTGAATAGGCAATGCTATTACAGCTAAGTAATTATTGTTTAAAATTCTATAAGAGACGACCGACTACAGTAAATAAAAAAATTAAATAAATAATCATCAATCAGGAAATAAAAAAAAATATATAGGTAAAACAACGGACACACAAATAATTATATTATTATTTAATCCGGAATATATAATCTATTTAAAGCTATTTTTAGTTTTTTTTTTCTTTCTTCATTTTTTAAATCACTTAATACTACTTTCTTTTTTCTTTTTTCTTTTTTTTGTTATTAAATTAAATCTCGGGGGTTAGATGTTATTCATTATTAAAATCATTTTGATTATAATTACATATAATACTCTTACCATGATGTAATGAATGACAAAATTTATTCGATTTACTCCAATCTTCAATTAATGATAAATTATACATTGAATAATCTGGATCACCGGTTACCTCCTTGACAATATTCAAAAATTTTGGTAAACAATTTTTTAATACTTCACTATGTAATGATGAATATGTTTCAAGTAGCATTAAGCCACGGCATCTGAAATAACAAAAAACAAACAAAAATTATAGAAAAACATTTAAACGACGACGACATAGTATAGAAAATATACCTCTGATGTCCTGGTTCCTTATAGATATCCAATTGAAAATATTGATTATTAACTAAGAAGCAACGACGCTTTTTATATATAGTAAAATGAGCATCATCCTTTTGCGCCATTAAATTCAAATAATCACGATGTGTTAATTGGGTTTTCACTTCAATTGATTGTCCATGTAAATGGGGACGACGTATTGTATGTATATAGCTCCAGTGTCCATTTTGTCCACGTTTACGTAGACGTGCCTGCACTTTAGGACCAGCTGATTGTAAATAATGATGAACCACATCGAAATCTTGAAATGGTGGAAAATCTTGATCGCGTGGTAATAAACCAGCAACTAAGAGTACAAAAATAAACTAACATATAAAAAATTTAAAAAATAAATAAATTACACAAATGCACATACCAAGAAACTTTAATTTCTTTGATGTTGTCTTTAAACGATCACCAGTGTCAATGCCAAGTTTTTGGCAAACACATTCAATCATACGATTCATTTTTGTTTCAAAGTCCGTTGAATTATCAATAACATCAAAATATGGATGGCCAACCCAGGCAGCAGCTGATTTATAATCAAGATCTCTTGCTAATATAACACCTTCTGAACGGCATGCATGATCTTCCGTAGAATAAAATTCTTCAGCACCATTTGCTGCTGATACCATATGAATTATTTGATCATAACGATTATCACGTAATTCAATTGGATTCCATTTATTTACACCCATCATGCATTCCCATTTCTCTTTTGATATATCTTTAAAAAAATAAAATTCATAAATAAAAGCGATTTAAAAAAAAAAAAAAACAATTAAATTTCCTTACAAGCACTAGCATCCATAACACCACGATCACATATGATTAAGCAATTTCTTAAACATGATTTTCCCAATTCAAAGTATGTATTCTCAATTTGAATCATTGTTCTCAGTAAGTTCTGTTGAAATTTAAATGCTAAAAAAAAAATGAAAGAAAAAAAAATTAAATTAAATTCATTAAACAATTAATTTTTTTAATTAATTATGTAAATTTTTTAAAAATGTGAGAAATTAATTTATTATAAAACGTGCTGCTGCTGCTGGGTGTGTAGAGAAAATTATAAATTCTGAATTTTACACATTCATCGAATCAAGTGATAAAAAAAAAAAAAATAAATAAAATAAATTAGGAAAATAAATAAACAAACGAAACAAAACAAAACAATCAATAAAAATTAATTAATCATCTACAAAGTTTATTCAACTATCTAAATGTCTAATAAAACAACAAGCAGAAATTTGTTTGCGCTGTTGCTGCTTTAAAAATAATTAAATATTTAAATTGGTTGGGATGGAGAAAAGTGGATTGAAATTTGGAATCAAATAATATTTATGGAATTTGTTACAAAGTTTACAAAAAATAGGGACTGTAATTGGGTTTTACATTCTGCTCTCATTAAACTGTTTCCTCAAAATAAAATCATTTTCTCAACGGATTTTTTACGTAATTCGTCAATTAATGTGTTATCCACAAAATTATAACATAATATTTTACTAAATACAATTATTTATAATGATTCTGAACATAAACATTCAATAAAACACAATCTCATGACGTTTTTTGCAACTTCAATAATACAATACATCGTGATTGGTTAAAATAAACCAACCAATCAAAGCACAGCAGATATCAAAGCAACTAAAAAAGGGTTAAAAAAAAGCATAAAAATTCTCATTTCAAATCGAACGTTAATCTAATTTTTATTTTTAGAAGACCAGCGAAAAATCATAAACCTGAACCAAATTGTAAAAAGGAAAATAGAAAAATTTTCAAACAACCATGAAAAGAAAGAAAGTAATGAAATAAAATATTAATAAATATAAATCATTTTGAAATTTATTATTATTTTCGAGGACCCCAACGAGACACACAATTGTTGTCTAAATTTTATTTTAATAGTAAAAAAGAACGTTGTGTGTTTAAATAAAAAAAAAAAAATAATAAAACCAATAAAAATATACAGAAAAAAACCATTAAATCTTTTTTCTTTCTTAATTTTTTTTTATTATATACATTTAAAAAATGTATTATTAGAGAGGAAAATTAAAATAAAAATAAAAATTATTAGCCCAGCTTTGCGTCTGCCATCAATTTTTTTTTTTTTTTTCTTTTTTCTTTGGCAAAACATTTATTCTTTTAATCTATTTTCAGATGATTATCATTAATAATTAATTCATATGTATTATATATATTTATTTATTTACAATAATATATTATAAATATACATAGAATCAAGTGTCAAGTAAATAAATATTACAAAAGTAATATTTATATAATAATAATAATAATAATAATACAGAAATCATACAATAGTAACCATTCATTGTGGGTATCAACAGTAAAATACTAAAAACATACAAAAAAAAAAACTACAATACAAAAAGAATTATATTTATATTAAATAAAATTAAATAAAATTAAATAAATAAATTAATTGTTATTTTTGTAGGTATTATTACTTTGTAAACAATTGTTACGATTTTTATAAAAAATGTTTGGCGTCAACAAATTTTGTTATTATTATTTTTCTTATTTTTTTTTTTTAAACAGAACCAAAATGATACATTTTAAATTAATTATTATTAATTATTTTATTACAAAAAAAAAAAAAATGTGATGACATTGTGAGATAGAAGAAAAAACAGTAAACACTAGCCACCAACCACCACAACAACAATCACAACCGTAATTTTCCTTTAAGCAGTAAACAGAACGAAAGATACAACTACTAAATACAAAATTTGTCAAGCAAATTACACGCCGAGAGAAATTTTATCTGTCGTCTATTTAGAATTTATTTCTTATTTTGTAGCCGCGCCAGACTTAGCCAATACAAAAACTTGCACAACATTCATAATTTCGCACAATACATTTGTACTTATTTGACAATTTATAATTTGTCGCCGTACGTTTGACGTTTTGATTCTGTTTACTAAAGCGTATTTGGTCATAAACTATTGATTTGTATTTGGTAGTTGTTCGTTATATCCAATTAGAATTTTCTTCTTTTTTTTTATTTAATTAATAATATTAGTTTACTTGAATATTGTGGTGCTAATCATAATAATGATTTAAGATTTTTACATTAAAGCTTTTAATTATTAATGTGCTAAGATGATAATTTTCAGTTTTACTGTGTTAACATTATGTACATACAGTAGATGGTGTGATTTTGACTCTAATGCCATCTGTTGGTTGTACCACAATTTATTTATTAACAAATTTTCCAAACATTGTAACAAAAATGATTATTAATAAATGAAAGGAAATCAAGAAAATGGGCAATTAATGCAGAGTACATGAATGAATATGGCTCTCTCAAAAAAGTAAACATGAAATAAAAATGAGATTAATTCTTTTTATTAATTAAAATAAAACAAATATTTAAAATTAAAAAAAAAAAAAAAAAAAAACAGGAGAAACCCTATTAACAACAACTCACCCTCGCTGCCGGGCTTTTCGGCCGCGGCTGCTAAACACCGAGGACAAGATGCAGTCAGATCAACACTACTGTGTTCTGGTGTCCCATCTTTAAAACGTATTGATGGTTCTTTTGTCTTGATTTTTTTATTTTTATTATTATTGTTGTTGTTGATGTTGTTGTTGTTATTGTTGTTCACTTAAAATTTATTTTCAAATATTATTTTTTATTTATTTTTTTTTCTTTGATAATTAATTAAGAAAAATGAATTTTTATTTATTTATTATAAAATTAAAAGCATGCATGACGACATGAACAAATATAAGTATGTTTGGTTTTTTTTTTTTTTTTTTTTTGTCATCAAGTTTTTAATTATTTTAATTTAGTTAATTTTTTTTTTTTTTTGTTTAAAATTATTAATTGATTAATTAGTTAAAATTATTATGAGTGGCACATGAAAAACGAATGAGATCGATATCAGGAACCATATTAAAACAAAGATATAAATAAAAATGTCAAGTATTTAATTAATAAATTTTTTGTAACAAAAATAACAAAAAAAAATAAAAAACATTTTTATAGTCAGATTAATTAATGAATTTAAATCAATTTTATATAATTATGCTGGATTGTATAAACGTTTAAAAATAATAATGCATTAAAAACAGATTAATCCCATTTAAGAAAAATGAAATGGAAATTATGTCATTAATGTAAAACGGTAATAAAATTAATTAACAAGCAGCGGTTGCATCGCACCGTGCAACTGCAATTATAAAAAAAAAATATAAAATATATTTTCAACTCGTTTTTCCAGCACAAGTTTAATACACCACCGTCGAGATGTTGCGATAACCTTGACTTATAATCTTGCTAACGCAAATATCATTATCAGGAATAACTGATTTTAATTTTTAATTTTATTGATTGGACATAGCTGCTTTTTTCAACAATTATCAGAGACGACTAGGTGAAAAAAAAAAAAAGATTATATTGCTGAACCAAGCTTAGATTAGGAAATCAAACATTTAAAGCAAATATTAATCAGAAATAAAGATTAAGAAAAGTATTTTCCACATAATAAAAACAACATGAAAAACTCATTAAAACTCCACCAATCAACCAGCTTGCAGTTTAAAATCATTGATAACACCATGATCTTCTCTGACATAGGATAAAAATGTTTTTAATGCACATTGAATGTTATTTTTATGTTTATAAATGCAACAAAAAAAAAAACAAAGACAATGTCATCCAGCACAACATAAATAACAATCAATAAAGACAATAATAAAAAAAAGAAAAAACAAAACCATTCCCATCCCATCCCATCTCCAAATAAAAAAAAAGTTAATTCTCTTTTCCTTTATTAAAACATCAACTTCCTTATCTAAGCAACAATTTAATTAATGAATGGAACAAGGATAAACAGTGAAAAATACAAAAAAAAAAAAAAAAAAAAAAACAGAGTGAGAATGTGAATTGTTTATTTGTTTGTTTTACTTAAACTTGGAACACAGTGTGTAACGACATTGAAATTGTATAATTTGTAATTGTAATTAAAATTCTAAACAAATAATAATACAAAATACGTACAAATAATAATAATAATAATAATAATAATAATAATAATAATAATAATAATAATAATAATAATAATGAAAAAAAATAGAAAGAAGAAATAAAATTAACATTTTAACCTTGAAAATTAATTAAATTTTCTTTCTAGATTTTTATATTTTTCAATTAAAATTATTTTCTTTTTCACTTGTGTTTGTGTACTACAATTATTATTATTATTATTATTATTATTATTATCAACGAAAATAAGCAACCTCATGTGTATATAAATAAATATTTAATATTACGTAAAGATATGAAAATTAATTGTATTAAAAAAAGAAAAATGAAAAGAAAAAAAAATTATTTAAACTTTGTGGGTGGGAGAGATGAGCAGACATTTGTGTAGAGAAAAAACAGAATCAGAAACAACAAAAACAACAGCAGGAGTAGTAGCAACACCAGCTAAAATCATCAATACAGCACCAGCAGTACACAACAAGTAATGTAAAATTATTTAATTATTTAACGTGAGAGAAAAAAAAGAAAAATAACGTCAGCAGCGTTTAAAAAAACAAATTTCATTACAATTTGAAACCTGTTAAAAAAAAAAAGAAAAAAAATCGAAAAAACTATTAAAACAAAGTAAATTTTGCACGTTTTTTTTTTTTTTTTTGTTTTCTTCTGTTATTACCCTACCCCCAAAAGGAAAAAAAAAAATCGTAAAATATATCGAATACAATAATAATAATCTGCAACAAAGACGACGTCACAAACAAAACTATTCATAACGTTTTATAATCAGTTTAAATAATAATAAAATAAATATTTATGTAAAAAAGACATCCAGGAGCACACACCACATGTTTGTTTGTATTTTACGTAATAGAAAACTGAATACAGTAGTTGTATGTTAATATTACCAACTTATGTTTAACAAGGTGAAAATTTGTTATCAGTTACACTACGCTAAATCACAATATCTCACAACTACTGTTATTTTTATTTAATTAAACTCATTATCTAATTAAAAGAAAAAAAAAAAAAAACAATTTTTCTATTAAAAATATATAAAAAAAAGAAATAAATAAAAAAAAACGCAAAAATTTAATTAGTTTTCATTCATTTCCGGATATTGATTATATAATAATTGAAAAGAAAAATAAAAAATACATTGTAAATGGGAAATTAAAAACATGAAATGTAACTAAACAAACATAATTATGTCAATTAATTAAAAATAAAAAATTTTAATAGAAAATCAATAAATAAAACTAAAAAATGAACCAACTAAATTGCACACACGCAATAATAATAATAATAATGACAATAAAAATTAATTAATAAAAAGAAAGAAAAAAAAAAAAAACCAACCGACCGACCGACCTTAAAAATAAAATCTACGTTCTCCCTCGAGGATTATAAATTAATTTTTTTTTACTTTATTATTATTCACCCATTTTTCATTGTTTTTCTTTGTAAATAATAAATTACGACATATTATTTATCTTATGTAAAAAATTAATTAAAAAAAAAAAAAAAGAGAAAAGTTTATAAGAAAATAAATAAATTTCAAAGAAAATGTCACGCGATTTATAATCCAAAGGGGTTTTTTTTTTTTTTTCATTTGTGTGTTTCATGTGCAATACATAACCCAACTGTTCTTAGGAGGGGAATTTATAATAAATTTTCATTAATGATATAAATTTCTAATTTCAAAAAATTAAATAAATTAAACTAGAGAAACCTTGACTGAATTACATAACTAAGAAAAAAAAAATCGTTTATTTTTTCATAATTTGCCAAGTTCTATTAGCAACAACAACAACAACAGATGATATTTTAACCAATCAAAATGTTTAATCAAAAAAAGGCGCGTCACAGTAACTAGCCACAGTTTATATAACCTTCAGAAATCAACAGTTTTTAAAACAGTAATAATCTGATTAAAACAAACTTAGAGACAAAATAATCCTTCTTCTCTTGCTAGAGCTGGAGATTTATAGTAAAGTTTTTCTTTCTTCTTCATAATTTTCCACTTAAACCATTTTGTACGTCACATAAATACAGCGAAAAATAGACAATAAAACTCATCCTACTTTTATTATTGCATTTTAAAAAGTAAGCCATACAAATGCTAACACAAAATCCCATAAATTTTAAATGGTATTAGGAAATAAAACCAACCATTGTAAAAAAAATCTAATAAATGGCATTAGTAGAATAATAACGTCATTCGACCTTTAAAAACTGCATTTTTCATTATTCATCACCCGGCTTAATGTCTCTCTCTCTACAAGGAAAAAAACAACAAACAACAAAAATCAATTTTTCTTTATACAAAAAACATGACACAAAAGGTTTCCGATTTCCCAATATAACAATATCTCACTGACGACCATTCTATACGTAATCAATTAATTTATTATCATATAATCCTTCATCCTTATAAACATTAATAACAGTAATAAAAAAAAACTTACTTTAATCTAACTTAAGTAGCTTGATTGAGTTTTTTTTACGACTTTTATGTGTCTTTAATGCCTAAAAACAAACTTTTGCATAATTTTTTTTTTTTTTTAAATAAAGACGTCAAACAAATATTACTCACTACATAAAATTTTCATAATTTTATCAATCAATTATTTTGTTGTTTTTTCACCATTAAATTAATAAAAACACAAAAAATTAATTAAAGCAAACAGTAGTTGTAGTAAAACAAGACAAACAAATATAATAAAAAAAAAAAAATGTATACAAAGGAAACTAATCAATTTTATGAGTCAGAAAGCATATTATAGATGGATGGTTGGTTATTAAACCAGACAACACAATATTTTATTTTTATTTAAATAACAATTTATATTCAATTAAAATTCTTTTAATCATTTATATAAAAATATTTACTAATTAATTATTAAATTACATAAATGATGAATGCTGCTGCTAGTGCAATAGACATTTTGTCGGATAACGTAATTTACTTTTGTGTTGATAAATTGTTACACAACGGAATAAATCTTAGAATTTGTGTTATAAAAATAAATTCATAATCCAGAATACTTGTCAATCAAAAACAAGATTTTAATAACAATCACGTTATTTGTATTTACATTGATTCATTCTACCTACAAATTGCAAAACGCACTACCCCCATATTTCAAGAACATGATCGTCAATCAAGTAAATATTTATTCGTTTTGAAATGCTTACGTTACTTGTAGTTATTAAAAAAACTGATTAAAACTGGTGATAACCTCAATTTAAATATTATTTTTAAACAAATACAGAAGGTTCCCATTCTCATCTCTTAGAATTTTATTCGAAAAATATTGCTACAATCAAACTAAGCAAATTGATCGTATTCAATTAAATTAAATAAGATAAAAAAAAGGCGCAAAATATTTTTCAATTAAAAAGAAAAATCAAAGAGAAAAGAGAATAAAAAATTAACGACAACAATTTATTTGTTTATATTTATTATGAAACCATAAAAAAAAAAAATAAAAATTAAAATTAAATTATCGTATGACGTACGTAATTTCACATGTCTACCAAGTAGAATTGGTTGTTTTCGTGTTGTTTTTTTTTTTTTTTGCATTGATTTCTGTATTAAATAAAATAAACAAATAAAAATCCATTAAACAATTACATAAAGTGTTTACCTTAATATAGATTTTATTATTTGCAAAAATATTTCTCGTGTTTTAAACTGATTGCAAAATAAAAATTAAAAAAAATAAAAAGTATTCTTAACGCGTAGTAAATGGAGGGAAGGAAAACAATAAGAAAAAAATATCTCAATGACGTTAAAAGTACAGAAAAATAAAGAAGAAAAAAAACTTAACATCGCAATCACGCATTACACAATTATTATTATTATTTTTTTTTTTTTTTTTTGTAAATTCATTAAGATTTTTACTTTGTCTGTTATCATAAATTAGATTAGAAAAAAATAATTAATAACCATATATATGAGGAGTTAGAGAGAGAGCTGATAAGCTGAATTATCACAAAATAATTGTGGCGTAGCTAAATTCAATGAACAGCAAATACAGACGACTTTTTGACCAATAAATCGATAAATTTTAATCTTTAAATTTAATTAAATTTAACAAGCATAGAAAAATATGTAAATTATTGATCAAACCAAGCCGAACTAATCTAACTTTTTGAGTCACAGAAAAAGCTACACACGTCAGTTGTTTTAACATCTAGCCGCACAGCCACAGTTTATTAAAATTTTGCATCAGATTACACAAATAAAACAGAAATACATAGAAAAAAATACAACTGAATGATAACAAAATATAATGAAAGCCATATTCTGGTTGATTAGAAAAGAAATATACAAAAAACAGCAACAACATCAACAACGAGATACACAAAGTTATTAACAACAACAAAAAACATTTTTTTTTTATAATTATTAAATTTTAAATGCAAATAAAAATAATTTCGTGCATTTTTAATTAAAGTAATAAAGAGCAGAATATTAAAACAACTATAAAAATTGTCCGTTAGTATAAAAGTGCTGTAATCAGTTTGTGTTGAATTACCAGACATGAAATACTCATTGAACAGCACGTAGTTTTATATTGCGGTAGGTAGATTGTGACTTTAGTTAATCAACGCTTACGAATTCACAAAAGATTTATTTCGATTCGACACAATATCTTATCCCATGAAAATATAAACAAAACACAGTGAGATACGAAAGACGATAACGAAAATTTCACATTGAATACAATTCGTAGGCATCAAATTCCATTTTTTTTTTTCGCCATAATTTCTTTAAAAGCTGAATACACGGGGTCAGTCCAAATAAAATAAAATAAAAATCCGATTATAAATTATTAATGCGTATTAATCTTAAGATTACAAAACATTCTTCTTAATCCATTTATTTAGTTTAAACCAGTAACAAAAACGTCGACATTTTCAAATAAATTTAAAAAAAATTCATTAATCATATTTTCGTTCGCAAATTGTCAGTTTAAACAGTTGGTGGCACAATTTTAAGATTTTTTTTTTTTTTAACTAATTTTAAAGTAATTCATGGCGTGAGAATCAAAAAGTTTGTCAACAAAATCAAAAACTAATAAAGTATCCACACCCATAATATTCACCAGCAGCGCAAATCTTTATCTTGATTCCATTTAAACGATTAATATAGAAAATAAAAAAAAATTAATTATTTGGCAGTAAAATAGCAAAAAACATTTTTTTTTAAATGCCACACAAGCCGCTTTATATTTATTGCACAAATAGAAAAACCATTAATTTGCTAGAGATAATTTAAAAAAAGCACCGGTGTTGCAATAACAGAAAACTTCATAGAATAGCAATAAAATTGTCATGAAAAATATTTATTTTTTTTTATTTTAATTATTAATAAAAGAAAAAATTAATTAAAATAAATTAACTTAAAAAAAAAATTTTTTTAAATACAAAACAAAAGAATATTTAAAATTTCGCGAATTTACAAAGTCGTAATTAGTCAAGAGAGAAAGAGATTGTCATGTCGTGACTTTGTTATTTTAACCCCAATACAATTAGTTTTAAATATTTTATTTTTAAGCAAAAGCAAGTGTTTGTGTGCTGTCAGTAATTTAAGGCATAGAACATGAACAGAAACTAGTTCAAATTGTATTACGCTAAAATACGCGTTTTATAGCAAAAATAGATTACAAAGTTTAAATACAACTGAGCAAATATGCGAAAACGTGAAACATCCTATATATTTAAGAGAATACTGACATATATAAAGGCGCGTTTTCTGAAACAGATGCAATAAACCATTTTAGATCAACTAAAACGTCATCTGATTTTATATAATTAATAACTCGTTGCGCGTTTAAGTAAACGAGTATAAATTTGTCATAATATTACAAAACTATAATCTCTTTCGAGAGAAAAATTATTTGTCTTCCTTTGGGTTTTATTTTACTTCAGAGTTTATTCAGTGCGTCTTAAGCCACAGAAAAATTACGCTTCAATCACGCAAGACTATAATGCGCTTAAATCAACTCAGATCAAAATTGAGCTTAGTTTTAGTACAACACAAATTCGAATCCGCATAATATTCAAACATTTGCGCCAACAGAATATTCTCACAACCATGGCTTTAAATCTCTACTGTGTCTAGCTACAAAAACTGTCACAACCAATATTCCTATTAAAATAATGCTGGTGCAGTGATTTTAAATTAATTATTAATTTTGATAAAAAAAATAATAACGATTTCAATCTTTATTTAATCACTGTTGAAGAAAGTATGATATATAACCGTATGATAAATATTCACGAATTAATTTAAAATTTAATTTTCATTTAAAAAAAAAAAAAAAAAAAAATAGAAACAACAAAAAATAAAATTAAAAAAAAAAAAACAAATCAGCAGCAACGATAAGAGCCAACTAAGCAAAATAAATAAATTGTTTGATAAGCAATAAAACAAAAAATAAATAAATTAGCACGTGGTTACTTTATCATAACAATAATAAAAACAAAAAATAAATTAATGATAATAATAATTTTGCATAATATTATTAACATAATAAAGAAAACACAAGACAGAAAAAATAAATAAATATTATTTAATTATTATATGAAGAAAATAACAAAAAAAAAAAATTTAAAGAGATGATAAAAGAAAAGTCTTACCTTCATCAGCTGTCAGGTCGGAAAATTTGATACCACCACTGCAATAATAAATAAAAGAGAGAAAAAAAGAGAAAGAGAAAAAAAAATATAAATATTTTCATATTATAATTATTATCGTTATATATTAAAGTTTTTTTTTTTTTATTATCTTTTATCACATTTTTGTTTCTTTTTAATTAATTTTTTAATCTGTTTTTTTTTTCTTTTATTAATACAATTTACTTTTTATAAACAAACAAAAAAAAATATTTTTAATTTACTCTTTAAACTAAAAGCACTGAGCTGTCATTAAATGTGGCTTAGAATCCGTGTCTTTAGACAAATTCAACTGATATTTGATAGGTTTACCACAGAAAAAACACAAATCAAATATTAATCGCTTTTACTAAAGCCACAGCATTTAAGCCTACATTTTAATAAACTTTATGCATCTAACTTCCATGTATTCAGAGCAAATTAGCTGAGCTTAAGGTACTCATCGAATCAAGTTGAGCAAAGAGACACAACACATCCTTCTTGCGTCTATGTTGCTAAAGCTGAACAATCGTTTGTTTTTTATTTTGTTTAAAGACACAGAAAGTTAAGATAAACATAATATTTATAACAGCTCAGCGTTAAAAAAAAAAATTCTTTATTCTAATTAATTAAACAAGAATTAACACAAATAAACAGACAATTATTATTTATTTTTATTTTATTTATTTAGCGTTAAACAAAAAAAAAAAAAAAAAAAAAAAACTAAAGAATTTTTCATAGATATTTCTTAAATTAAATTTTTAAACATTCTAATAATTCAGCAGAAACAACAAAAAAAAAATATAAATATATATAACAGAAACAAAAAAAGATTTTAATTTTAATTTAATAATTTTTTTTTTTTAATTAAAACAAAAAAAAAAAAAAAATTATGACAAAAATTAATTTTTATTCATTAAATATGAATAAATATTTTTTCTTTATTTATTATTAAATATTTTTTTTTTTTATGTAAGAGACATTTTATATAGCTCGTACCTGAGAAGTACCGTAGCTGTTTCAGGCACTCGGAACACCTGGAAAATTATGAACCAAGAAAGCAAATTATGCCTTTGCCAACAACAAATTCTTTTTTTATTTTATTTTTTTATTTTATTTTAAGACAAACAAAATATTTTAAATTTTTTTTTGGTTTTTGGTTTGGTTTTTGTGTGATTTAATAATTTTTTTTTATTTGAGAGATTTTTAATAATAATAATATTAATAATAATTATGATAAAGATATATGGGGGGAGTTTGTTTATGGGTGTTTTTTTATAATCAAATTAATTAAATTTTTTCTTTTTTTTTTTTGTAATATTTATTGAATAAAAATAAGATTTTTGTAAACTAATGTAAAATACTCAACGTTAATTCTAAACTAATAATAATAATTAATAATAATCAGGTAAATCTAGTTTATTTATTATTTGTTACATGTGTAAATGCTATAATCAAAAGTTTACGCACAATGAACGGAATGATAACGTAAGAAATGTCACTTAAGATCTTTTAAATAAAATAACTAACTAAATTTTCAGTAATCAGTAATTTCATTTATAAAACTTTTCAATGAAATTTCCCAAGTCATCATCGTACATAGGAGAGCCATAAAGTACAATTTTTATACACTGCGACTTGTCTTACAATTAAATGATAGTTGTTCAAGCATCCAAGTCACTCTTTAGGTGATTGACTCAATCAAATATCATTTAAAAAAAACCCAAAACAATAGTCTAACCAACAGTTTATAAAAAGGTCTTTTCCTTGGTAAAATGGTATATTTAAACAACACAATTTATTACAGGAAAAACATACAGAAATCTTAATTAATCTTAATTTAAAATAATAACCAAAAAAAGTACCAACATTTACTAGGTTTTTTCTAAAATAAATTTATATTCATGACACGTTAGATGGCTATGGTACTGGTGTTAAGTAAAGTAAAGTAAAGTAAAGTAAAATAAAAATAACTACAGAGTATTAATAAAGTTTTAAACCATGTTAATACATAAATAATTATTAAACGTGATTTATTAAAAAAAATTAACAAAATTTAATCAAATAAAAATCACAGACTTACATATAAAATTTACTCTCTGTGTTTAAATTTACTTAAAACGATAAATAAACACAATTCTTATGTGTATAAAATTTCTTTGAAAGCAAATATTATTAATGTAAATAATATTTCTGATAAATAATTAAAATAAATAATTTATAATAGGAAACTGTTTAGCATATATTGGATTTCATTACAAAAAAATAAAAAATAAAATTAAATAAAAAAAATTTCCGATATAAATAGAATTTGCTGTACATTATTAGTAATGGAAAATTTAACGTGTTAATTAATGTGATGTTTAAATACCATCCATATTACATTGTTTATTATTAATATAAATTATAATTATATTTGTTTAATTAAGGCCAGTTTGATGACGCAAAGTTTCATAGTGATTTAAGATCAACAGATACAATCATAAAAGTTTTGTTGATTTGAATTCACTACAATTTTTGCATCACCAAATGACACTTAACTATCTATCCACGAAACCGTTAATTATTTTAATTTAAAAAAGCAAGTTTTCAAAAAATTAATGTATAAAACGTTTATTTAACTAAACTAAATTCAATTAAAAATTTATGTGTCTTTGGCTATAATACTGAAACGTTCGATTACGTTCGTACAGAAACTTTAAATCAGTATACCAAGATAATTTTTCTGCACGCACTTATATCCTAAGCACAATGGACGTAAGAATAACGTAACAAACGTCACCTAAAAGTTTTTAAATGGAATTACTAGTAAATCCCATTACATTTACATTAAAGTAAACGTGTGTTAAGTTATCCTTAATTGAATTGTGCTTAAGCATGTGATACATTTCAGCAACCATTCGCCTTATAACTTTAAAAAACATCCTATAAAATTATTATTAAACCAAAATAGTACTATAGGAACGTTGACAAAAGTAAAAAAAAAAAAAAAATAGGAACTTTGTTCATGTAAATTTAGGATTTTATTTTCTTTTAAATTCATTTTGTTTATATTGTAACCCACCTTCCATCCGAGATTCTCAAAAAATGTGCAAAGTCTTGCTTGGCCAGTTGTTTTTCCGCCACATGGTCCTATAGTTTAATTAAGTTTTTTTTTTTTTTTTAAATAATAAAACAAAAATGATTAATATTGATTTTTTTTTTTTTTACATTAATTAATTAATAAATTAAAAATATCATATTTTTTCCACACATGTTTTTCTTTAATTTAATAACAAAGATAAACAAAAATGTGTACGAAAAAAGAAATTTCCATTTATGGTGATTTTGTTTGTGTCTTTGCTAATTATTGTTTTTTTTTTTTTTTTTTTTTCGGTTTTTGACAGGATGTTTGTTTATTTATTTAACAGAAAAAATAATGCTAATACGCCAAAAAAAAAAAACAGCAAAATAATTAAAAAATATTAAATTAAAGTGCAGTTGAACTTAAAAATAATAATAATGAGGATGGGATGTCAATGTGCCAAGAAAACAAAGTTCGTTAAAAGAATAGAAAACCGCAACGCGATTGTGTAATTAAACCTTCTTTACTATTATTTTTTATTTATTAAAATTTCAACAGACAAAACAATATAAGAAAAAAAAAATGATGAAATCGCATTTTATATAAAATAATAATAATAAAAAATCACAAGGACCTCGAAAAATCCTTAAAATATCAATTAATTGAAAAAAAAAAAAAAACCAAAAAAAAATAATAGAGGTGAAATGTATTTTAAAATTTCTTTTTCAATAGATATGTATGTGTGGTGAATAAAATACAAAAATAAAACATGGATAAAGCCTCCTAACACTTGGTGTGTATTCTGTTGGTCTGCTGTTTCTTTTGCTTTATAATTTCAGTTTATTATTAACCAAAGAAATAGAAGGAAAAAAAAGAAGCAAAGCAAAGCACATGACTTGATTTTTAAAAATAGAAGGGACTTCATGGTGTGATTATTTATTTATAATAAAAAAAAAAAACGAAAAACAATACAAAAAAGTATTTTTATTTTCTACGTACGTAAATCCCGTGCAAGATCATTTTCTTTTTTTGCAAATAAAAAAATTTTAGCAAAGAAAACAAAATTGACGTCCACACGTCAAAAAATTTTCGTTCTTTGCTTTTCCTCGGATCAACATAATTTATTTTTAATGAACGATAATTTTGTAATGTTTTAATGATGGGTAAAAGACATGTTATTGTTAAATAAACAATTTCACACGACTTTAATAACATAGAATTATGCTGCGTTTTGGGTAAATTAACGAAAAATGCGCTTTTAAATGGAAAAGAAAAGAAAAAAACAAAACTCGATCGACCACATGCTTTTACAAATAAATGTGTCTCGACTATTTTTTTTTTTACACAAGCACCACGTTGCGTACCGTAGTATATAAAGGAAATGTTTAGCAGCAAGTTAATAGCTAGTCATCGATGACAGGTTTTCTTCTGCTTTACAAACAAAAGGGATTTTTTTTTTGTGTTGAATACACAAGCGTAATTATACCAGTTGATAGTAACGCAATGATTAAAAAACAAAAATGTTTAAAGGAAATGCGAATTTTGATTATAAAAAAGAAAACAAAAATTCTATTTAATTCGATTACTCATGAAAAATAACCAAAATTAATAAACAAACAAACAGCACGTAATTTCAGAGAAATTTATTAGAATTATTTGTGATTTGTGATAAATAAAATCACATTTTTTATAACTCATCATTAGGATGTCAATTAAGATTTCAATGTAAAAACATTTCTATTGCATGCCAAAAAAAAAAATTAAAATTAAATCAATGAAATTTTTAAATTTGACATTAGAAGGAATTTTTCTATTTTTTTTTTATTTGATTGATAAAGGATTTTCAATGTTCTTATTATTATTTTTTTTAAAAGAAAAAAAAAAGTGACACTGGTTATAGCGGGCAAATAATATTAATTATTATAAAAATGTATGCGTGTATGTATGTATATGTTAAATATTTACTTTAAATTAAAACTTGTGATAATGTAATGTTGCGATAGGCAAATATGTATAATCAGCCGCGTTTTTCGATCATTTACACAGTGTGTGACTGAATACTTTTGACGGGCACATGGTTATTCATTTTTTTTTTCTTTTTTACTTTTTCAAGGCAAACCGAAAAAACCACATGGCATAAATGGAAATTTTTTCTTTTTTTTTACTTTTTTCGCAATACAAAATTTCTTAATTTCGCGACAAAAAAAGAAAAAAAAAATTCAAGTTCACTCACCCCCAGTTAATACTAATCTGTAAACTCTTTTCTGTTGATTTGTTGTTGATGTCTCCATTTTGGATGTAATTTCCTTCGTTTTTTATTTAAAGAAATTAAAAATAAAATTTTCCCTCAAAGAAAATTTTCCAATAAAAAAAATTTTATTTATTTTTTTTTCCTCTTCCGTTCACTTTTTTTTTTTAACCACACTTACGGAAAATTAAATTATAAAACGGAAAATAATTTAATTTAATTATTAAAAAAAAAAAAAAAACAAACAAAAAGAAGATTTTTTTTAAAGAAAAAACAACCGAAAAAAACACTTAAAAAAAATTTATAATTAAATAAATTTTATTTTATATCAAATATAAGTTAACTGAACCATTTTTGTTGATTTTTTTGTTTTTGTTTGGGGTTCTGTTGTTATTTTTATGTTATGGACTTGATATGTTGTCGCTTTGACGATTCTGCCACAATTATTATTTAATTTTAGTATTCTTTTTTAATTTTGTATCACCATACACAACGTAACTTTAATCTCCAATTACTTGACACTAAATGCCTTGGATTGTGGATCACCTAATATTCTTAGCTGATTTATACAATAAATTTTTATTCAGCAACATATGTATTTTCCGCTAGTTTATTTATGTATTTTTTAATATATATATTTTTTTTTTGTAACAAAATGAAAAATAATTATATTTTCTTAGTGTGAAGTGGATTAGTTATTTTTTTTTTTTATTATTTTTCTTTTTTGATTCCTTGTGTGATTCGTCGATCTTCGTTACATTTGATAAAATAACAATATTCAGATAAGATATGAAAAATAAAAAAAATAAAACAAAAAAAAAACTTATTTAACACAATACATTTGTATTGAATGTAATATTAATATTTCTAATAATAATAATAATACATTTAAAGGAAAATAATAATAATAATAATAGATTAAACAAAACACACAAGTTTATTTTTTAAAAGTACAAATAAATGTAATGACTGATTGCCAGCCATCGCATATCTATATTACTTGCGATTGCGCTATTTACACTTGTGTGCGAATTTTTTTTTTTTAATACTGACAATTATATTTTTGACATGTGCCTTTAGCTATAGCTCGCCATTATTAAAACAAAAAAAGAAAAAACGAAATTTAACTTATCGATTATGTTTAGGGATATTTTATTTTTATTAGTTGGTATAAATGTTAAAATTTTCTAAAAAAAAAAACAATTTTTAAATTAATGACGATATTTATATAATTATAATTTTTTTAAATAAAAACACAGAAAAAGAATTTTTTTTTTTTGTATTAATTATTATTTAAATTCTATTTACAAATTTTAATGGGATACCAATTTCTAGTAATTTGTCTTTATTTAATTTTTTCATCGATGGTAAATAATTTTGTAAGGCTTCCCAACAAATAACACTTAGTTTTGGTATATGCGTCCACATTTGAAACATATCATTTGTCCGTGTATTCTGATCATCTCCTCCTTTTATTCCGCCATAAATATACATTGCACCGTCTGTCGTGATAACGGCATCATGGAAAAACAATGGCCTTGGAAGTTTTGCATTTTTATATAGCTTCCAAATCATATTATTTAAATTTAACTTCCAAATATCACGAAAACGTTTTGTTTCATTGTATCCACCTGCGATTATGACATCAATTCCATTGTCTGTGTTTAATTGCACCAATGAATGACATTTACGTGATAATGGATAGCCCCCATTTATTTGTACACTTGTATCAGGCTTTGTTTTTATATGTTTCCACTTATTATTCTCGAAATCAAAACAAGGAACGTCAATTAAATCATGTGTTAACTCGCTTGTACCGCCTCCAAATAAATAAACATAACTTCCATCATATGCTATTTCGTGACGGTATCGTCCTTTAGGATCATCATTTACTTCACTGCACGTATATACATTTTCCCATGTTCGTGATTTTAAACTAATTCTACAAACAAACAAAAAATTGAAATTATTTATCAAAAACTATTACACAACTTATTATCATCCTGCTAATAATTGCAAAAAAAAAAAAAAAAAATTAAATAAAAATTGTTACAAAATTAATGTAATAAAAATAGCAACAATTACCTTTGTATATCACATGAAAAATAATAACCATTTGTACCACCAATAATATATAAATAATTATTATGATAAATTATTGCTTGACCATAAGTTTTTTCTGGTAGATTACCATCTGTATTTATTTTTATTAATTTATTATCTTTACTCAATGGTGAATAAATGTATAAATCATTAGAGCAACGAAAACCAAATGGTATTCCACTGCCACCATAAATCTAAAATATTTTCAATAAAAAAAAACAACAAATAATTAATAATAAATTTAATTAATAATTCACAAGGAAACAAGGATTACCATTAATAATTGTCCAACTTTTAACATAGAACTGGATGCTAATTGAGTTGGCATATCATCACTATTACTTAATAATAAATTCCATTCATTATTTATAATATTATATTTCCATAATTCTTTAAATAATGGTAAAACTGTGTCTACATCAGGATTATAACCACCAAATAAATATATATCAGAATCATTTAATATAACAGTTCTATGGCCACTTCTAGACTTCGGTAAACACTGATTCCTTAAACTACTATCACTAAAATTAATTTTTTTTAATTTATACGGATAAAATGTATAATTTTTCGTTTTATTCATTATTGTCTTTTTATTATTATTATTATTTATTTTCATAAGTAATTTCTTTACAATAACAATATTTTTTATTGTTTCTAATAATTTAATTATAAAAAAGAGAATTATTTTTATGATTTTATTTATCATAACTTCGTTTAATTATTAATTTAAATCCCATTATAATGAATTTTTTAATTTTTTCTTTTTTTCCGTCTGATGTGTTGTTTCTTTTTAAATTATTAGTTTTAAGGTTATTATTATTACTTAATTATTTTTATTTAACTTTCTTTTTCTTTTTTAGCTTTAATTAATTATATTTTAGTCTTTCGATTTTTTTTTATTTCAATGTATCAAATATCACAAAACAGCTGCTATGAAACATACACAAAACTAGCTTGACTACTATGATTATGCGATCAAAAAAAAAAAAAAAAAATTATTTGAGATGTGCAAAAGGCAATTAAATTATTATATTGGTACCATAAGAAAATATGAAAAAATATTTTAAAAGCGAGATAAACGTATAAATTTACATTTTACTTTTCTTTTTTTATTATTATTAAAAAATATTTTTATTTAATCAAAAAATTAAATGAAATATTATTGAATACGATAACAAATCATTTAATATATATTTTTTTATTTAATTAAATTAAATTCTATGACGAACATAAAAAAATGTCGTCATGACCACAGGGAATAACTAAATTCAATCAAACCATTTATAATTCTATTTTTCTTTTACTTTTAATATTATTTACAAATATTTTTCTTATTAATTTATAATTAATTATTTGTATGTTATTTAATTATAAATAATAATTAAAACAAATATATTAATGTTATTTAGAATTATTAATTGAATAATGAATTTAAATACCACACTTATGTTGGCATGTTTGTACCAACATTTAACAATAAAATTTATTATGTGGGACAACACTAAACTCATCAGTAATAAATGTTTGGTTGATGTTTTTGTTACGTTTAATTTAAGAGAATAAAAATAAAAGAAACATCTTATTAATTAAAAACTAATTTCATTTAATTAAAAGTTATTATCTGAAGTAAATTAAAATGTCGCTTATATGCGCAAGTAAGTATCTTATTTATATATATATACTTTGTAATCTAAAAAAAAAGTCATCATGTTTCTGTATGACATTTGAAATTTTTTAGGTTAAATTTATAATGCCGCTTAGAAATAATTTTGTTCCCTTTTCTTTTTTAAGTTACAAATGAGGTTCCAGAATTTCCAGTCATCTCACCCTCATCTGGTGCTATATTCGAAAGACGTATAATTGAAAAGTATATCCTTGAAAATGGATGTGACCCGATTAGTGGTCAAGAATTAAAAGTTAAAGAATTAATCGAAGTTAAAAGTTAGTTGAAGTATATAAATTAATATGTGAACTTACTAAAATTTCTGAATTACTTTTAGCTCCGCCAATCGTTAAACCAAAACCTCCAAGCGCAACAAGTATTCCAGCAACTCTTAAGTCAATGCAAGATGAATGGGATGCATTAATGTTGCACACATTTACCCAAAGACAACAATTACAAACAGCAAGACAAGAATTAAGTCACGCACTTTATCAACATGACGCTGCATGTCGTGTTATTGCTCGTCTTAATAAGGAAGTAACAGCTGCGCGAGAAGCTTTAGCTACATTAAAACCACAAGCTGGTATTGTTGCAGCACCGCAAGGTGTACAACAACCATCTATTGCATCAGAAGCCGGTGGATTAGCATCTCAACCAATAGAACAAGCTGGAATGAGTCAGGAAGTTATACAGAAATTACAAGACAAAGCAACTGTATTAACTCAGGAGCGCAAAAAGCGTGGACGTACAGTACCAGAGGATTTAATAACACAAGAAAAAATACGAGGTTTCATGACACTCGCCTCACATCCAGTAAGTTGTTTTAAATTATTACAAATTTTAAATAATTTATAATCTTTTATTTTTCTAGGGTCTCCATTCAGCTAGTGTTCCTGGTATTTTAGCTCTTGATATAAATATATCAGATCATAGTAAAATATTAACTGGTGGCAATGACAAAAATGCCACAATATTCAACAAAGATACGGAGCAGATTGTAGCTATATTGAAAGGACATACTAAAAAAGTTACACGGGTTATTTATCATCCAGAAGAAGATACAGTTATTACCGGGTCGCCAGACACTACAATTCGTATTTGGAATGTGCCCACGTAAATAATTTTAATTCATTTAAATATTGTAAGTTTTTATAATTTGCTATTTTTCAGATCACAAACACAGTTATTATTACGTTGCCATGATGGTCCAGTAACTGGTTTATCGTTGCATCCAACTGGTGATTATGTTTTATCAACGTCTGCTGACAAGCATTGGGCATTTTCCGATATTCGTACTGGACGCTTGTTAACAAAAGTTATGGATACTGCTGAAGTTGGATTAACAACTGCACAATTTCATCCGGATGGTTTGATTTTTGGTACAGGCACAGAAGATTCCCAAGTCAAAATTTGGGATCTTAAAGAACAAAGCAACGTAGCCAATTTCCCAGGACATACTGGTCCGATAACAGCCATTTCTTTCTCGGAAAATGGTTACTACTTGGCAACAGCGGCGGATGATGCTTGTGTTAAGCTATGGGATTTAAGGAAATTGAAAAATTTCAAAACAATACAATTGGAAGATGGTTATGAAGTTAAAGATTTGTGCTTCGATCAAAGTGGTACATATTTAGCCATTGCTGGTACAGATATTCGTATTTATTTGTGCAAACAATGGCAAGAGCTAAAATCGTTTACAGATCATACAGCTATGGCAACTGGTTGTAAATTTGGTAAAAACGCTCTATATTTAGCATCAACAAGTATGGATAGAACTTTGAAGTTATACGGCATTGAATAAATCAGATTGAATTTCATTTTTATTAACTGTAACTTTATATAATAACGAAAAATAAATAATTTCTTGTAATTTAAAAATAAATTTTATTTTATTTTATTTTGTGTGTCCTAAACGGTGTGAAATATTATTCAAACTAAAGTGACTAGAATACTCGGTGTAATATCGATAAAAATGTTTCCTATTGTATCACATGTTTATGTCGAGTAAAAAAAGAAAAAAAAGTTTATGTCAAAAACAGCTGAGAATAAATATTCATTTAATTATTATTTCAATTCAACAAAAAATATCTTAAAATAAAAAGTTAATTATGCTAAAGCCAAAAGTATTAACCCAAGTCTTGGGACAAGCTAATACTGGTGGTGTTGAAAATACATTGTAAGTTACTATTGTGTTATAATAAATAATAATTGTATAACAAAAACAATAATTAATTTTAAGATTATTAAATCATGAGGGAGCACTACTGGCATACTCTGGTTATGGTGATCGTGACGCACGGGTAACATCAGCAATTGCTAGCAATGTATGGGCTGCATATGAGAAACATGGACGTAATGCATTCCGAGAGGATCGCCTACAATTTATATTACTTGAATGTGAAAACGGTTATGTTGCGATAACTCAGGTTGCAAATTTATTACTTTGTTTATATGCAAAACAATATGTGGGCTTAGGTATATTAAAACAGAAGGCAGCGGCCTTAGCAAACTATTTAGAAGGCCCGTTAAAGGCAATCGCAACGTCATAATCAATAGTGCAATGAATCTTATTATTTTTTGTATTTAATAAAGGAATATTTTTTATTTATATTTAATTTTGTCAAAATATTTAAATTAATATTCTTTGCATAATCCTTAATCTCTTTACAAAAGGTCTCCTCATCCTTTTTATCCATTGAGATGTACGTTTTTGTCTCGAAATATATCATGCACTTCTCCGCCATCAAATTGATAAATTTTTCATTGTCGTTTATAAATTTGTAATAATTACTGCCAATAAAGATTTGATTGAACTTCTGCTTAAACTCAGTGTTGGTAAAAATTTTTAGAACCTCATCAACTGGTAAGAAAAATAAATTGAAATTTTTATTCACTTCTACCATTGGTTTGTTGTACTGCTTTAGTTCCGTTGGATCATCATTAGTTACTACTGGCAATAATTTACCTGATTGCAGATAAACTGAACCGTATTGATGCGTATCTCCACTCTGATGAACGTACTCCTCTTGCTCTTGAATTTCATAGATTATTTCGTATAAATTCCGTTCTGTTATATCCGTTGCACGAAATTGATTATTACCATGATTAGATTGAAGCATTTTCTCATCTTTTGAATAAATACCAAAAGGTATATACGGCCCGATTATCATATCGCCTAGATACCCTCGATGTCCATAATTATTACCATTTTTAAAAACACAAGTCGCAAAAGATTTATTCGGCTTTGTATATTCAAATTCAGGGAATGTAAACGCAATTCCGTTTTCACGAAACTGTTTATATTCCTGTGGACAAATCTGATTAAGGCCATTGTCTTTTAATTTCATTTGTAAATCCCAGTCAAAAGCTCCTGATCTATAATCGTATCGAGTTCCTAGAGTTTTTCTCACTCTATTATCCCAGTCTTTGATTATATCATACTGGTTTTCAACTTTAGTATTTATCCAATAATTGAAAATATTCTCCAAAGAATCACGTTCCCTGTACTTTAGCAAATCAAAATTATAAAATGGAGCAATTGTTTTACAATAATCTAAATTTGTAATTAAATTAATTAAAAATGGTGTTTTGCTTAGCATATAATTATGGGAAGTTGGACGAAGTAGGCTGTTCCCATAGATATCCATAAACATGTGTGTTTTTCCACGAACTGATATATCATCCGAATTCTCAAATATTATTGATAATAATAGCAAATTTCTGGCCAACACCTCCATACAGCCGTCAATTACATAAATATTTATTTTCACATTTTTATATTTATATAGTTTGGATAATGTTAAAATTATATGACGCAGATCACCACCACCATATTGTAAAATATTTATCTCATTTTCCTCCTCCTCATTCCAATTAATGTGTGTTTTGTAATCTTCAATAAAATTAATTGGTTCACTAAAACCCCAATACATTTTCGATTTTAAATTAACAGATTAGAGATAATAATAAATTAATTAATTAACAGTAAAATGGCAAATATTTCTAAATTGATTAAACAAAAAACTGTTGCCCCGGAAACAGTTTACTTTGTTTACATTGGAAATCAAATAAAAAAATCCATGCTTCAAACCATTCTAATAAAAATCAAAATATCAGTAAAATGGACTAATATTTTTGGTCAATTTACACAAACCTTCACACTATTAAAAAACCAGACAGAGGTTATGTTTAACCAAAATTAGTTTTCAATAAATATAAAATGTTAAAAATAATATTTAATAGTTTAAATAGAAATAATAAATGTTTATTTAATATAATAAATAATAATAAAAGTTATTTACAAATAAAAAATGTTTATTCAACAACAAAAACCGTATCAAGTGCATTACCAACACTTGATGCTATTAAAAATCCTGATAGTGATAGAACATTAAAAATATTACAATTGGAACTTGATGTGTTATATCAAGAAGGACACAAGGTACCAAATCCGGAAAATTTAAGAAAAGATGATTGGGATCAGTTATTAATGCTAAAATCTCGATCAGCACGTCGGAAGTTTTATACATTTTTATTCCATAAGGAAAAAAAGAAGGAAAACATTCAGCTAAAGAAAGATATTAGGAAGCAAGAAAATATTGAACGTAATTTACAATTGGCTGAAAGTAATAAAACAAATGATCATATTATTTACGGTTTAATGCATACATCGTTTCTATTAAGGATTTATGATACAACGATTAACCATTGGCAGAATAGTCGGTTAGTTTTTGGTTATACTCAACCAAGGGACTGTAATAAATTTTTATATTTATTTTTAGATTAGTTACCGCAATGCAGTTTGGACAAAAAATTGTATTGGACTGCTCCTATGATCAATATATGACACAACGTGAAGCAATAAATACAGCCAAACAAATAATGATTTTATTCTCGGAAAATCGTAATCACATAAATCCTTATGATATACATTTATGTAATTTAACACCGAATAGCACAACAATAAAATATCTATTGAAACACATACCAACGTTATTAGACAAAGAATTTCCATTAAATGTACATGAACAGAGTTTTATGGATATATTTCCGAAGGAACAATTAGTTTACTTAACACCACATTGTAAAACCGATTTGAATCAATATAGTCATGATAATGTTTACATTATTGGTGCAATGGTGGATAAGGTAAATCAATTAGAGACACAATTAGAATAGTTGATTTACTATAAATACTCTATTTTTAGGTAAATAATGAACCATTATCATTAGGTAAAGCAAAGCAATTGGGGTTAAAAATGGCTAGATTGCCATTAGATAAATATTTGCAATGGGGCGACGGTTCTGGAAAGTCATTAACCTTAAACCAAATGACAAATATCATGCTGGACATGAAAACTTACAACAACTGGGACACGGCATTAAAACATGTTCCCAGAAGGAAATTATATTTTGATAAGGAAAATTATAATAATGTGAATAGAACAAAATACAATGAGGATGATATTCCTGATAATGAGATTATTCCGAAAACTTACAACAACAGGGATACGGCATTAAAATATGTTCCCAGAAAGAAACTGTATTTTGATAGAGAAAATTATAATAGTGTGAATAGAACAAAATACAATGAGGATGATAATACTGATAATGAGATTATTCCGAAAAATAATTATAAAATGGATGTAAGTAAATTGGGCGCGAGAACAGACACAAACAAAACTTACAACAACAGCAGCAGATATTTCACGGAACCAACAGGATATAATAATAGGGATAAAACAAAGAAATTTAGTAAAAAAATTATAATACCAGATTTATTTGATAAATAATCAATTATATTCCTATTATAAAACTATGTAATTTAGAAGTTTAAATCAATAATTAAAAATAGAAGTTTCCTCCAAGTAAGCGTTTTGCATTTGCATTTAATTCCTTCGTCGTCGTACACGGGATATACGCCAAGCGTTTGGTTCTTCATATTTATTATACAGCGGCTCCAAACGTTGATTCTTTTTGAATTTACTTAATTTCGTTGGATCAGAGAATTTAAAGAATGACGATGCAAACTCCACTAACCACTTTGGATCAATTGTTGTCACTTCTCTCATATATTCTTTAGTTGTTTGTACTAATTCATGGTAAACAACCCATTCCGGTTGACGATTGAACAACGCACTCGATGGATGTATATAGACAACCTGTGAATCGACTAGAGTGCGATAACCCTCTTGTGGATCCTTTTTAGCAGCATTTCTAAAGAAACCAGAACAAATGGTTTTTTGAACGCGTACCGTATTTTTGCCAGCAGACACCACATCTAATTTATGCCTGAAATAATAAAATAAAATAAAATTATTTTCTCAAAATTATATTCAGTAAGTAAAAATATATTTACCTGTCCATGATGCCAAGCAATTGCTTTCGCACATCTTGTGCCCGCTTCAAAGTACGTATTTGTACAAAATTTTCATAACACCATGCATTCGAGAATTTATTATTTTTCCAACTATTATACACAGCCAATAGGGTTAAGTGATCACCTTCGGCCTGATTAAATTTAGCTTTTTTCTGATCGGCCAACGATTGTTTATCCTTTGGTCGATAGAATACATTTTGAACACTCAACATCGAGACAATCGTTAATATTTCGTCGGAACATTGCAATGCAACAGACATGATGAGTATTTTCGATAGATTTGGTTCCAATGGAAACTCAGCCATACGTCTGCCAAGACGTGTTAATAAGCCCTCATCGTCTAATGCTGATAATGAATGTAATTGTTCTAAAGCCATTACTAATGACTCCACTGGTGGCGCGTCCATGAAATCAAAATGCAATAAATCATTTATTCCCATGGTTTTTAATTGTAAAACGGTTGTAGCTAAATTTGTTCTCTGAATCTCAGGAACTGGTGTTGGTAACATTTCATCACGATATGCACGTTCAGTGTACAAACGGTAGCATTTTCCAGGTCCTGTGCGTCCGGCACGACCTGCTCTTTGTTTGGCTGCTGCTTGTGAAATAGGAGTTACAACAAGCGAATCCATACCGGTCTTTGAATTATAAACTTTTTGTTTCACGAATCCAGGATCAACCACATAGTAAATACCATCAATAGTCAGTGATGTCTCAGCAATATTGGTAGCAATAACAACTTTACGGCTACCTGCTGGCGCGGGCTCAAAGATACGAGTTTGCATTTCAGACGGCAGCGCAGAATATACGGGCAAGATAATCAATTCAGGAACATCCGGTCCCAATGATTTCATACGCTCATATAAAATTTCACAGGCTGTGTCAATCTCTTCTTGACCAGTTAAAAACAACAAAATATCACCCGGTGGTTCTCGTAAATGAATTTGCATAACCGTTATCAACGATGCATCTAAATAATCTGTTTCTGGCTCTTTTGTGTATAAAATCTCTACTGGAAACGCTCTGCCAGGTATTGTGAAAATTGGAGCTTCAAAGAAATACGACGAAAATTTAACGGCATCCAATGTAGCTGAAGTTACGATTAGTTTTAATTCTGGGCGCTTTTGTACAGCTTGCTTCAATAATCCAAAAAGAACGTCAGTATGAATTGTGCGTTCATGAGCCTCATCCAACATAATAACTGAATACGATTTTAAATCAAGATCCATTAGACATTCACGCAACAACATACCATCTGTCATGTATTTAATAACGGTCTCAGGACTAGTACAATCCTCAAAACGAATTGTGTAACCAACTTCTTGTCCTAAACGGCAACCAAATTCTTCGGCGACACGTTTTGCAACTGACATTGCTGCCACACGCCTAGGCTGTGTACATCCAATTTTCCCGCGAGCAGTAAAACCTGTTTCAGCTAAATACTGCGTTATTTGAGTCGTTTTCCCTGAACCTGTCTCGCCAATAACAATCAATATTTGATTGTCAGACACAGCTTGGATTAAATCATCACGTAATTTAAATATGGGTAGGGACTGACGCTGTTCAATTAGAGTCATGTCAGTCTTTTTACCAAAAGATGATTTTTTACCACCAATAACGTGTTTTTTCCATTCTGGTACTTCTTGTGGTGCCATACCAACACCTCGTACGTTTGCAGCTAGTGCTCGGCTGTCCTCTATAAAGAAAATTCAAATCATTTGTTAGGCGTTTCTTTCAAAGTTACTACAAAAATATTTACTACCTTCTGGCAATGGATCAATCCAGTTTTTGCTTAAACTTGTTGGAATAGTATCCATTTCTTGTTCACGCTGTAGCATTTTCTGTTCCCGACGTTCTTTTGCTAGGGCTGACTGCATCATAGCTGCTTGTGCTAAACTTCCATCAGGATTTTTAACAATTCTCACAGGTGATAAATCATGTAAAGCGCGACCATGGCCTTGTAAAAATGGTGGCTCTTCTTCTACAATCTCAATTTCTATATCAGCTTCATCGTCTTCATCTTTTGGCAGAAGACTAAAATATCAAAAGATTCATTAACAAAACTATTTAAAAAAATAATAATAATATTCTTACCCCGTCTCATCATCGAAATCGGGTAATTCACTTCGATCAATAACGCCAGAAGATATCATTTGTTTGATTTCCCAACGTTCCGGACTAGATATTCTTGTCACACGTTTTCGTGACTCATCTTCATCGCCATCTAAGTTACCTTGTAAATGTAACATAGAGGTTCCACCAACTGGACGATCAGGATTTCTTGACAACAAGTCGTTATCAGGTTGTAAATGAGCATGAGATGCAGGATTTAAATCTCTTCCATTATCTTGATCAACTTCTTTCATTGATAAGGAAACTTTTTGGCCAGCTATTGACATAACCTTAACTCGTACATTATTACCTCGCGACACAACATCAGAAACATTTGTAACGCGTCCCTCTGCTCTTAACTGTGAAATGTGAACTAAACCTTCCCAACGTTTACGTAATCCCATTAATTGTACAAAACAACCAAATGGAACTATGTTTACTACTTTGCCACTGTAAATCTGAAAATAGAATTTAGTTAGAAGCGTGAAACAAAAATGAATGAAAAGTTTACCTTTCCGGCATCTGGATCGTCTTTCATTGTGGCTGATAGTGCAGGATCAGCGTTTTTATCTAAAGAATTACTTCTGTTTCTATGATTTCTATCCTTGGATCGACTTCTACGTTTTCTTGGAGATGAACTTCTGTTCCTATCACGTCTATCACGATTTCTGTTTCTCGATCTACTTCTACTTCTGCGCCTGTCATGTTTCGTATCATTTGATCTGCTACGTTCTCTTCTACTAGTTCTAGTTCGTGATCTACTTCTTTCTCTTCGATGATCTCTGGATCTGGGATGCATTTTAGTACGATCTCTAGAATGACTACGTTTACGATCATTTGATCGACTTCGATGCCTATTTCTATCACGTGAACTACTTCTGTGTCTTCCTGAACTTTTTTCACTTTTATTCTTTACATCTGCTACTTTGGAACTTGAAGGTGCTAACGCTTCTAATTCAGCCATCATGTCATCCACTACATCCTTTTTAACTATAGGTTTTATATTTTTGTCTTTTTCATTTTCTTCTTCTGGTTCTTCCTCATCACTGTTTTTGTTTAATGGATGTTGAACTTCATTTGGTATTGCTAAACCGGGAAATTTTGTTGCCAAAACATTAACATTTTTTGATTGTCCGCTTATATCATTATCGATTATGCCGGATTTCGGCGGTTTCATCAATTGGATTATACGTAATAAATTTGATATAAATGAATCTGAGAATTCAGCACCATTTTCTAATAAAACCTTTTTAAATGATTCAAAGGATGAATTCTTTTGCGCTATATCAATTATAAACTCGGCTATAATAAAGAATTTGTTTGTTAGTAATTAATGAAAGAAAAATAAATTAAAAAAAAACCTAACCTAAATCTTTATCATTCAATCCCAAATGATTATCTAGCTCCGTACAGATTTTAGATACCAGTGATAAATGTTCCAATCTCTCCAATTCATCCATTTTTATAATAGAATCTTTAAATTATAAAAATTACAATAATTTTTATTTATTATTCTTAAATTATAACTAAAAACACTTTAAAACGTTTCAATGTTTATATGCAGCACAAACAAAACGTCAAAAATGCTTTACAAGCTTCATCTGTCATATGCTAAAATGATAATTCGTAACTAGTATACACAAGTAACTGGTATACATTTGTTTATATTTCATGCGGTAAAATAACCGCTATCTAAAATTTATATTTTAAATTTTTTTTCGGTTTTTAAGTTTAGCATAATTTCATGCTATAGAAACATTTTTAATTAGATTTAAAATAAACAGAATTAATAAAACAAAATTAGGGAAAATAAAAAAATAAATAAAATCTGGATGAAGGTTAAAAGTTGAAAAGAACATAAACCAAACGGAAGGATGTAAGTAATTAAACACAATATTTAGAAAATATTTAGTTTTTTCTAATTAAAAAGAAAAAAAATGTTTTTAATTAAGTTGTACTGAAATTGACTTTTTAATTAAGTGTTTTTTTTTTTTACAATAATAATAATTTTAGAAAAAAAAATACAAAAAATCAATGGTTCCATCCAGGATCGAACTGGAGACCTTCTGCGTGTAAAGCAGACGTGATAACCGCTACACTATGGAACCCACATGTATATTGTGTTTAAAAACAAAACTAAAACAAAATATTTATGCTGCTCAACAAAAAAACTTTTTAATAAAAAAAAAAAAAATTAATAAATATTTATATCATATCTGTAGCATTAAAAAAAAAAATGTTTTTTAAAGAAAGAAAAAGAAAAAAAAAATTATTTCAAAGTTGTTTTTCACACACAACGATTACGAAAAAACGGATTGAAAATATTAATACAAACAGCAACAGCAACAGCAAAAAAGAAAAAATAAAATTCTTATGAGAAAAAAAAAAAAAGAAACGAAAGAAAAAAAAGTCTGCTTAAAGCTATATGAACGAAAACATCAAAAGTATATACAAAATAGAAAATTAAAAAAAAACCTCAACCAAAGTTAGTTTAAAAAAACATAAGAAACGTGTATGTTGTGTATGTTTTTGTTGTTCTGTATTATTGTTATTTAATTTATCATTTATTTTCTCCTCATAAAAAATTGCTTAAAATTATGTTGCTTTACTAAAAAATAAAAGAAATTTTAATAAATAAAAAAAGTTAAAAAACGCTTAAAAAACAGTTATCAGTTTGTACATTGGTTAACCGTTCATTTCTACGCAGCATAAAGTCAGTGAAAAAAAAAAAAAAATTAAAATTCTATGCTCACCAGTTGAACATAAATAAATAAAAAAAAAAAAACAAGAAATATTTCTTTCTTTATTATTATTATTATTTATTTTTTTTTTTTTTAATATTTTCATACAGCAATAATTTTTTTCATTAATTATTTGTGCGGCAGAAAAAGAAGAAATTCTTTTTTTTTTTTTTTTCAATTAATAAAAAAAATGTGTTTTCAAAGGTGTGTGTTGGTTAATTTATAACAAGTGAATGAAACATTGGTTTTAAAGATAAAGATAAAGCAACAATTTTTTTTTTTTTTTTTAAATGATTTACAATTAATAAAAGTGTGTGTGTGAGTGTATTAAAAGTAATGATAAAGTGTAGTTACTAGTGGAATCTTAAGAAAGAAATAATAAAAAAATAAAAATAATAATTAAAACGTTATTATTTTTTTTTTTTTTTTAGTTAATTAAACGAAAAAACGTATTAAGAAAATAATTAAAAATAAAATAAATAATAAATAAAATAAAAAAAAAAAAAAAAAAAAGTACGGAATTCAAATGAATTTAACAAAACGTATTAAATGTTTTAAATATTTAACATATTCATACATTGTTTTATTATCCGTAAGTTTTAATTAATGTTTTTTGTTATTTTTCTTCTTTTTTTTTTCTTCTAATATTAATTAATTGTTAATAAATAAATAAATAAATACGTAGAAGATGAAATAAAAAGAGTAAAATTTTGTGTATTTGTATTGTTTCGTTAAAACGTTTTTTTTTTTTTTTTTAATAGTATATAGATAGATATTTTATAAATAATAATAATAATAATAATTTAAGGTGTGTACAAGTACATATTACCTGTTTTTTTATTCTTTGAAATGTTATCTTTAAACTTTAAATAATAATAATAATAATAATAATAACAAGAAAAAAAAATATAATTAACCAGTGGTGGCTTAATTTTGTTTGTTTTGTATAAAAATAAACGTGTATCCCGCTAATAAACATTAAAAATAATACTTTTTTTTTTTACTTAATAATTATTAAATGAAAGTTTAATTAACCTGATTTAAAGAGTATTTTCTTTTTTTTTTACTCTAACTATAAGACGTTTTAAGACGTTTTTTTTTTCTTCTTTTTTACCATTTTTAAAAACAACCTGAAAGCGGTTTAATTTGTACCAAATATGGCTGCCTAGTTGCATTGTGTAATAGAAATCATTTAATTAATTAATTTAATAAAAAACCAAAAAATTGATTATAAAATGTTATTCAACACTGTGAACACCACTGTTTTTAATTATTTATAAACAATAATAATAATTATTATTATTTTTTTCTTTCGTAATGAAAAGAATTCTTAAATGAAATTAATCAGGTTGCCATTTGCAAAAAATAAAATCAGAAAAAACGTGTTTTCTTTCATGTTGCTCTTTTGGGGCTTAATAAATAATTCAAAAGTCCATGACACAACAATTTTTTTTTTTTTTTAAGTATTTTCTGTCCATATACTCTATCTACATTTAATTAAACGGTAATAATAAAAATTTAATAATTAATTATTTTGTAAAGAAATAATGTTTCATAATCGCTATGACGGTTTTCACCGTTTAACTACTGAAATTCGCCACTGTCGCAAAATACAAAAGGTACGAATCATGAATACGTAAAACGTTAAAAAACGTATTTCCAATAATATTACGATAAAGTAATTAATTAATTATAAAAATAATAAAAATTTATATTCAGAATATATAAGTAAATAAATGTATAAATAAATAAATAAATAATAAAATAGATAAAAACAATAAATAATCTTTGCTTTCATGTTTTTTTTTTTTTTTTTTCAATAACAAACGCGAGTACATTAAATATATTAACCAAAAATTAAAAATAAAAAGTGTATAAATTACTATAAATTCAATTACAAATTTTACAAAAATGTAAAAAATTAAAATTTAGGAACAACAAATAATAATAATAATAATTAAAAGAAAGAAAGAAAAAAAAAAGTTTATTCTGCTTATCGTTATGTTTTTCCATAAAGTAAATAAACAAATAATAATTTTATTCACCAATTTTAATTTTTATAAATTTTTGTTCAAAGATAATTAATTAATTAATTTTTTTTTTTTTTCGTTTTTAGTATAGAATAAAAAAATAAAAAAAAATAAAATAAAAATTATGCAGGGTTAAGCATAGTGATGAAATTTTGTAAATAATTTTCTTTACAGAATGGTACAAAAGTTGTTTGATTGTTGTTTCAGCGAGGTTTAGAATGTAAATTTGAAGTGAGATTGGTATAAAAGTTATGATGAAGAAACTGTGGCTAGTTTAAGCTATATAGATAGCAAGATAGCTAGACTAATAGATGGATAGCAAGACAGCAAGATATCTTAAAACTTATAATGAAGAAACTAGAGTAATGTTTAGATAGATAAATAAACAGATACTTAGATAAATAAACTAATAACTAATCTAGAAATCTAGATGATAGAAGATAGCTAGTTCGTAAAGTAGCATAAGAATAAGAAACATCAAAAGTTACAATGAAAAGTTGATTAACTATGAACATTTTTATATAAATTATAACCATTCTGTAATATAGTAAATCTGACTCTTTAATTTCAATTTCCCCTATAATTAATTTGGTGACAATTTAATTGGATTTTTGTTGATTTACAAACCGCACATGATAATAATTAGTCATGCAATTTATAGTGAAATACCCTGAAGTTACAACATCGGTAGTTTCAAAGTCAGTGACTTAAATTAAAATTTTCTTAATGAGTAATAACCGATAATTAAGTTGTCAGGGAATGCTGTTTCAAGGGATCTTTCTAAACCGTTTCTAACCCGTGATTATAGCATACATAGGAAGTGCATAGGTTTTTTTTATTGATAATAACATTATAGAAATTATAAAAAAATAAACTCAAATTACAATTTAACAATTCTGCTAATGATTACAAAGCAAATTACTTACTTGCGAAATACATAAAACAAAAATAAAAGCAATTGCGTCACAGTTTAATAGTAAAACATTCCTTCTCAATGATTTATAAATTATTCTACAAAAACGTTTAAAAACTTATCAGAAACTTCAATGACGTCTATAAACCACATACAACAGCACGATAAAATAAATAAATAATTAATACAATCGGATGCACCCTGTAATTTAATTTAATTAATAACAAACAAAAAAAAAAACCTAAATCTGTTTATTTAAAAAAAAAAAAAAAATGAACAAATACACACGCACATACAATGTATATAAACTTTTAATTTTAATTTATTTTTTTTTTCTATGTTTAAATTCAAATTTTTTATAATGTTGTTGTTGTTGTTGTTGTTATTATTGTTGTTCGGTGTTTGGTTGTTGGTTCTTCTCTCTTGGTAAGTTTAAAAACCTCATCATCCGCAACATTAAGGCATGAGAGTTAAATTTTATTTATTATTGTTATGTAGTAGAATTTTTAAAATAAAACAAAAAGAGTTTGATTGTTTTTTCGTGTTTTTTGTTTTGTTTTTTTTTATATAAAAATAAATTTTGTCCGAAAATTTGATTTCAAACAAAGCGTAATAATAACAGAAAAAAAAATTAAAGTAAATATCAACAGTATCTAGCATAACTTTTGTTGCAGATTTGTCTATTTAGCTATTGGTCGAATTAATGTTCTGGGACAGTGTTGAATTAGAAACCTTTTGGTTTGGAAATTCTTGAATCGATTTTTGATAGTTTTTAATCAATCAAAAGAGTGTTAGTGGCATGTTGTAACTCTTATTATTTTTGTAATGAGACTTCAAGGTATAAAGATCACCTGTTACCAAACATCCTTTTACCTTTTTGCTTATTAAAATGGCGTAAATGGCGATAATGGCGTTAGCTATAAGTAGTTTCGACATAATTTTTTGTAAAATTAATTTATTTATTTCTTGTTTAGATACATTTTTATAGTTATTCACGTTTTTCTGTACTTTAACACCTCAAATAGTAAAGTTTA
Organism: Ptychoptera albimana; assembly: GCA_961205885.1. Lineage (NCBI taxonomy): Eukaryota > Metazoa > Arthropoda > Insecta > Diptera > Ptychopteridae > Ptychoptera > Ptychoptera albimana. The sequence goes on from OY540804.1 coordinate 25,663,781, forward strand.
TTTTTATAACAAATAACGCAATAAAGACCTTCAGACTTTTAACAATATTAATTAAAAATTCACGTTTTTCTGTACTTTAACACCTCAAATAGTAAAGTTTATTTTTATAACAAATAACGCAATAAAGACCTTCAGACTTTTAACAATATTAATTAAAAAATCAATCATTAACTATAGAAAAACGTTGGTTAATAATTCAATTTTCTCATTATCTTAGTTCCTGTGTTGATAAATTAATTGCAATAATTTTTTTTAAAACGTCAATGCTTTAAAAAAAAATAATAAAATTATTGCAAAAATCCTAAATGTTTCAATATGTATGTGAAGTACTGTAAATAATAATCCGCAAGTATAAAACACAAAGTAATTATCGAGACTCTCAATTAATTTTAATGATAAACCAAAATATATTTAAATAAATAAATAAAAAAAACTAAGAATATATAATTGTAAAAAGTCAAAAGTTTGTTTAATAAAGACGCGAAAAAGTATCAACAAACCAATAACACGTGATTTATTTATAAAAAAAAATTAAATAATAATAATAATAAACAAATAAAGTTTTAATGTGATTTAGAAGAGATTAAATTCAATTGAAAATAGTAATAATAAAAATTATAATTATAATAATAATAATAATAATAAACAGGAAAATTTTTAATAACATTACAAAGTGTAATTAATAATCTTTTAATACACTATTTTATTTGTTTATTTCTTTATTTCTTCTGTTCTTCAACTCTTTTTAACAGACAGTTAAATAACGACCAATCATGTCTTGTCTTTATTACATAATTATTCTGTTGTTTCTGTTAACTAAATCAGGTCGCCATTTTAAATCATTTGAATTTTATTTACATTTTATGCATAATTCATAATTTTTTTTTTTTTTAGCTTTATTACTTTCGGATATTTGTTTTAATATTTTTACAAATAAATAATTAATTCCAATTTTAAAAGTTTAAAAAATAGACGGCAAACGTCACCAGTTTTTATGTAGTTATTTGTTGTTTTATTTTTAATTTTTGATTATATAATAAACTAATTTAAAGTTTAATATTTGTGGTTTTTAAGTAGTGATTTTATCTGCATATTATATAGTAATTATAGTATGAGTCTCAACAGGGGTTCGACGAGCTTATTAACTTCGCAAGAATAATAAACGACTTTAGAAGTCAAAATTAAAAATCATTGAAATAATGCGTAGATTATGTTGTACACCCAAGAGATCGCATCCTAAATAACCACAGTGTTTTCCTTCTATAATTTTGATGAGTATCAGAGTAACATTTTTTTTTTAAACGGATAGAAATATTTGTTTAAAAATGTGAATTTGCACCTTTTTCATTAATTATTACCAGGAACTTTTGCTCTTACGTAATATATCAATCATCATCAGACGTTCATGGCTTACTACAAACAACCAAAAATAATGTGGGGGATTCTTTTTGTTTATCTAATTTACATTTAATCAATCAACTAAAAATTATTCATTTGATTGAACTATAAATAATTATTTAATTTTTTTATTCATATTTATTTATATTTTCCTATAAGTGTAGTTTAAGTGGATATTCTCATTACAATAAATTTAAATATTCTATTTTTGATTCATTATTAATAAACCAATTAAATATATATATATATATTTTTTTATCCATCCTTCATTTATAATAAAATACATTTTTTTTTTCTTTTTATTCATAGATAACAGCTGGGGCACAAGTAGTATTAGGCGGCCTTTTACTATACGGCCATATGATTTATAATAAAATTATTGCAAATAATTTATGGATGCCATCAGCATTATTATTATTGCTCGGTGTATTAACATTTATTGTAGGATGGTTTGGTTGGACGGCAACAAGTAAAAAAAATCGACTACAATTAGGATTGGTAATTAAAATTTTTATATAAAAATTTATTTAATTAATTAATTTATTTAATTATTTATTTTTAGTTTACATTTGGTTTAGTTTTATTAATATGTGGCCATTTTTGGTTATGTGGTTGGTCATTGGCATTACGTAACCGATTACCTGGTATAGCAGAATTAAATGTTGATAATTCATTTACGGATTATTTAGATCAAAAATTACATGTCGATCAAAGTCATCTGTGGAATCAAATGCAAAGTGAAGTGAGTGGATTACGTTTGATAATAATTTTATAAAAAAACTGAATTGAAATTTTTTTTTTTTAGTTAAGATGTTGTGGTATTGATGGTCCATCAGATTATCGTCGTGGTGTTGCTGCTGTACCATGGTCATGCTGTGCTAGACCAGAAAGTCCTAATGATTCCTCATGTACAGCGATTTATCAACGTGGCTGTTTACATGTGTTAGCATTTAATACAAAATTACACTTTCTTTATGGCGCTCTAATATCATTTATTATCGCCGTAATTCAGGTAATACAATCGTAAATATTTCACATAAATAACATAGCCTCATAATTGGTGTCAATCAGTGAATTAAACAAAAAAAATTCTTTTTTTACTTGGGGAATTCAAAGAATTAACGTAAAATTTCAGTAGATATATAAAAATGTCAAATAATTTTCTGTATTTCTTTTCTTTTTTTTTTTACTCTTAAAAATAAAATATAGTTCATTAAAACCGATTTTTTGTTAATTGGTTGGCTCCCCCTTTTTATCTTTCTATACATTTTTACAACAGAAAATATTATTTAACAAAAATAAATAAATTTAACAAAATTGTTGCATAGTTTAACGGTTTGTGTTACAGACGTAGACAGACGTTACACTAGTAATAAATGATTTTTTTTTTTATAAATTTAAAATGACAGTGATGGAGTAATGTCAACAATAATTTTCAGTATATGTATGTGGAAATGGATTTTGATTTCCTTTAACAACATATTTGTTTATTTTATTTATATTCTCTTAAGTAAAAAAGTAGCAGCGAAAAAACCAAAAAAAAAAAAAAATAATAAAAAATAAAATAAAGTCATAAAAAAAAAAACTGAAATTTATGCTTTGCTCCAAAAAAAAAAAAAAATATTTCTTTATGCGATTTTCTCTTTAATTAATTAATTAATTAATTAATTGCCTTTAAGAAAAAGGTTGAAAAAAAAATAAATAAATAAATATTATTAATAACATTATTTCGTAAATTAAATTAAAATAAATAATCAAATGTAACAAGGAGTTTTCCTATCGTTTTGTTTTTTTACAAAATATAAATATTCTCCGGTCATTATCCGTTGTTTTTATTTGGTTTTTATAGTAAACAAATAATTTAATGAATACAAAATAATCGCATTTAATTAAGTCATTATTAAAATATTTAAAATAAAATAAACATTAAGGATTATAAATATGTAAATAAACATAAACGAATTATTTAAATGGCTTAAACAACATAACAATGGAATCAAATAAAATGCAACAAAAAAAAAAAAAAAGAAATAAGTAAAATTTTAAAATACCGACAAAAATCATAAATAATTAAATTTATTATTAAAAAAAAAAGAAAAGAAAAGAAAAGCGAAAAAAATAAAAATCCACGATTACGACATTTTGTTTTTATTTTTGCGTTTTATTATTTTCATCTCTCGTTCCTTGTTTATTTTATTTTATGATGGAACCGAACACGTGATTATTATTATTATTATTAATAAAATTAAATAACTAATCAATTATGACATGACCTGAAAAAAAAAAAAATTAAAATAAAAACGGAAAAAAATAGAGAGATGAAAATCGGATTAAAAAAATTTCTTAAAATAATTTTTGTTTTATTTCTATTCAACAGTTTGTTGGTCTATTTTGTACATTTCAACTGATGTCATTAACAAGAAAGGAAAATCTAATAAATCATCTGAGTGATACATTGGGTATACAGAGTGGTCGTGTTACCGGTACAAAATTACATGAGTTAATACCGATTGCGACAAGTAGCCAAAGTGGTAGCAGTACAAATACACAACCGACAAGACTAGGCGGTGGTAATACCAGTAATAAAGGAAATGCTGAACATTTATCACCATATGATAAGCCAACAATAAAAACAAAATTAAAATCATGATCATTGATGTTTGAACAGTTGACGACGATTAATTTTTATTTTTATGTAACACAAAATAAAAAAAAAAAAAAAGAAAAAATTGGAAAATTATAATTTTATTTAAAAAAATATATAAAAAATCTTCATAACGACTTAAGTTCATTTTTAGGTTATTAGACTTAAGTTTTATAAATAAAAAATAAATTATATAGGGTTAAGTGAATTTTGTTTTTGTTCTTTCTTTCATTTTTCTTTTTATCCTTTTAACTAAAATTTTTTTCAATATTTTCGTTTTTTTCTTTTTTTAAATAAATTTAAGTCTGATTTGTAAAATATATAAAAACAAAATGCACAAAACTTAAGCTAAGCTAGATTAAAAAAAAGAAAAAAAGAAAAATGATAACAAAAATATAGTTCAACTGTTAATTAGTAATTTAAGATAAAAAGGTGTTGGACTTATGGTGAGGATTTAGTGTGTGACATGAAATGTTAGAAGGGTCATATATGTATAACAAGTTGTTAAACCTTATCGTGTTTATAAAATATGATATGCACATCGTACAATCCGATACCACATATCATGTAGATGTTACAACAGGTTAAAGTTGACTTTTATAAACAAACTAAATTCTGTGGTTTTAGCAACAAAAAGGTGATATTGGACCAATAATCTATGACGTTATCCAGCTCATTAAAAATCATTCAAAATATTATCACTCAATTAATAATTCGCCTAAAATTACGGAACATTTATCACATTAAAATTCTACCTTCTAAGTCTTAATACCTTTACGTACTTAATTTATATTTACATAATAATTATTTATTAATTAATAATTTAAAAAGAAAAGAAAAAAAAAAAACTATGACTAAGCTTTAATTTAATTTAATTTATTTTATCATTTCTATGTACATACATTACATTCGTGTTATTAATGATGTTAATAATATGAATCATTTTTTTTTATATACGATTAGTGGTTTAGAATTTGTGTATTTTTTTTTTTTTTTTTAATTAATTATTAATTTAATCAGTAATTAATTATTAATAAAGTAATTATAGAAAAGTTATTTACGCATTTTCTAATTAATAATTCGTCAAATTTACTTTCATTAATTTTATTTTTTGTGTTGTGTTGTAATTACTATTCTACGTGACTTTGTTTAAGGTTTAACTAAGTAAATATGTATCAACAATATTTACTTTATACATTTCTATTATATATTTGTGGTAGACAAAATTAATTTTAAAATAATTTGTTGTATAGTAGAACGGCGTTTACAAAAAAAAAAAAAAAAAAAAAAATGTTTATGATTAATTTTTGTTTAGCAAAAAATAAAGTAAAATTAAGTTTAATTTTTTTATTTTTATTTATAAAGGAAATAATAAGTTTTAATTTTCTATTTTGTATTATTTATTCATAAATAAGTAATTTTTTAATCAAGTTAATTAAGTAAAACGTTGTTAACAAAGTGACGTTTTTAGTTTTGCTTATTTCTAATTGTCTACTAAAATTAAAGAAATAAAAAGAACAAAAACATAAAGCACATGCTCTGTAGTTATCAAAAAATTAATTATGAAAAAAAAAAAAAAAAAAAGAAATAAATTAATGAGTTATTACTATAACTAATCTTATCATCAGGTTTTAAAGTAATATCGTTAATAAATCTTTTTTAAAAATTGATTTATTTCTATTTTATCATGTCAAAGTATGAAAGTACTGAAAAAAATTAAAAAAAAAAAAAAAGATTTTATTCGTTTTTATTACAGTTAGTCACTTAAAATGATCAATTTTTATTAATTATATATTATTATTATTATTATTATTATTTTAAATTTGCTAAATCAACAACAAAAATTATTAATACATATTTATTCTAACGTAATTTTACAATGGGGAAATTTATAATTCGTATTTGTTTAATCTGTAACATAATATTTATGGTTAAAATCGTTATGTTTAATGATTACATTATGCATATTAATTAATTAAACTAGTTTTATTAGTATTTTTATCATGACTTATATAACAAAGCAACAATATGTATTTGTTTAAATGCCTTAAATTACAAATAATATTGTACGACACTGAAAACTCTCTAGACTCTTATAGAACAATACAGGAATCAAGTATCTATAACGTGGGCGTATAAACATTTTATTTTGCAGATTATACAATTTATATTTAAGCTTATCAAATGCATATGATTTCAAAAATTAATATTTTATTGCATATTTTAAATTATTATTAACCAAAAAACCAAAACAATAGCAGGTAACGTCAACAAGTAGGGAAATTAAAAAATTTCCCACTATTTATCAAAAAAAAAAAAATTATTTAAAATGTCATGGCCAATTGATCGTTTTTCAATGAATAATTTATATAAATAAAGGTTATGACGTTTTTTTATATTTTTAAATATAAATACAAAATATGGATATAAAATTAAATAAAAAAAAAAAAAAAAAAACAACAGCATAAATAAAAACGTCATATGCTAATTTGTTTAATAAATAAAAAAAAAAAAATACCTGTTGCTGGTTCACATATTATACAATAAAAATATCAATTAAATTCCATAGTACGATATTATGATTCATAAGAAAAATTATACATAATTTTGAGTACATTTAACCATTATAAAATATTATTTATTATCTTAGATGTTTATTCTGTATTAATCAGTCAAAATTACTTTTATCAAATTATAAAATATAGCAAAAAAGACTGAAAAAAGAAAAAAATAAATACCAATTTAAATAAAATAATAATGATTCACTATTTAATAACAATGCCCCACTTGTTGTAAAAATTACAAAAATAACTTGCTTATCGTTTATCAGTAACCAAGTAACTAAAATAAAAAAAAAAAAATTATGAATATCGATGGATAATCATATTGATTTTCTGATTGTGATATAAAAAAAAACAGTAAAAAGTTTTACACTTTGGTTCCAATGTTTACAGAAGGGAATTTTTTATTTTCATTTTTTATATGTTTCAAAACAATTCTATTTATTTTTTTTTTCTGTTTTCCTTTTTATTGATTTGTAGTTTTAATAAATGACCATTTTAATGAGCTAAATAAAACTTTAATTCATTTTATTGTGCAATAAAATAATAATTGTAATAAAATTATGCACGCACGCAAACACGATTTAAAAAAAAAACACGAAAAAAAGCGAATTGATTTGAATTTTTCCGATAAACATTTATTATAAAGGGAGAAAAAAATACTAGAATCTTAGTATAATCTAATTTCGTAACGTATTTAAAACGTATTGAATTTTATTGTTTAGCGAAGAGATAAACCGCGCGCAGCTTGTTCAAGTTTAAATAATTAGGCCATTTTGTTTTGACTTGATGTCAGTATTAAACGAGCGATTAAAGGTAGCAAAAGTGTTTTTTTTCTCTCTATATAAAGAGCATATATAGACAGTGTAACTTGTTTTTATTATTATTTTTTTTTCAAATAAATAATTACAAATAAAGTAAGAGATATTTAATTAGTGATTTAATAAGTGGAAAATTTTTTTTAATATTTATTTTAAATTATTTTAATTTTAGTTTTTTATTTTAATTAACGCAAAAAGGGATTAAAAAAAAAATCATTCAAAATGGGAATGGGATGTGGAATGTCTTTAGTGAAATATATCTTATTTATATTTAATTTATTATGTGCTGTAAGTATTATAATTTTTTTTATACTTTATTATTGACATTTAATTGAAAAATTAAACTAAATAAACCTTGTAACGTTATATGCGTTTTAATTTAAATAAATTTAAAATGGTGGTGACTCATCGCTAGTATCGCCCATGGCTTTGGGGTCATTTTAATATAATTTTGCTAAATATTTCAATTAAATAATATTTTATTGTATTAATTATTTAATTATTATATCCCCAATTAATTTATGAATATTTGAATCTGATTAGAAATTATTTGATGAAGTCTTCTTTGTATCTATTTTTTTTTTCACATACATATTTTTTTTGTACTAAATAAAAAACAAAAACCTGTTGCACTAATACAAAAAAAAAAAAAATAAAGGAAATTTTTTTTTACATGAGTTTGAACAATTTTTTAGTCATGTGGTCTGAGTCTGTGGTTGTAAAAAAAAAAGAAGAAAAAATAATGTTTGTTATATTCAAATTTGTACAAGAGAGGAAAGAATGGTTTTTTTTCCTACAAATATAATAAAATAGCGATGATGTCAGCTTTCGTTTATTATTGGTGAAATGAGTACAGTCAATTGTATTTAAATTTTGCGATTCGTTTTCCCCATTTTGTCTTTTTTTTTTTTTCTTCAATGACAGATGGAAATCATTTTTGTTTTTCCTATGTCATTGTTGTTATTGTAGCTTCCATATTGCATTAATTATATAAATTTTTAGTACAATTAATTTCCCATAGTGGAACATTTTTAATTCTATGATAATTCAAAAATTCAAAAAAAAAAAAAACTTTTTCTATTGATTTAATATTTTTATGCTGCCTCTGATTAGTTATAATTAATTTTTCTTGTTATTTTTTTTTTACTTTTTATTATTTTTCTTTTAAAAATTATTGTTGATAACGACAAATATAACTAAAAATACCTGTTTCTACTTTTATTAAATATGATTAGATATATATATATATATATATTTTATCATAATTTACTTTCTGATAACACTAATGGTGAATTTTTACCTTAATAATAATAATTATTTTTTTATTAATAAAGATTATTATTTTTTATTATATTATATATATTTACTCAAACCATATAAATTATGAGTCATTGCAGATATAAAGTTGGGTTTTTATTAAAACCGCCTGTCGCGGTTTGTTGTGTTATTAATTCATCACGATGATCACAAATTAAGAGCAAAATAAATAAATAAAAGTATTTACTTAATTGAAAAATTGTTTTTTTTTTTTTTTTTTTAATATATATTTTGCTTGCTTTGAAAAAAATCATAATAAATTATTTAAAAATAATTATGAAATATTTTTTTTTTCTTTTTTTATTACAAAATTGCGTTAAGACGTTTTTCATTTTTTAATTTTTTTTTTTTATTAGTAAATTAGTTTTTCGTTGAAAAATAAATTTATTAAAATTAGAGACACGAAAATTGTTGTTGTTTTTTTTTTTTGTCTGTGTTTAATTTAATATTTCTTGTAGTAGGCGGTTTGTTATGCTTTTTTAAGTTGTATTCAAAAAAGTAACAAAAATCATATTCTGTTTCAGTTTTATAAGAATTTCTTTTCTTTTTTTAAGTTTTATTGTTAATTATTATTAAACTCTACAAACACATAGTTATAATGTCGATTTACCACTTAGATATTTTTAATTGCTTTTTATTTTTCTAATGTATGAAAATGTTGTCTATATTTGCTCTTGAAATTTTTATTTCATTTTCCATGGTTTGTGTTTATTGTCTTTCAATGTTTTCGTTAATTTTATTTTGCTGCTTTATTTTTTTTATTAATTTTATTTAAATCTGTTTATTATTTTTATAATTATAATACTCTTGTATAAATAAATAAAGAAGATTAGAGGCTAATTAACAAGAATTTTAATTATTTTTTCTATTTGATTTTTCTGTAAATGTAAACAAATTTTACATTTCCATGGAATTTTGTTGAAATTTCTTTGTATTCGACGAATTTTTTTTTTATGTTTGTTTATTTAATTTAGAATTAATATTTTTATAAATTGTTGGTTTTTTTTTTATAGAAAAATAAAAAGGAGAAAAAACTGCGTATTTAATTAGAATAATTGAAAATTCTCTTGTTTTTAATACATTTGTAGGACTTAATGTTGTATGGTTTAACGAGGCTAGACTGTAGTTTTCTTTATTTGTTTTACTAACATTGATAAGGATTTTATTGAAAATAAAATCAACTACAAAATTCATCGTTATTCCCGTTTATATTTATGATTAATTTCTTGCTAAATGTGACTGATTTTTGTCTAATTCTTTGCATTATTATGTGACAAATACAAAAAAAACGGTTTTTTCCGGTTGTATACATAAAAAAAAAATTTTTAAAAAACAATTCGGTGGTCAAAATGTAACAAAAAAAAAAACGCGAATATTTATAATGCGAGATATATATATAAAATTGCAGCAGCAACAGATCAAAGCTGCTGCTACCGGACACTCACTACAAATACGCATATGTATATGTTTTTATTGCGTGTGCAAATTTTATCTTTTGCTTGTATATTAGTAAGTAAATTGACGAAAAAACTTGTTTATCGTGACCAATATAAAAAAAATTTTGTCGTTTTTTCATTACAATAAAAATGTCAAAAGATATTTTTTTGTTTTTTTAATGCCAACATACGAAAATAACAAACATTATAACTGTGAAACAAGAATCAAAATAAATAAATTAAAAAAAAAAAAAAAAAAAAAGATTTGAGTAAATAAGAGATAAATAAATAAAACGCAAATAAAGCTGCAAAGTAATTATTATTGCTTAAAAAAAAGACACAGAGGCGTTTGTTATCCTATGAGATAAGGAAATTAAATTATCTAAAAAAAAAAAAGTTTTTTCTTTTAATTATAGAATATAGAAAAAGTGCAAAAAAAAAAACTTTAAAAATTTTATTGATAAAAATAAAAAAAAAAAATGTTATCGCGAAAACTGTGTATAGTTGGAACCGACGAACATTATTTGTTTTATCAATATTATTACATTTATTGATGACTGGTTTTACCTTTTTTAAGAGAATATTATTTGTATTACACACATGTTTTTAATATAAAAAAAAAATGAATGAAATTTCTTAGTCATTTATATTTAGCGTGGTGGTTTGTTAAATAAGATTTCATTGTGTGGCATCTTTTACTATATTTTATAAAAATTTCTGTGGTTTTCAATGAGTAAAATCACAACGGCAATAGCTCAACGGTTGGTGGTTTTTCATTGTAAAAAAAATATATATATTTCCCTGTATTATGCTCTATGTTTTGTTTAATTTTTATTTTGTACCTATGGCAACACAAAATGGTTTTTTTTTTTTTCATTTTTCATTATATTGTGTTTTTTTTATTAATCATGCTTGAAAACTTTTAATTAACTTATTAAAAATTATTAATAAACATTAACATACATTTTACCAACATCAACCTGTATAATATTTGAGTTTAAAAACAATTTTTTTTACACTATATTTGCTTTGCGATATGCATATTGCTGTGAAAAAAAGGGTGTGTCGGCAGTTTTATTATTATTATTTTTTTAAATTAATGATTAAAATAATAATACAAAAAAAAAATTAAAAAAGTAGGGAAATAAAATTTGCTTTTTTTTTTGTCTTTTTTTTCTTCAATTCACCTGTGTCTCTAGAGACATTTTAATTATTTATTATCATACACTTGTTGGGTTTTACAATAAATTTAACTAAAATAGGTCGTCATTAAATTAACACTAGTTTGTTGCCGGTTATTATTTTTTTTTTTTATTTTTTACATTTTTAATTATTATAATTAAATAATCATTGAAAAATATAGAAAAAAAAAACTCCTACTCTGCCTCTCTTTACATTTGCTTGTTTTTTTTTCTTTAGTTGATTTTAGTTAATTAGATTATTATGTTTGTTATTAATTGAATTTAAAAAAAAAGTATAAGAGAAACATTTAAATATTTTATAAACATTTATTATTATTATTTAGTTCATTGTAAACTAAAAAGCATTTATTATTATTGGGTTATTATTGTATATGGTTGTTGTTGTTTTAATGTTAATAAATAATAATAATAATAATATAATGAAACGACATCATGACCCTGTGCTGTTTATAATATGATGAAGAAAATAATAATAAAAAAAAATTTATTAATGGTAACTTAGTTTTTATGTATGATTATTACCACGCAATGTGTCACGCCATTTATTAAAATTTTCAAGCATACTTTATGCTGCTGTAGAGCTTGTAACGCATAAATTATTTCTTTGAAAAATTGAAATATTTTTTTTTTTCATTTCTTTTCTTTTTTATTTTTATTAACGTTTGGAATTTCAATTATGATTTTTATTTGTAAATTATTTAAATATGTTGAGGAGAGATACATAATATAGTTTCATCATTATGACCAACAGTTGTTAGTTTTTTTTTTTTTTTTGTTGTTGTTCAATGAAATTTATTTATAAAGGGTGTAATCATTAGCACGCGACAAATTACAAACCGGTTGTTGAATCTCATTTATATACAGCAGGTGTTTAATAATTACTTGGCGGTTTTCGTAGACATTATGTCTACTTATCTTATAAGAATAGAAATAGATTTACTTTAAAAAGAAAACTTTAGAAAATCATTGTAAATGAACTAAAATTAATGACAGTTTGAATCTTAAACGAGTGCCATCTATTGTTTGTATAATTTAACTAAATATTTTCCATGTCATCTTTATCCACCTAAAAATGTTGCGAAATTTTATAAAATTATTTTGTCTATCTTAAAATTAATATTATATTAAAATCTTAGGATTATAAATTTACCAGATAAGGTTTTAATGTTATACATTTTTTTTTCTTGGAAATTACTAGCCCACACTATCGGTGTGGTTGGTATGATGGCTTAAAATTAAATTTTTTTTTTTTTTTTTATCTATGTTGATATGTGACCTTTGATGTAAATTTTTCTTCATAGCTTTAATATAGAATTATGTGACTTAAATAAATAAATTTTTTTTTGTAGAATTATATATTAGAATACATCCTTAATGATGACATCATTTAATTTCCGTTTTTTTTTTATTATTGTTATATGTTGGTTGGCTGGTTGGTTTGTTTGTTGGTTTGTTGGTTCGTCTTCATATTATTAATCTATGTTGCAATTTTCTTCTACCTCCTTCTTGTTTTCTATTTAATAAACAAAAATAAAAAAAATAAAATAAAAAGAACTTACAACCTACTATGATTACGATGAAATTTTATCGTTTTTATTATTATTTTATTTTATTTTTTGTGTTTTAATAATAAGAGAAGTAGAAGTAGAAGAAGACGAAGAAATTCAAGTTAAGCAATTATGTCAGTCGCAAACAATAAAAATGTTTGTAATAAAAATTGCGTTTAGCATGGAAAGAATGTTTAACTAGAGAAGAGGAAGAAGTTTGAATAGAAGAACATTAAAAAAGTTTTTTTTTTCCGTCTTTTATTGAGTAAAAAAAAAAAGAATAACCAAACCGGGGCGTCATGACGTCGCCATATAATTTTTATATTAAATTTGAGATAAATTGATTAAAGCAAAGCAAAGTAAAGCACAGGGCAAATGACGACATTGAAATAATTAAATGCTGCTGTGCACGGTGCTAAATAATGGGTTGAGAATAAATTTGATTAAATAAAAATGTTAATTAAAGATTTACTTTATTTGATTAATTATTTATATATTTTTTTTTTTTGCAGCTTTGCGGTATCGCCTTGTTGACAGTTGGTATTGTAGTTTTGGTACAATTACAAGATTTTGAGAAACTATTTGAGGGCAATGTATATGCGATACCGGTCGTTTGTATCATTGTTGGTTCGATAGTATTCTTGACAGCATTCTTTGGATGTTGCGGTGCTATCAGGGAATCACATTGTATGACAATCACTGTAAGTATTTTTATTTAATTTTATTTTTTAACGATAAAAATTCATTTTTGGTTTTTTAATTTTTTCTATTTAGTATGCAACAATTTTAATGTGCTTGATCATTGCCCAAATTGTAATTGGTGCTTTAGTTTTTGCCTATTCTGATGAAGTTAAACGACAAGTTGATAAAATATTCATTGAATTATGGGATCAACGTGAAGCGAATGAACAATTCTTTAATACAATCCAAACTCAAGTATGATGAAGATTTTTTAGATTTACATTAACAAAATTATCTAATTATTGGTTTTTTGATTAGCTTAAATGCTGTGGTAAGAATGGACCAACTGATTGGGGTTTGTTAAATACCATTCCGATGAGTTGTTGCGGTGGAAGCAGCGTTATTGGCACATGCACAATTGTTGAATCTTTCCAAACTGGTTGTCAACAAGCTATTAGCGAATTCTTACAAATGTCCAGAAATATGATTGGTTTCGTTGCCTTGGGTATTGCAGCTATCGAGGTAATTTATTTTTTGTTGTTTTTTTTAAATTTTTTTTTTATTCTAGACAAAATTAATTATTGTGAGAAATGAATTGTTAATTTTTTCTTTTCTTTTCTTTTTGAATTTATAGCTCGTTGGATTTATCTTTGCTTGCTGTTTAGCAAATAGCATTCGCAACGAAAGAAGGAGGTCAGCATATAATTAAAAAAAAAAAAAGATAATTTTTTTTTTTTTAACTAATTTTTCAATCATTTTTTTTTTGTTTTCATTATTTTTAATTATATTTCCCTTAATTAACAAAAACGATTGTTTTTAACTAAAAAAATATTTTTTTTTTATATATAATATTTACGCGAGATTTTTTAACAAAGTTTATAAAAGGAGAAATTTCTTAACCAACAGCTTTATTAAGTATTTTTATAATATATTATTAATGTTGTGACATTTTACGGTATTTTTTTATTTTTATTTTTCATAATAATTGCTTCTAATTTTTATAATTAATTAATTAATTAATCAATCAAGGTGGTTTTATTATTAATTTTTTATTTTTTTTTGATTAATATTTTATTCTTTTTATAAAGTGTTACTAATATTTATTTATTTTCATACTTAAAATGCATTTTTTTTTAATTTTTAAAAATATCGACATTGATGTTTCAGAATAATTAATTAATTAAATAATAACGCCGCTCACGGTTTTAGTAAATTAAGTATTAATGCATAAATACTATTACTGCTACTAGAAAAAATGCATTTGTAGTTGTAATAAAAATTTAAAAGATGACGCCATCGTTTATATAAGGAAAATTACGTGATTTTTTGAATTTACCTACGATATATGATTTATTGATATTTAAACAAAACACCTTGGCTATTGTCGTTTATAATATATCCGTTAATTAATAATAATTAAAAAAATATAAAAAATAATAATTACATTAATATGGCAGCAGCTGCTTTTTTACGTACGAAAATTAAAAATAAATAATAGCAAAAGAGATGAAAAAAAATAATTGTTTTTTGATCACATAAAGTAAATTTTACATAAAACTCTCTCGATTTACACGGTATGTTGCTTTTGTTGTTGCAAGCAAATATTTTTAAAATTTAAATTTATTTATCGTGAAATCGCTTTAAGAGCCACCCGTACCTATTTTATGGTACAATAAATATAATAAGTGTAATTGTCGCGTTGTTATTGTTGTTGACTACAAAAGCAACATAAATGTGTAATCTATGCCTGCTATCGTCTGTAAATTCGACGGTTTTTTGATTTGTTGATGTACATGAAATCATTTATTAAATTAAATTTATTTTTTTTTAATCTTGCATTTATTCGTGGTTTTAAATAAAGAAAAAATTCAATAAAATTAATTATTTAATTGTTTTTTGATGAAAATAATTTTCTATAATTTCTTACTATTGTAAATATTTTACTTTTTTTTCTATTTATTTTTAAAAGTCATTACTCATTACTATGATATCTCTATATCTCTCTAAAAACAACTCATCTGCATCCGCTCATTTAATCATTCATTATGTAAATTTAATTTTTTTTTTTTTATAAATTTTTTCATAATTTTTATATATTTTTACTAACATTTATTTTTTTTATTTTTATGTTTTTATGTTTTTCTTTCCTTTTTCATTTGTTATGTTTTGTGGTTTTGTTTTTGTTCCTTTTCTCTCTCTTCTATTTTATTTTTAGATAAGCTTATAAAAAAAAAAACATTTTCAAACCCAAATATAATTAAACACTGAAAACATAAAAACTAAAACTAAAATAAAAAAAAAATACATCTAAAGGGATTTGTAAATATATATTTGACCGAATTATTATTTTATTTTTCCAGATATGCTTAAAAATTTTTAAGAAACAAGTAAAAAACGAAAAAAAAAAAAAAAAAAAACACAGAATTATCAAACAAAAAATCAATCAAACAATATTTAAGCTTAAGTAAAGGTGTGTGGTGTGTGTCTGTTTCTGTTTGATGGGGGGTTTGCATTACAAAGAAGCGATTTTTATTGATTTAATTCAAAAAAAAAAATTGAATTTAATTTAATTTTGTTACTTTGTATAAAAAAAAGGGAAAAAAAAAAGAAAATTTTTAAACTCGTAACGCACAAAAAAGAAAGAAATTTTAGACACACTAATCGAACGCAGCAAGCGTTTACGCCAACACAGATAATCAACATGCATCTTTTCTTCTATTCATCATCGGGGCTTTTTTTTTTTTTTTTAATAAATAAATAAAGAAACTAAGTTTTAAGAAAAATAATAATATAGCTACACCACACCAACAACAACCACCCACATTTTAATTATTAATTTTATTTTATTTAATTAAATTTTTTGAATGAAAGAAATAATAAAAATGAAATGTAATTTTATTTTTTTTATTGTTTGCCTTTTTTTTTTTTTTTTTTTTTTTGTTTTCACACACAAATTTAATTATTTTTTACCTTTTTGAAATCTTTTTTTTATATATAAATTTAATTTGTTATATTAAAAGAAATATTATTTTTAATTTATTTTTTATTTTTTGAATAAAAACAAAAGCGAAAAAAATTGTTTATTATTATTTTTTTATTTAATTAATTAATTTAATTAATTGGATGAAATTTTTATTTCCCTGTTTTTTTATTATTTATTTTTCTTTATTGCTTGTACCTTAAAGTAAATATAATTGAGAATAATAATGGGAAAAAATTTTTTCCCCATTTTTGTTTTAATCTTTTTTTTTCATATAAATTTCCTTTGTTTCAATAATTTTTTTTTTTAATTATTTTTTTGAGTTAATTGACAATCGGTGAAAGATTTTTTTTGTATTTTTTACATAAAATTTGAAAACAATGAACAAACAAAAAAAATGCCTTTAATAGTAACGAACAATACATTTATTTACACATGGAACCATTAACATTAGTTTTTATAGCATTTGAATTAAAATAAGAATAATAAATAAATAAAACAAAAAACCTTTAATTAAAAGTAAATAAATATTTACACCATTTTTAATAAGTAAAAATAATTATTAATAATAATTTTAATAATCTTTTTTCTTTATATAAAATAAAATATAATTAAAAAAAAAAATAAAAAAATTCATCGAAATATGTTTCTTTATTTTTCTCCAATTTTTTTTTTGCTGTTTCTTTGTTTGATATAAAATCCGGGGGGGTCAAAAAAAATCCTTCATTTTGTAAATTAACATTTAGTTTATTCTTTTTTTAATACGTGGCGCTAAATATTATATTTCCGCTTAAAAATTATATTTTTCTTCTGTTATCAAAATTTTATGACATATATAACGTGTAGAAGTAATAAAGCAGTAAGAAAAGAAAATATAAATAGATTAAATGATTGTTAATAAAAAATAAAAAAAAAATAAAAACAATAAAATAATTTTGATTAATTAATAATTTTAAAAACAAAAAACAACATCGGTAAATATTTATCAATTAAATCGGCAAATATAAAATGTTTTTTTTTTTTTTTTTTTGTTATGCTAATGAAGAGCCTTTACCTTACCCGTCCATTTTGCTGTGTTTTGTATTTTATTATTTTTTATTTTTTTGTTATCAGTTTTCTGTTTTATTGATTTGCTTTATTTTATTTATTTACATTCTGTTTTGTTATTTCATTAAATAATGTTTTTTTTTGCTTTCTTTTATTCATGAATCATGTTTATTTAAAATACGTTTCAACGTTTAAAAGTAAACAAAAAAAGAGTAAACACGTGATGCTGGTATTACAGTGCAGAGTACTATTTCCATTAAAATATTTGTGATAAAAAAGGGAATTTAAAAAAAAATCCTTTTTTTTGTTTTGTTTTTTGTTTTATGAAAAATTTCACCAATGGTTTGTTATTTGTTTTAAAGTTTATTAAAGGGGGTTTGGCTTAGTGATTATTTGTTATCAGTATTTCAGTAATGTTGAGTATTATTGGTTGAAGTAATTTTTTTCTGCTGATAAACATTTTTAAAACACATAAATTGTGGCACAACAAAAACAATTCACCAGTTAGTTAAATTAATTTAAACTGTTTTGGTTGTATATTCTCACTGTTTATGATGTATACCAGTAAGTTCGTCAAAGAAAGGTAAAACGGCTAGTACTGGATTCAATGTTGGGTCTCTTACCTGAAATAAATGTGTATGGAGTGTCGTGAGTAGCACGATTTAAACATCATTAAACTTGGTGCTTTACATGTTACTTTTGATTACAGTCCTTAAACTGTAACCCCTTGTGATTTTTGGTAAGAAAAACGTACATCGATAGCAGCCATTTAAACGGCATTAATTCCAATACAAAACCCTTTAGCAAATACACAAACTTTCACCAATAGTTTGCTTGAAAGACTGAAAAAAAAAACACAAGAAGGTGCTTTGTGGTTAAACAATGAAATAATAAAACCATGCAAATGTTTATTTTTTTATCATTTTTTTTATTATCATATATCAATAGAAAAAATTGTTTTTTTCTTTTTTTTTTTTGTACTGATTAATAATTCAAAAAATTAATTTTTTTTTATTGGTTTTTAAACTTTTGTCGTTTTTCTATATAAATATAAATATGTTTTTTTTTTTTTTAATTTTAAATGTATAAATTACATGATTTTTAATGTATTTTTATTAGTTTTTCTTTTTTATTCATTTATTTATTTATTACTAAATATTAATATTCCTTAAATGTATAAATAATATATTTTTTGTGTATATATTTCAAAAAAACAGAAAAGAAAACAGAAAAGAAACAGAAGAAAAGAAATTTATCATTCTTGTAATTTAATTTATTTTACAATTATTTTTATTCATTTTTATTTGTTACGTTTTTCGTGCTTTTATTATTTTCATCTTGATTTTCTTTATTTATTATTATTTGGAAGCCACTTTTTTTTTAATTCTTTCTATTTCTTTTTTTAATAAACAATTACAAGTGTTTTTTTTTTTTTTTTTTTTTTTTTTCTATATAACATGAAAAAAAAAATGAAAAACTATTTCTCTACAAAATACTAAAATTTTATTATTGTTTTGTCGATTATTTTTATTATTTTATTATTGTTACCTTTTTTTTGTTTAGTCCATTTTGCATAATATTTTAATTCTAAATTGAACAATGAATATTAAAAAAAATTTAAAAAAAATATATATAATTGAATTGAGTTTTCACAGAATTAGTTTAAATGGATAAATAATTGTTGTAATTAAATGTGATTAAATTGATGCGGTGTAGCTAAATGTAGTGTTTTTAAATTCAACCAATCATTAACGCTTAACTTGGAGTAACTATGCAGTCTGCATATCTGATTGGTTTAGCATTTCTATAGATACATTTAGTCAAGACACAGATTCTAGCATTAATCAACCTTTACTGGTATAACATATAGGAAATATCCCATCAAAGGGATATTATTATTACTTGTTGTACATTCAACAGTAAACTATAAGGAAAATTCTCAATTCAAATTCAAGTGTTGCCATTAATATTAATTAATTAATTAATCAATTAATGCGAAAAAAAAGTAATTAATTTTTTTTTTAATTTATGTGTATGAAACCGTCTGTTTATTTATTAATTTTAATTAATAATATATGAGGTGATGACACAGAGAAATAAATTAATTCTATTAAAGAAAGTAAAAGGAAATATAATTATTAATTATTTATTATTATTTATTATTATTTATTTATATATAAAAGGCAACAACCTAATTTTTAAAATTAAATTTGATAAAAAATTAATTAAATTTAACCAGTCATTATTTCAGTATTTTTTAATTTTTTCTTTATTATTATTATTATTATTATTATTAAATTTTTAACAGCCTACAATTTTTTTTTTTTTAGTTATTTATTTTATTTCATCATTTATCATTAATTAATTAATTAAATAATTAAACTCTCACTATTTTGATGTTGTTATTCCGCACTACTTTCTTCCATACAATCAAATTATTTAATTTTCTTTTTTTTTATTATTATTACTTAATTCTTAATTCAACCTCTATTCGTTCTGCTATTGTTTTAGTTTTTAGTTTTTATGCTTACTGAAATGCATAACGAATAGTTTTTAATAATAAATAAATACAATAAACCTTAAATACTGTGTTAAAGGAATAAGGTTTATGCTATTTTATTATTATACTGTTTTCCGCTATACAAACGTTTTTTTTTTTTTTTTTTTATTTAAAGATATGCAAAATATTATTATAAAAAAATTTATTATTATTATTATTATTATTATTTATGGTTTTAAATAGGATGATTAAATAAATTAATGTAATTTATATATTTTATTTGTCTTCTGCTTAATTAGTTATAAATTTTTTCTTTTGATTAAACTCAACAGTATGTAGCGTTGATAATGTTTTTTTTTTTTTTTTTGATTTAATCGTTGTATAATTAATTATTTAATTAAATAATTAACTTGCAGCTGATCGTCTAGCTGGTACAGGTGGTGGTTTTTGTTGTTGTTTATTTAATTTATTTATTGGTTTTAATTTATTATTAATATTATTATTATTATTATTAATATTAATAATTCCTGTTGTTGATGTTGATGTTACTATTGTTGTTTGATTACCAATTGTGGTTGTCGGTTGTGCTATTGCTACTGGTATTGATGTTGCCCTTATTATTTTATTATTAAATGAATTAATTAATGGAAGATTATTACTTGATAAGCTTGAATTCTGAAATAGAGAGGGATTTTAGTTTTATTTTTCTCTTACTGGTGAAATTTTTTGTTTATTGTTTCAAAACTTACATTTAATTGTTTTGAATGCCAACCATTACTTAATGGCCAATCATTTGATGATTGCAATAAAAAATCATCAATATTACGTGGATTTTGATGTTGTTGATGCCTTTGACGTGGTTGTAATTGTTGTTGCTGTTGCTGTTGATTATTATATTTAAATTGTATTGGACAACTATTACGTTGTCGTATTAATAATTTATCATCATTATTAATTATATGTAAATTATCATTATTATGTGATAGATCAATACTAATTGAATCACTTGATGATGAGCAACTGATTAATTCAGCACGTCCAGCCTCACTAGGTGTTGGACTATTACAATTACTATTACAACGACGACGATGACGATTATTATAATTATTTATTAATATATTATTATGATTTTTACTACTAATACTACTACAATTATTATATAATTTTAATTTAATTTTTTCAATTTGTTTTGTTGTTAATTCTTTTTTCTTCTTTTTCTTTTGTTTCTTCTTTTTCTTTGTTTTTTTCTTTGTATTATTTAATAATAATAAATTATCAACGGTTATCGTTGTTTGTTGTTGTTGTTGCTGTTGCTGTTGTAATGTTGTTAAATTACAACAGCTACTCGTATTACTACAGCTATCGGTACTACTCGTACTGGTACTGCTATCTGTTGATAATTGTGATAAATTATCATTTTCTGTGTCATCGATTAAACCATCACCATCATCATCATTCTCATCCCCATCATCCCCATCCCCATCATCATCATCATTTGTTTCTTGTTCCTCTTCCGTATTATTCGTTAAATTATTTTTTTTATTAAAAGATTTTTTTGATTGTAAACTACGCGTACTATCAGCATTTATATTGACTAAACGATAAAAGTCGTACGTAAATTGTTTGCTATAATTCATCTCCTCATCATCTGAGTAGATCAACTGTAGAACCATGGAAAAATAATAATAAGATTTAGATTAATAATTAAATAAATTATAGATGAATAGAAAAATTCTATTACTTTATCTTGTAATAAAGCGTTTATGTTTTCGGATTGTGATTCACTTGTTGACGGACATAAATTTGATATTGTGTACATCCAATCGCTGCTATCTTCTTCAATTACAATCGGTTCTAGTTCCTCTTGTGACATACTCCAGTCTTCCATTTCAGCGGTACACGGCTCTGCCGATATTAACCACTGTTCTGGTTCCTCTGGTAAATCCTCTAATTGTGCAGCATTTGGTTGTGGTTGTCCTGAACTCATTGTACAATAACCTTCATCACGTCCTTTAGCCGGACTACCACCAATTAATGCTGCATTTTGTGCCTCTAAATCATGTACACGTGTCTTTAATATTGACACCTCAACACGTAAACCATCTTCGGCTACAATCGCATCAACCACCTTACGCATAACGTCATCTAAACAGTGTTCATACTGTTGGATGCGTTGTTGCAACGTTTTATTCTCCGTTTGTAGTGTTTGTAAGGAGTTCTCTTGTCGTGTACAACGTGCCTATAAATATAAATTAAGACCAAACACCACACAACCGTTAATAAAAACATCAGAAACCAACAAAAAAAAAAAAAAGAAGCTTTTTAGAAGAAAACATGTGTACATAAAAACAGTCTACATTTCGGCAATTTATTTATATAATTGTATCTTACCGCTAATTCTTTATGGTCACGACATGCCTGCATAACTCGTCTATCTTTTGTTTTCATAGCTCGACTCATACTGGAGTTGATAAGGGTTTAAAAAAAAAAAATAAAAAATAATAAAAAAATATTAAATTATAAAAAAAAAAAAAAAAAAAACAAGAAATAGATGGATAGATGGATAGACGGATAGAGGGCAAAATTAAATAATAATAAAAAACAAAGAAATAAAGGGGAAATTTTTATTAAAAAAAAAAAAATTTTTTTTTTTTTTACTTACATTTCCAATTGGTCTTTAAGTTCATTTTCAATTGTCGGTGAACTACATTGGCTCTGGAAAAGTTATTTAAAATTACAAAACAAAAAAAAAAAAAATAAAATAAAATAAAACTTTTTCTCTATTTATTTATCGATAAATAAAAAGAAAAAATATGATGAGGCGTAGAGATATGGGGGATTTTTTTTTTCTGTATTATCGGTTATAAGACATGAATTTTCATGAATCAGGTCAATTGTTGTGATGTGCTTTTTATGATCATAACTTTTAGGCGGTTTTTTTTCTACTTTTATGAGTTTTTTTTTTTTTTTTTTTTTTTTTTTTTCTGTCGACTCATTCCATAGTCGGTTTTATGTTATTTCGATTATTACATTGTTTCTGTTATATACACCAGCTGAGACTATGAGTTTTTTTGTTTTCTTTTTATAATCATGCAATGTGGGAAGTAAACACACCATAATCCATTCAACCACACATCATTCAGTAGAGCAATAGCAACGGCAAATTATGTCACAAAGAAATGGAGTCAACTCCAAAAAAAAAGCTGAGTAGCAAACAAAATGTAAATAAAAATTAAGGGAAAGTATAGGAAAACTTGGGAATTTAATCGACTTTTTAAAACTGGTGATAATTTTTTTGAAAATAACAACTGAGTGCCGATTATGATGGTTTTCAAGTAGATCGACTAAATGTGGTTTGGTTTTAAAACCGTACAAATGTTTCTTTGTTGCTGTCTCCACTAGATGAAGAAGTTATGCCGCAACGCAATTGTTAAAATGGAAGGGAAATCATACTGACAACAAGCACTTAAAACCACCCTCGATAGTAATAAAAATTGACGAAAAAATAAGGAAAAAGGAAGAAGAATTTTTTTGACATTTGCATTCATAAATTTGAATAAAACACAAAAAAAAAAAAAAACAAAGAAATAAAGAAAAAAAAAAATTTTTGTTTTGTGTGTTTTCCTCAACAAATCATCATCATCACATCATTTTATTAATATGGGAAGGATGTACACGTCCTATTGTCTACAATATTTATTTCTTTGTTATAAAAATTCATCAAAAATTTCGACACAAATTCATTTTGTTCAAAATATGACGACGGAAAAATATAGAAAAAAAACTGTCAAACAAAAATAAAAAAAAAAAAATCTTCGTAGACGAATTAATGAAGGAAAATAATAATTGGGAAATATGGGAAATAAAATGAAAATCGGTCATTAGCAGGGGATTTTTTTTTTTTCGTTGCTGTTGTGTAAAATTAATTTTTAATTGTGCGTACGTGGAGTACATGGACGTGTTTTGGGTAAACATATGGATTGATAACGATATGACGGAATAAAGCTGAAAATCTCCCGCTTTTATCATTATAAATTTTAATTTATAAAGCTTAAAGCTGACTGCTGTATTTATTTGTTAAAAAAGACTAGGATTTAAGCTTTAACGATGAAAAAATCAATAAATCAAAACGTTTTATACGCTACTTGCAGAAACACAAAATAAAGTTTTTAGATTATGGAGTTAATTAAGTGAGTTTTCATTATGCTTTTACTAAATATTCGTTTATAATAGGAAAAATTGTTGTTTTACACAAAACCGTAGTGTTGTACGACAAATACTAAAGCCATGTCAAAGCATCAAAACTCATCAAAACACTTCAATAGTAAAAGAGCAACAAAATAAAGTTTTTTTTTTTTTTTCCCACTCAATAAAATCCATATGGTGCTCAAAATATAATAACAATGACAACTTAACTTTATAAACAAACAATCAAACAAACACTTAGTGACGATTGTCATTTATTGTCAGAAAACTAGTGAATTTAAGTAGAGAAAAGACGTAAAGACAGGAAGAATGTATATATCTATAGTGGAGGCGCCATATATGAATAGCAGCAACAGTAGTTTCTGTTTTTGCTTTTTGTTTAGATTTTTACTTTGCTTTTTTTTTAACAAATGATAACAAATTCTATCGGAAATAACAAATCATAAATTGATATAAATATATTTCTACAAAAAAAAAAAAATTGGTAAGAGAAATGCTATAACTGTCACATACAAAAAAAAAAAAAAACGATGACACGTAAATAGTAAAAGTTACAAAAAATAAAAAAAAAAAATAACCAAATACGTGAAGCTTTTTATTACTTTTATTTATTTATTTATTTCTAAACAACAACATATGCTTGTGTTTGTTTTATATTTATTTATTTTTATTGTTTTTTATGCTTTTTATGATTTTCCACACTATTAATAAATAATCATTTTATTAACAATAATAGTTTTTAATGCTATTACTCTAACACCTAAAAATAGGCAATTGACTAGCTTTACATAAATTAGTTTTATTATTGGATAAAATTAAATATTTTCTTTTCTCTTTTATTCTTATTTTGTTTAATTTTCTTTATTTATTATCTTTAGGTGGCTTTATCAGACACATTATTAATAAAAAAAAAAAATAATTAAAAAATCCTTTACGCTTCACACCTTACCACCATCAAAAATTCGCTTAAATCGCAAAGGTAAATTTTTTTTTTTAATAAAACTACGTAATGAAATAATTATGGGGAAACTACAAGTGTTCAAAAAAAAAAAAAAAAAAAAAAAAACCAGTGACGATACAATGGGTAAAATATCAACCAAAAAAAAAAAAAAAAAAGGAAAACAACCACCAAACTCTATGATTCATTCATTTTGTGTTACATTAAGATGCCAAGGGACGGACACATAATAACGAAATAAATTTCTTTTAGTCAAAAAAATGTAAACAAAAAAAAAATAAAGAAAATTCTTAGAAATTTTTTTGTTTTGATTGTGCTTTTTAGGTTGTTTACGGCCCATCGGTATCAGCGGTAAGAGAATCAATCGTTTATCAATAGCAACAACCAACTAACTGTGCCCATGATAAGTTAATAAACAAACCAGTTGGACTAAAAATCGTTTTATTTAAATCATATGGGATAGTGTTTAAGGGTTTATGGATTATTCCTACTTCATTCAACAGGGATCATTATGATTATATTCACATATGCAAGTAATTTAAAAAAGGAAAAAAAAAAAAAAAAAAAAGGGAATATTAGGGTAAATAGAATGGAATAACCAAACATAAACTGTGGTTTCTAGTGTTAGTCAGTTAGGCAGTAGTCATCAGCAAATACTGGCGGCTCCACATGTTTTTTTCTTTTTTTTTTTAATATTATTATACAGTGACTGTTACTGCTGCTGTTTACAACAACCCTATAAATATACAACTCCGGAAAACTAACCAGAACAACAACAACAACAGCAGCAACAAACAAAACCAGAAATAAAAAAAAAAAAAACACCCCAAAAATAAAAATGATATGTTTAGTCGAGCGGACAACAATTCAACCATTATCGAAGTGAATTTTTTTTCTGTTTTTCTATTTTTATGTTTGGTTTGCTTTAACATGTACGTACGTAAAAAAAAAAAAAAAAAAATAAATAAATAAAAACTCCCCAATAGATTTTTTGTATTTTATATTTGTTGGTTGAAATGTGTAAGGAAGGAAGAAAAAAAAAAAAAAAAAAACAGAACTGTTTATCATCCGGATACGCGATTAAAACCGCACACAACCAACCAACATTGTGTAGCAGCAGTAGTAGCAGTAGCAACATTAAATATATATTTCGTTATTGGGTTTTATTTGTTGTTTTACTAGTTGTACCAGCGATCTGTACCAGCCTTGGTGAATGTAATTGGTGATGAGTACCTTATCGCTTTTGTAAATGTATTTTCATTGATAAACTCCACATTTATGTTTCTTTATTCTCCTCGAATACGCTAGAAGCTTCTGTTGCTGTTCTTAAGAAATCATTAAAAACCAAGTAACCCCATGTGTGGTGCTCTGTTGCTCCTAAAAAAAGTTTTTTTTTGTCCTTTTTAATCAATCATGGGGAGGTTTTTTGGTTTTTTATTATTATTATTATTATTATTTTTATTATTTTTATTATTTTTATGACTAACAATGAAATGAAATTTTCTTCTTTTTTTTCTTATACTGTGCGTACTGTGAAGTAAAAAACCCAACAAAATAATAATAAAAAAAAAACAACAACAACAACAACAACTAAATTTAAGGGTGTGTATGAATAGCAAAAGTATAAACAGCAACAATGAGAAATTAAAATAAATTAAATGTTGATAAAAAAAGGGGAGTAACGATGAGAGTAAAAAAAAATTCTGATATTGTTGGAGAAAGCGATAAACAAAGAGATTAAATAATTCGTAAACAACATTCGCAACCCCCTTACACCTAAATGAAAAGTTAAGGAATTAAAGTAAAAAAAATTCTTTTCAAAAATAACAAAACTTTGAATGGTCTACTGTTAATCAGCTAACTTCATTTATGTCGTTAAAGTATTCTCACACTACCACCACCACCACCACCAACATCACATATACATACATGTGACTAAGATTTGTTTTTATAAAAAAGTTTTGGGCATTCTTTTCTACAAGCTGTGCACACTTTTAAAGAGAATTTATATGGGTAAAAACGATTAAATCTTTCAGTTTTACTCAGTTACTTTAGAAATTAGAACTAGAATCGTTCGATTCATAACGTGTTAGAAGCTTTGGAAGTTTTAATAAAGAAAATTATTGTGGGAAACAAAGTAAATTCTGCTTTTAAATGTTTAATAAAATTGTTTTTTATTCAGAATTGACTAGAAATGTCTTCACTATTGACGCTGTGTTTGTTGTTGCAGAATATACATACAGTGGAGTCCCAGCGAAAGGGTTTAGCAAAAATCTTTTTAAAAGAAAAAAAAAAAGAGGATTAATATTTACTTAAAATTCCTTTATAATAATAAATATTTATCGTATTTAATTTGTTCCTAAATAAATAACGCAACACAAATAATTCAACCTAATCCACCACCCACCATCCCCATTCATATCAAAAAATCCTTCAAAACCATAATAACGAAACAATAATGGAAAATCCTTTAAATTAAGTCAATTCTTCGATTATTCATATTTCTCTCATGGGGAATGGATATATGTTGTTCGTTGTTACCATACATACATCGTTGCATAATAAATTTTAAGGGGGTTTAATAAGCAAAAATGAAAAAAAATTCTTTTCTACCCCAATTTAAATAAACAAAACAAAACAAAACATTTTTTTTTTCTTTTTTCTTTTTAAATCATTTCTACTAGGAATACAAAAATAATTAAGAAGATAGAATGAAGGTAGCGAAAGCTAAGCCAATTTACTTTGTTTTAACGAAACGAAACGGAACTTAACTTAACTTAACTTAACTTTGTTCTACTTGACAGTGACTGCATATGAATAAAATAAAATAAAATAAAATAATAATAATAATGTTTAAATTTCAACCCCTACATTGTGCATAATAAAACACAATTTAACTTCTTTTGTATCCTGTGCGTTATATATTTAATCAAAATGTTATACGTAGGAAATAAAGTTAACCAGTACCATCCATCCACACTTTAAACAAAACACATTAAATTTACATATATTATGGGGAAATAAATGAAAGTAAGTAAGTAAGAATAATAATAAACAACAACAATTAATTCACCCCAAACTAGAAATAGGAAAAAATATGTAATCATCATCCCCACCGATTTATAATAATTATAATAACTGAGTGCATTATCGGTGTTACTACTGTTGCTGTTCGCATTGAATCTGTGTTACGGTGTTTGCACATGTTTTTAATTTGTTTCCTTAAATGTTTGTCTCTAATTTTAAGGATTTTAAATATTAAAAACCACCCCTAAAGAACAGTAAACTAAACCATTACACGAGTACACCTAGGTTTAACATCGGCTCTATACGTAACCATAGGTAATTTTAATAAAAATTAATTATTTAAATATTTATTTAAGTTTTTAATGGGGGTAAAATTTAAATGTTTAACCTACACACACACACGCATAAACACAGCCAAAGTAACAGAGGTAACGTCACAGTAACAAAACATTTCGATTCATAAAAATATCCAAATTCTTTTCGTTTTGTAAATGTAGGGCGACCGAAACACAGAAAATGTTTCGTCACTTTATTTTTAAGGTGCTTTTCACAAATGTGAAACAAAAAACATATTTTTTTTTTGTGTTAAAAAGCTTCAAAAGCTTCATTTTTATACAACAAAAACAATTTAAAGATTTATTTTGATATTCCTTGGTTTAGTTAAAAGTGTAATTATCGATTGAAATTGATTAATTAATGTCTCAAGCACCTGGATTAATTAAAATATTAACAAAAAAAAAAAAAAAAAAGTGATAAATTAAGGCAGTAATAACCCTTGGAAACGAAAACTTTTTTAAAGAAGGAAAAGTAACGCAAAAGTAACTGAAATAGTATACATTTCGGCATAAATATTAATGTAAAAAAAAAAAAAAATTATTTAAACTGTTTGTAGCGTGTGTATGGCTGTGTATGTGCTAATCACGTGCGTATGATTTGTTAAATAACTCATAAATATCACCCCCCAGGCCACCCATATTTTATTTTATCATTAATACGTTCGGTAAATATACTTTAAATGGTCTTCTCTCATCTATTATACCTTGCTTTAACAACCCTAACGTTAATAGTACTGGGTAGTGCGTACTACAGACCCACACACACAAACTGGTAAATTGTAAACAAACTCAACACAAGGTTGTTTACATTAAAACTCCTAACCAATACAGATGTAAACAAACATAACAAAATCTAATGGGGAAAATAAAAAAAAAAAAAAAAAAACGAACAAACACGACAAAATGTTGAAATATCACAAAAATCCCCCAAATGCACCAACTACAATTACACAAAAATTATAATAAAAAAAAAAAAGAAAGAGAAACTGAAAAATCCAACCCTAAAAATTTGTTTAAAAAAAGTCAAAAACTTTTATCATCCCCTAAAACTATAGTGAGAAACGACAAAATAATTTTTTAAAGGTGCTTTTCTATCTATGGATAGTCAATGTTTGGTTGGGCTTTTTATTTTGTTGCCTGCTGCCTGTTTGTTTGTTTGTTTGTCTCATTAAATGCAACACATAAAAGGGAAGATATAAAAAAATGATTTTAAAGTTAGGTTAGCTTTGGCTTAGGGTTGTTTCTCCATTTATTAAAATTTCTATTTGTTGCGTTGTGAGTTTTTTTTTTTATATTAAATGAAAAGCATTAAAACGAAATAAGGGATGAGAGATTGTTTAAATTGCATTTCCTGTATCATTTGCAAAAACTAAACTATGATTGGCTACTGTTGGCAGCATTTTTTTTTTTAGTTGTTGCTGCATTACCACCTACTTCATACACACATTTATTACGTTTATTATTAATTTTAGTATTTATGCTGCCCATTTTTAATATAAAAGTCCTCAAGCCTCTTGATAATAAAACATAAAAATAATAAAAACAGGAAGAAGGACGAATAATAATAAAAAAAAAAACCAACAACAAATCATGTGGTGCATTTAATCGGTTATATTTAGGAGTAGCCATACCCCTAAATAACCAGCAATGGTTAAAATAATATTTTTCATCGTGTTTTATTGTCGTTATTGCTACGTTTTTTTTTTGTTTCTCTCTCCATTTTAATGGTAAAATCAATGAAAGAAAAGTGAAAGTAAGGTGATTTTTCACCATAGTTATTTACTTTCTAATATTTATTAAAGAAGTGAAAACAACAAACGATGCTAAAGGATAATCAATGGCAGTTTATTGTTTAAATTATTGATTTTACATCGTTACTACATAGATATACTCACTGTAAAATCACTGTCTACACTCTCTGTATAATATTGATAACAGATTTATACAACAAAAGCTTAACGAAAGTTTTCTAAAACCTATTAAAAGTGAATTAAATAGTTTTTTTCTAACAAGTTTCTTTTTTTTATTACAAGACAGTAATGTGCTGCCTTACGTTTTCATCTCCTTTGATTAATTTGATTAACTATGAACCTGCCTAAGCACAAAGTAACGTGATAAATGTGATTCTTTCGTGTTTACAAAGACAGATACACATTATTACTTATTTAATTACTTAACTCTGTTGTTTAACAGCTGTAATTTCCATTAAAACTTTCTTTTACCCAAATCAGAACAAAGAAAAAAAAAAAAAAAAACTTCAATTTACTTTTAATACGCCAAAATGTAGGCATTATTGACTACACGCATACGATTTACCCTTATTGAAATGCATGATGGTTGAAGAAGAAAAAAAAAATGAAGACGAAAAGGAGGAAAATAGTCATAAAAATCATAAAAAATCAATTTTTAAAACATTAAATTATCGCATTGAATCGTTTTTAGTTATTTAACTATAAGTAAATTTCGATATAAACATCCACAGCTATAGCTAAATATACAAAGAATCTATTTTTCATCCCTTTTTAAATGTCCTATCAACGATTTTTTCTTTTTTTGCATAAACGTTACGTTACGTTTCGTTTTTCTTTTTGCAGTCAGTTTAACTGTAATCGACCCAAATATACTTCTATACCACTGTATACACATCCCCATAATAACGCACAACAATTGTGATTTCCTTCTCAGTTATTTAAAAGACGAAGACACATGAATACAAAACTAAGATAGCACATAGTACGGAAAATTTTTTCATCCACACAATCACTTAAGTAGGATAAAAAAAAAAAAAAAAGGCAGCAAAGAAAACGAAGCATGGGTGGTTTAGTTGATTTGATGATGTGATTTTGTGTGGTGCAAAGTATTTGTATTTGTCATAGAGAGACAAATTTTTTACACCACCAAAAAAACTGAGTTTCTGCGTAGCTTTTTAAGAAGCTTTTTATTTCTTTGGCGGTAATTTTTTTTTTGTGTGTACTCTGATAATACAAATAAGACAGCCCAACCACCCAGTAAACTATAACCGTTGTGATAAATTTGCAACCCTAGAGAAGAAATTTTTTAAACATTTTGGAAAGCAAAAAAAAAAAAATCAAATAAATAAAAAGCTTAAAAAGTAGGCGACCAGTCATCAGTAAGTCAGTTCTGACATTAAAGACACAAAAAAAAAATATTCTTATCGATTTTAACAATGATAATGGTTTTTGCCTTCGTTGTATAATTTAAGGGCATCAAAAAAAAAAAAAAAAAAAAAAAAAAAAAACCGGGAAAAAATCTCTTTAACGAAAAGAAAAGAAACGAAAGTGAAAAGAAAAGAAAAACTTAGCTTAAGTTAAGCAGCTTTAAAGAATGGAAGCAAGCAAGGAAACAATGATAGAATGTCGATGTGCTTTTCGTGCTTTTTTCTTTATTCTTAATTTTCTTTCCTTATTGCATTTGTAATTTAATATAATAAAGT
Source organism: Ptychoptera albimana (assembly GCA_961205885.1). Lineage (NCBI taxonomy): Eukaryota > Metazoa > Arthropoda > Insecta > Diptera > Ptychopteridae > Ptychoptera > Ptychoptera albimana. The sequence goes on from OY540804.1 coordinate 25,695,895, forward strand.
AAATTGCCTCCTCTTTCTCCATTTCAACTCCACTTTCTACAACCAAACACTAGCTGAAAATACCAAAACCAAATTCTATCCCGATTTTTGCGTTTTCTTTTTTCTTTATTATTATTATTATTATTATTAAAACAACCCTAAGTCATTTAGTGATCGTTGTCGTTTATTTTTTCATTTCATTGTTGTGCTTTTTTCTCTGTTTTATTAAAATAAAAAAAAAATAAAAATTTCTCATCATATTTTCTTGGTTTTTGTTTTGCTACCAACACCACTACCACCACCACCCCCATTATAATTGAATTGATTTTAATTTCATAATTTCTTTTCCTTATAATAATTCGTTTATGAGTCTTTTTCTTCTTCTTCTTCTTCTTTTTCGTTATTATTTTATGTTTTGTTAGTAAGAGAGTTGCAATTAGGAGAAGAAAATTAAAAAAAAAAAAAAAATGAATTTTTATTTAGGGTATTCCCCTCTTTTATATTACTGATAGTAGATATGAAAATGTTGTCAGCAGCAACATTATTTAGGATTTGGATTAATATTTGGATTAATAATTTATTTGACACACTAGGATGGTAGTTTAAAAGCTTTTTTTTAAAGTAAAACTAAAAGCAGCAGAAGCAGGAGAAGAAACAACACCAATACCCTTTACAATGGAGACACAAAACGAGTCAAGAATATCAAAAAAAGAAGAAAAAAGAAGTTAAACTCCCAAAGGAGTGTTATATTACATAGAGAAACTAGAATAATCATAATAATGTCAAATTACTATAACTCGGTTTTCGGTTATAAAAATTTGGTCATCCAGAATAATTTAATGAACGGAAATTTGTTTGTATTTGGTGTAGCAGGGAGCTTTGTTTTTTTTTTATTTATTCTGGAACGAATAATGCCTGTCAACTGAATAATAAAACCAAAAACAAAAAAAAATTAATAAACGGGTATGGTAGGGTTATTTGGTGACAATTTTATGTAAAACCATACTGATTATGACAAGTAGAATGCTAGGGGTTACTAGAGTACACTGGAACAGAGTACATTAAATAGTTAAATTTTAAGTAAATTAAGGAGGGATTTTGATTCAGAAAATAACTTCAATAGGTGATCCTGGCAAAAAACAACTAATATTCCCACTATGGACGAAATAACCAAATCAACATTGCCTAAATGTCGGTCACATATGCGTTAAACACGAAGAAACGTGAAATTAGTGTCGCTTTATTGCTGTAAAACACGAAAAACAACCAGTAAGGCGTTGGATTCTCTACAGGAATTTGTCGGGAAGTGTCTATGACGAATAATTAGGAAATTCTGGATAATTAATATTAAAAAAGGCTAAGCTGTGGGAAATTACAAATCAGAAACCACTTGTCAAAGAAATTGCGTCATGAAATCTCTAAAACAGCGAGAATCATATATTCAGAATAGCTCTGGACTGTAATCCACATGGATAAAGAATAAGTAAACAGTCCCCAAGCAATATAAAGAATGAGTATTAGCCAGAAACAAGAACTAGTATTAGCAACACAATAGAGTAAGATAAAAGAGAAGTTAGTCGCATTGATATCAACAGTAGAAAAAAAAAAAAACACTCTACAAATCCGTGCAATACACAAGTCACATCTCTCTATTAAAATTTGATTAAAACAATTTTACAAAAGAATGCTGAGAAAAAACCGATTATAAAAAAGAAACAGAAAAAGAAAAAAAACTTTAAACGACGTTCGTTGTATGCAAATTATCGAAACAAAACAGAATAGAACAGCGAAATCAAATTAAAATTCTTTTTCGTTTTGTTTTCTTTTTTTTTTCTTTTCTTGTTTTGTCTATGCGAATAATGCAAATAATTTTTTTTTTCTCTATAGAAATTGTGAATTATAAATAGAAGAAAACAAAAATTTTAATAAAAGTAAATTATATAGAAGTGGAAATTACAGGTATGGCAAGGTAAATGTAATGTAATGTAACGGTGTGTATACGCAAGATAATTGTTTTCGAATTGCTGTTAACCAATTGCTTTGGTTATTTTCTCTTCTCCTATTATTATTATTATTATTTTTTTTTTTTTACTATTAAAGGTTTGATGTTTTTATAAAGTTTAAAACGTTGATTGTTGCTTGTGTAGGTTTTTATCTTTAACAGAAAATTATAGAGATGGATAATGGTAGATAGATGCAAGAACATCACGAATTATTATAACAACAATTACCAAGTGATACCAAGTGGTATCATTGCATTGGTAAATTATGATAGAATAATTTTTATTAAAGTGAATACAACCAAAAAAAACAAAAAAAACATTTAAAGGATTTCGTTCCGGCATTTACAAAATAAAAAATCTTCCTAACATTTCAATTAATAAAAAGAATCGTGAATTGAATAAAACAGCGAAAATAATTGAAAACGATGCAGAGATTTTGTGTGGTTCAGTGTGGGAAGGAAGTTGTGGATTTTTCTGTTTTTGTTTTTCCATAAACAATAGAAAAACTGCGTACTCTACACGCTACTAACTTCACACAGTATTAACTCTACAATAGATCGATTGTTCTTTGTTTTTTATTTTATTGGTTTATGATCTATATATGGGAGGAAACATGGATGATTATTTATACAAAAGAAATGGATTAACGATCGTAATTAAATTTATTTCTGTTCATTTTGTATTCTTAATGCAAATTTCGGTTTTAAACTTGTTAAATAAAACGTAGATTAATTAAGCAGTGCGTGTTGGTGATTTTCTTATTTTTTAACCGTTTTGGAGAGTTTGCAAGATTATGGTAATAAAATTGTAATTAAAAAACGATTCACAGTTTTTTTTTTTACAAACTATTTTTCCTTGTTTCTCAAGTAAACACAATTCAGAGTTTTTTCAGCATTTACTGTGCTTTTATTGTGATAAAACCCATGTAATCCAGCTATATCAACGGTTTTATGGTTAGAAAACTTTTCTTGATAATTTCATTGCAACTGTTTTACGCTATTTAAATTTTTAAACACAAATTAGAACCAATAAAAACTTACTTGATTCACTTTATCCTGTAATCTAGTGAGTGATTCCTCCAGTTCAACAATTCTTGCTTCGAGAACCTCCTGTAAAAAATTAAAAAAAAATTAAGTTAAGCGACTTAAACACTGACCTAACTAACTAAAGATTTAATTAATAAAATAAATGCTTTAAAAAGTAAAGAAAATCGGTGAAATGTTGATGATACAATAATATGGTGGGAGCGATGTTTTGCAAAAGAAAAAAAAAAAAAAAAAAGCAATAAAAACGTCATTTTGCCAAGGTTTAAAGACGAAATTAAAATTATTTAACACTTTTTTTTTTTTTTTTTTTGCTTGTTTTTTATATTAATAATAAAAATTCCTTTTAAAAAACCCATTTTTTTATTATTATTATTATTATTATAAACATTAACATTAATAAAGTAAATAAATTTGTACGGTTTATGGGTAGACAGCCAGGTAATAATCTTTAATAATATTGTTGACACCGTTTGTACTTGACTTCTACGTTTATTTTTGTTGCCATTAATTTATTTATATATATATATATTTATATAATATTTATCTGTTAATAACACACAAGCAAACACACACACACACAATAATATTAAAAGTAAAAACAAAAATTAATTAAAAGATAAGACGCAATAAGTACTCAATAAATTTTGTGAGTAGAAAATTTAAGCGAAAAATATTATACTCAACCTTTAACCTTTTTTTATTTACATTTAAATTTTACTGCACTTCACTGGTTATTACACATTCACACACACACACACGCAAACACTCCATAAATTCAACGAAAAATTTATAAAAAAAAAAAAAATTAAAATTAAAGAAGACAACAAACAGCGATGCAGCAGTTTATAAGATAAGAAAAAAGAAGAAAAACTGCGAAATTTCGTTGTCAAGATAAGCTTATTGATGGGTGTTTTTTTTTTTCTGTGATTCTTTTTCTGCAATTGCTGTGTCAATTCACTTCTTCGCCGATTTAACCTCACCTTTTACAATGCATTCATGTGTTGTGCGAAAAATAAACAACCTTAAAGCTTTAATAAAATATTTATCGATTTTTCTTTTTTGCATTATTAATGATTATTTACGTTGTTACCAAAAAAAAAAAAAATGGATAAAAATTGAATGAGAAAATTAATGCCATTTAATGTGTTAAAGGTTGGATATCTGATTTATTTATCGTAATTTCTTTTAAGGTAATAAAATGCCAAAAAGGCTTGCTTATTGAATAGTCTTACTATGTGTCATTGTTGGTGTCTGTGTTTTAGATAATTTCATACCGATATATTCTAAATAGCCATAAAGTGCTTCCAAACTACACTCAAGAGATGGCAGTACGCACAAAAATCCCATATTAACCAATGGCAATGATTTATTAAACAAAACACTGAAAACAGCAACTGTTACTCTTCGATTAACTATGGAAAACTTTGCAGCTGCTTTAACAGAGTAAATATCCTAATAGTAACAAGAAAACACAAAAATTAATTAAACAAATTAACTGTCTAATAAGTAGTGAATGAATAATAAAAAAAATATAATTTTTATTTTAATAGTTATTACGTGAAATTTCGTTTGAATTTCAATTAAACAATTATTGGAATCGTTGTAACAAGATAACCAATTACTCACTTTTTTTTGCATTTCTAAAACCAACAACATGTGTCACACAGGTGAAACATTTAGCAATAATTCTTAAAAAAAAAAATAAAATAAATAAAACCACCCAGAATAGTAAAGCAGATGATTCTTTTCTGCACATTTTGTACACATCGATTATCATAATTCTACGTTAATTTTATTACTCCAAACAAAAGGTACGCTTTGTGTGTTGTTAGTAACAAAATAGCGAATAACAAAAACAGGTGTTTGATTGTAGATCGCACCGCACAAACTAATAAACAAATAATGGATGGCGGTGCAAAGGAAGAAAAAACAAAAGAATAAACACACGCAGCACGTGTTATTAATTTTCGTTAAAATCGTTTATCATTTGAACATCAAAGCGCTTTGGAAATTCCTTCTTATTATTATTATTTTTTTTTTTATTGTTAAATGAGTATAATTCACATGTTATGTGTTAGGTGTTTTCGTTTTCGGAACATGCAATTTTATAATTTGCTTGATGATCGCTCAACTCAAATAACAAAAAAAAAAAAAAACGAAAAATACAAAAAACAAATTTAAAGGATTGACTTTACCCCTTTTGATACATGATTGATGAATTTTGTGCTTTTTTTTGTTGTTGTTTGAATGCAACAAAACACATAATAATTGCTATTAACGGAGCAACGTACATGGGAATTAAAATGTTTGAGCTTTTTTTTGATTACAATGTGTCTTTATTGATGTAACAATTAATATACAAAAAAAAAAAGAATTCAGGATTTAAGGTGGAATTTCGCCTTCGGAAAAGTTAAACAACAAGCTGACTTGTTTGATGTAATTAGAAAAAGTAATAAAATATCTGCTTTAATCGTTATTTAATTCTGTTTTTAACTTGTATTACGATTAAACAAATGTTGTACTAAAAACTAAACAACCGGTACTAACACAGTTGTACTAAATTATAGTTACTAAATGGATAAAGTTAAAACAGTTGGAACAGCAGAAATGATTGATTTTCTGTATTAAAGACGAATGAACTGTTATGTACTAATATAGTACCCAGGGCACTAAGCGATGTGTACTAAAATATTGTATAAATACCACCAAAATACCAGCGCTGTTACATTGCTAATTGCTTTAAGAATGTTAGCTAACTTAACTGACGACTTATATCAGTTTTACTTTCCTTATCCGAGTTACTACCAAGAACAGGGTTACAAAAATGGAAAAAAAAACCCCATAAAAGATCCCAAAAGTGATTGAGATTAATTTGACAAAGGTACTCAGTTGTTTCTTAGGTTATACGAAGTACGTTCTTTGTGATTTATGTTTTGAATTGTAGCGTTTTTAGAACAAGTATTACCAAAGTACCCTGAATGTTAATATTTAAGACTAGTACGCTGTTCGTTATTCTCTACTTATTTCCTTTGATTATGACTTTAAAAGTTCGACATAGTAGTAACAAAAGAATAAAGCAAAAAAAAAAAGTCTGTCTACTTGTTTGTATTCAAATCAGACAACAAAATTTATACACAAACGAAAAACGCAATTAAAATAATTGCAAAGTAACGTAAAGAGCCAAAAAAAATAAAATAAATAAAATAAAAAATAACAACACAAATAGGGTGGACATAAAATGATTGATTTGTTATTTAAATTTTATTTTTATTTTGTTATCAGGAAAAAATAAGGCAACATTCCTGGTATGCACTAGTAACCATGATCAATGTACTTTCAAGTAAAATGACCGTATTTGCCTTGTTCTGTTCCCGCTTTAATAATAAAAAAGAAAAAGGAATTGGGGTCAAAACAGGGAGACAACATGAATAGTAATAATAAAAAAAAATTCTACAAAGAAGCTTTTAGATTTATTAAAACAAGCAGTAGAGAGAAGAAACAAAAAATTTGTTTTCATTACTTTGATGTCAGTGCAATCGGGTCTTTAGCCCGTCGAAACATAAGTAAAAAAAAAAAAAAAACAAAACAATCCAAAAATCTATCCCCAACCTTAAAAATTCCATTTTTTTTTACTACACTAATTAAGATAAGAAAATTTCCTCATTCCTCAATATTTTTTCCAATTAAATTTTCTTGATGTCGGGGCATTTTGATTGATTTTATTTAGAGAGGAAAAAAAAAATCAAACGATTTCCATTGCATATCGTTAATTAAATTGATTGAAAACCTAATGACATGTTTGCTACTGACTAGTTACCTGCATTTGAAGGATAATTAAAATTGGAAAAAAGAAATTTCAAAAGAATTTCGGACAATACGTTCAGTTGATTAAATTTTTTTTTCAATCTTTATATCAAATTATCGAGCAAAATTAATTCCATTTAAATGTCGACCAGGATCACATAATTGACGGTAATGAACTTTAGTGGATTTTTTTTTGTTCTAAAGCCAGAAAGTCACCACAGACAGAGATTTATTGATTTTTATTTGTAGAGAATTTTTTAATTTAAAAAAAAAAAGTTTAATTTTTATAGCCAGGGTTGCATGGTATCGTCTCCAGTTTATCTATGTTCGCCAAAGTTAAGCCCCTTTTAGGTTATACGCTTTTAAAAGCAAACAAAGAAATTTTTTTACTTTATACAGTAGAAACGAAGCCACACAGTAGGCGGTTTTTTTTTTTTTAAATTTATTTTTTCTAATTTCAAAAATAATTTATTGACTTTTAAGCATTTTATTGAGCAAAGCAAGTTTGGCCTGTAGCATCTTTGAAAGGAGTGAACCATAACATGGTAAAATATGTTGGTTTTTACATAATTACTAAAAAGGAATTTTTTACTGTAAGAGGAATATTCACAAAAGCAACCAGTAATTTAATTAAATTAATTAAAAAAGTGAAAACACTGACAAATTCCTGTCACACGTTGTATTTTGTGATGAAACCATAATGATTAAACAATTTTAATTACAAATTAATTATTATTTTACAATGTAGACACATTTAAATAAAGCTTTAACTGCTAAAGACTGCATTTTTAAGTCACTTTCTGTGATCGGTGATAAAAAAAATTCCGTTGCGTATTGCATATTTTTTATGGTTTTTGTTTGATTTAAATATAGAGAGGTAAATATACAACCGGTTGATGAAAACAGCTGACTTTAGTAATTAATTGCAGTTAGAGTTCTAATTTAACTGTTGGAACTGGACCGAAGAATCGTTCTAAACACTGAATCATGATTATTTCAGTTAATACCAGGTATTCAGAGAAAAAACAATTCAAAATCTTTACTTTGTGTAGTTAAATCCTGAAATCAGTCCTGAAATCATCTAATAACAACACAAAACTAAAAATACAGAAGTTTTTTTGATGCCAAGTATGGTCATAAGTCTAAAATTCTCATAACAATGCACTTCCAGGTGTTTGCGGAGTTTTACCTACAGAAAACATGACTTTTCTAAGCTAAAATAAACTCCAGGGGCCAAGAATAAGTTTTGAAATGTTTTGTTTTAAACTCAAGGCAAACTTCCCGATAAATTTAGCTTCAGGAATTAAGTTATTAACGAGTCCTCAAACTATAACAAGAATCAGAATTTTGAATAAACTTTCTAAAGCGTATTAACATTCTTACATAAAAAAAAAACCAAATACTGAACATCACACCTAATCCCTTAAAAAAACTTAGCTTAACAGCAAAAAAAAAAAACTTTTTGTGGTCACAAAAAAAACGTTTGTAAAAATCACGATAAAAAAACCACAAAAAGTGTGCGAATTTCACAAGACTTCTGTGTTTTTTATTTCCTGTATTTTACTGCAGTAATAAAAATAAAAAAAAAAAAATGAAATAAAAACAAATAAAAAAACGCATAAAAGTAACTAAAGTAGCATACCTGAACGCCCAATAATAATAATAATTTTCGTTGTTTTTTTTTTTTTTTCGTTTCGCTTCGTTCCTTTTAAAGTTGATTCTTCAAAGTGAACATCAATTTAAATTAATTAATGAATGAAAACAAAACAACGTAATGTAATTTATATACATTGTAAAAGCATTAATAAAATCAGTTTTCAGGTACAACAAAGGTAATAAACGTAGCAAAACATTAAAGAGCAACGACGACGACGACAACAATTCATCATAAATTTTTTTTTAGTCTTTTCTTTTCTTTTTTAATTTTCATCATAATATTCTTCCATTCATTATGCTTTGATTATATAATTTTTTTTTTTTATTTATTTGAAACTATTAATGGGAAATGTAATAAAAAAAAATTTATGAAAAGAACTTAAAAAACACTTAAAGCAACTAGAGATACACACAAAGGCAGACAAACAAGTGAGGGCAAAGCAATATTTATTTTTTTTTCTTTATTCACTTTTCACGTGTCATTAAAAAAAAAAAAAAAAAACTTTAAAAACGAAATTAAACGAAATGAAATTGAATGAAATTTTTTTTTTTTTTTTTTTTTAAATGTAAATAAATTTTTAAACGTCTTCTTCTTCTTTCAGTTAATTTAAATTAAGAGGAATAACGAAGAGGCACAAAAAATGAAAAAAGAAAAAGTTATGAAAAACTATATAGAAAAGTATGATGACCTGATTGTCGGCTTTATTTATTTAAATTTATTTTTCTCTTTACTTTTATTTATTAAAGTTCACGTGAAGACAAACACTGTGTAAGTATGTTTCACTTGTCGATGCGTTACTTCCTTTCATTACATTGCATAGACAATTATGCTTTGGTTGCTTTTTAATGTGCTGTGAATTTATTTTGTACTAACGCGAAGCATTCAAGATATAACTTCCGAATTTAAAGAGTTTGTCTGGAGTTTTTTCGGATATAATTAGCTAAAATCACTATTAATCGATTTGCTTTAGTTTACGAGTATTTTGTCTAAAACTACGGCAACTAAGACACAGAATGTATAAAAGCTAGCTACAGGCAACATTAATATTTATTCGTTGTTAGAAATAATCAGCTGAATAACAAAATTTTACAGAAATTACATTTAAAAATCTAACTTTTCTGCTGTTATTTAAAATTTGAATACTTTAAGGATTTAAATATTTGACCTACATAACGCACTTTTACGCCAATACTTCCTTGACAGTGGTGCTACGCTACAAAAAACGGTTAACAAAGGCACAGTTAAAGCTTATAAAGCTTTAAGAGACATCTCGTTAAAAAGACTACAGAAAACAAAAAAAATAACTTATAGGAGCTGTATGAATATTAAGAATTTCCGGACATCATTATTCCGGTACATTAATATTTATTTTCCTATTTTTTTTTTTTGCATTGAAATATTTATTCCGGCTCGTTTAATCATAGTTTGATATTTCTTGAAAAAAACTGTAATAAAGTTTCTCACAAAGATCAATCTCTAATTACACAGCATTTCAAATACCCAAAACAATACCACTCACAAACAGCAAATCTACCCTTTATTAAACATGGAAATTAATTAATATTATTTTACAATTGATTAAAAATAAGAAAAACCTCACCTAATAAATAAATAAATAAGTAAATAAAACAAAAAAGCTTACAAAAGCCATAGAAATCCTATTTCAAAATTGAAATCAAACAAAAAAAAAAATCAATTATTAATATAGAAAATCTAATAAATTATTTAAATATCAATAAATAAATAAATAATGCAGGTGTGCACAGAATATTTATTAATTAAAAAAAAAATTAATTATTTATGCATAGAAAACTGAGAAAAACAATTTTTTTTGGTGAAAGGCACTCAGTAAAACTATTCATTGGGTAGCCATTTTTCATTTTTTGAAAATTAAAAAACTTCAATGGAATCTAGTAGGCAATGCTTTTACGGGTTTTGTTATCGTGAATTATATCGGTTTATTTTTTATTTTTTGCTCTTAAATCGTTTCTATTTTTTATTTTTTTATTAACGAGCATCGTTAATATTTGTATCGAGGGCATTTAGGAACCGATTATTTACCCTTCTACATATAAATAAGGATAAGAATTCGATAAATTGGTTAAAATATATGAAAAAAAAAAAAAAAAATATAAAATAAAAATAAAATAAAATAAAACGTCCCTAAAACGACAAACTAAAGTTACAAACATCGTAATAAATAAATTCGCGGTTTCACAATGCAAAAATTTCAATCAAAGCGAATAGCGCGATAAATAATTTTCTTTTTTTAGTAATCTGACACCACAAAGGATTATTTATCCCCGATTAATAATAATAACCCAACGATAAAAGATAATAAAATGCTAAAAATCCATTCACTTGATTATTGTTCAAGCAAATAAAAGTGTTGTGCGAATGGGGGAGGAAGGAATTCTTTATCCTTTTGTCTACTGATTACCACACGATACAAAAGGTATTATTAAAAAAAAGCTCACATATAGCCCACCATTATACTTAAAACAATCAATTGTTTTGATCAATGATGCGATAAATATTTAACGCGGTCGTTAATAATCGAAACAAAAAAAAAAAAAAAAATCGCATAAATCGCTGAAACCAACGAAGAACAATGGGGTGGCGTTTATTTTATGTAGAATATTTTATGATCCCAATCAACCATCACAATACATCGGATTTCTCTTATTGATAATTCAAATAAAAAGAAAAATTATTTTTTCACCTGTGCTGTTTGCGCTTTTTATTTTTTTTTAATTTTTCACCTTTTTTCAGTTATTGCAGCTCATTGTTTGTCTGTTTACGATTTTTGTTTACTTATGATTTATGCTTTTTTATTATTATTATTATTATTTGTCGCAGCATAAATATTTTAGTTTTTTAATTATTTTAGTTATTGTTGTGGTTTTATGTTCTCTGTTGAGTTATTGTGGTTGTGGCTGTTGTTGTTTGACTTTTAAATAAATTAAAAAAATTATGATTTATGCATGATAGCGCATTTAAAGGTATTTTATTTTATTTTTTTTTTAATAAATATTATTATTATTATCGATTTATAAATATGCAAAGTAGAGAATTATAATTTTTTTTTTTTTTATTAATAATTGTGAAATTGTGGCATTTGTGGTATTTTCTGCATTTTTTATTTTTTTTAAAATAAAAAAGCAAACTTTCTAAATGCAATTCTTAGTTTTAATTTAAATAATCATAATAATAATAATAATAATGAGAGACAACAACAACAAAAAAAAAAATTGTGTGACGTTTTTTTTTTTTTTTCTATAGAACTTTCACTATTTATTTGTTTACTTTATCGCGTTTTGATTCATGGTGCCAATCTATGCATTGATTTGTATAAATGATGTATTGTGTTGTGATTTTGATGGGTTTATGGTTTGTATTCACTGAAATTGATGGCTTAATTTTTAGAAGTAATGAATTGCTAGAAAGTTTAGTGAAGAATAGATCTCATTGCTACATAAAAATCTGCTTGAAACTGCCTGCATTACAATCTTCAGTGTATTGCTGTGTTTATTATGGTTTACTCTTAATAATCTGAAGCATTTTCTGTTTTCATAAATTGTTAGAGAAGACGAAATCTGTTTCCTACCTAAAAATCGATTAAATCTGCTTTGATATATTAATGAGATTATGGTTTGTTTCCAGTATTCTGATGTTCACTCATTTTATTCTGGCAATGGTTTGCTAAAAGATCGTTTTGCTTCCTAAAAATCGGTTAAATCTGCTTAAAACTTCCATCATTACAAACTTCAATTGTATTGTTATTAATATTGTGATTTGCTCTTAATAATCTGAAGCATTTTCTAATGCTAATAAATTTTTAGAGAAGACTAGATCTGTTTCCTACTTAAAAATCGATTAAATCTGCTTAAAAAATCCATAATTACAAGAGCTAAAGAACTTTATTTACAAAAAACCGCAGTTCTTAGAAGCGAATTCCCATAAACTACTAACAAAAAAAGTTTGACTATTGCTTATCTAACGCCTTTGAAGTCTATTAATGACTCATCTTCACCAAATTCCCAAAATTTTTGTACCATCATAATTATTTTTCAATTATTATTTTCAAAAAAAAAAAAAAACATTTTTGTTCATCATCTGCTTTCGATTTGGAATGTGCTGAAGGCGCACGCACGAATCAATCAATAATATTAATGTTTGTGTGCTTTGTTAAAAAAAAAAAACAACATTTGAAATTTATCAATGAAATAACAACAACAACAACAATCTCATTACTCTGCTGTAACAATTACATAAAATATACAAAAAAAAAAAAAAAAAAAAACACCAAACCGCGTACACATCATGAATGCTCAAGTAAAACCGAACAAACAACTAAACGAGCAACGAAAAGGTAAAATACTTTAACCTGTTGCGTTCCTTCGTTGTTGTTTTTTTTTTTTCTTTATTTCTTCAAATCTTAACGATGCACACCTGAGTATTTAAACAACAACAACAACGGCAACAGCAAAAAAAAAAAAAAGAATTCTTGCGATTTCTATTTCAATAAATTAATTTTCATGCAATAAAATAAACAGAGCTCTGTTGCTTTAATGCTTTTTTTTTTTGCAATAATTTCTACACATTTTTATTTTCCTCAGTCTCCACCATAAGCAAATGTAAACGATAAACTCTCCAAAGCCGTTACTTATTTACTCATTACTCATTACGAACAATGTTTTTTGTTTTTTTTTTTGAAATAAACGCTAAAAAGTCTGTTTGTCTGTTGAAAATACAAAGCAGAATTTTTCTTCACATTTATTAAACTTTATTAACTCGTTTTTTTTTTTCGTTTTACTACTTTCAAACACGCGCCCAATATTATTACAAAATTAATAAAAAGTAATAATAAAAAAAAAAAAAACCAGAAATGTTTCATTAAATTAAATTAATTTTTTTTTTTTTTTAATTATCACACGAAACGGATGAAATAAATATTTTTTTTTTTATTATTTATTAACTACAGACCAATAATGAAATTTTATTAAGAAAATCAATCAACAGACATGATTGTGCTCTCTGTTCGTTCGTTCGGTTTTATTGATGACATGTGCTCTGTGTGAGAAATTAAATGATGAAACTCGGTAACAAAAATAAAACATAGAGACGTTACGCTTCCAGTATTTATGTGTCCAGCAAGACCATGCATTACATTCCTCGATATTCGTCTTTCTAAATCGTTCAGTAATGCCTAGACTAAACAAAAGCTAAACCAAAAGCCACATTTAATAAACAAATCATCGAAACACGAGAGAAAACAAAGGCAAATTTAACTTAATTAAAACCGAAGAAGTAAAAGGAAAAAAAACTCAACAAATCAAAAGATTTATTTAAAACAAAAGACTTTTATAAACTCATCGAAAACTAATAATAAATAAGCAAAAAAATCAATCAAGCATAAAATAAATGAAGAGAAGAATAAATTGCATCAGAAGACATTAAAACCACAACCGGAAAACCAGCAAGAGCAGAAACAACAATGAAAAAAAAAAAAAAACCGCATCGATGTGAGTTGTATAGCCGTGCAATAAACTCGTAATCATTGATTTGAAATAGATGAAGATGAAGAAGACGCAGAAACACAATAAAGCAAAAATTATGTAATAAAAAAAAAGAAAAAACAACAAAAAACGCATAAAACTCTGTAGCAGGGAAAAATGAAATTTTTTTTTTGTTAGACATTTCGGTTCGTCCCTTTTTGATAGATGAACAGAAAACAAAAAAGAAGTGAAAATTATCAACCAGAGAAAACCAACAAAGAAAATTACACTGACTACTCCCACAATTAATCATTATATTTCCATCAAGACTTCTTCAGCTATTATTACGGTCATTGCTATAAGATGGATACAAAAGATTTTTTTTATGTACGAATCTATTTTAACCGGGCAATAATTGTGTTTCAATAATAATTTCAATGATAATTAACGAAAGCAGAACTTTTATGGATTGCAGCTTGTCTGTAATCCGTGTTTTTAGATATAACCAGCAATACAGAAACAAAGCATCGATAATGATGCTTCAGCTAGTTGAAAGTTAGCTGTGCTATCTAAAAACATGGAACGTAGCAATCACCACAGTGATTTTAGTGTAAATCGATTTATAAGTGACCGTCTATGCAATCTAAAATCACGTAAATTAGCCACGCTAGTGACTTTTCGAGTTATATCTACTGTGTTATCTACAAACACGTAATTAAGCTGCGCCACAGTGATTTTAGTGTACATCGTTTTAAAAAGCAACAAAGACATTATCTGTGTTATCTAAAAACACGTAATTTAGCCGCACCGCAGTTTATCTTAACATTTCTTAGTGAATAAAACGAAAGAATAAACTTTATCAAAGACACAACACAATATAACATAAAAGCTTAATTAAAAAGCAGGAAAAGCGACAACAATTAATTTTTATTAATTAAATGAAATAATATTTTTCGTTTTAAAAAAACATTAATTAATTGTTATGTTAGGCTTAATACTTAACAACCACCTGTCAAGCACACGAATGTTGATTTAATAAACGTTATAATGGCTATAAGAAACAGAAAATGAAATAACAGAAAAAAAAAAACTTTTAAAAGTATCGTCAAGTGTGTTTAAGTAACACAAAATTAACGATACAGAGTGGTAAAAATAAGAAACAAATAAAAGCACGAATGATGATGATGACGATGACTTAAAGGTAAAATATCGAGGTAAAAGTCAACAGAAAATGAGAAGAAAACAATAACAGTTAGTTAAGTGAAGTTTTTTTTTTCTTATTTAACTGATCACGAATTATTATTTAACAGAGGAAACACAAACATGAAAGAACAACATAAAAGTAGCTGAATTACATTACATAAAGTGCAATGCAGTTTTTTGTTTTGTTTGCTTTGTTATTCTTTACCTCTTTAGTCTTAATTATTCTATCGAACCTTTTTTTCTTTTACATTTATGTATTTCAACATTTAAACAGACGACAGATGCACAAATAATAATAACATAATTGTAAATAATTATAATATATAAAAACGAGCACACTTTAGTCCCCGATGACTGGCAAACCGTACACGATTTTTGTCAATTAAATTTAAGGCGCAAAAATAAAACTAAAAAAAAAAAAAAAACACAATTTCAGGGCATGCAAAAACAACAAAGATTGTCACAGAAATTTTCAAAAAAAAAAAAAAAAAACAATTTTTTATTTTATTATCGTCGCGACGGATGTCTGGTAACACGGATGGGTGCGTATTTAAATTTTTCGTATGTGGGGGAATTTATATAAATTATGCGTGCGCTTTAGACGTATTACAGGATGCTTAAATAATTAGGAGAAAATAACAAAACATTTATTAGGGTTATTTAAGAGACAGAATTTAATCTAGATTTGAATGTGCAGCGCTAGTATCGGCTGTATTTAGCATTTCTCTACTTTTAAAGACTAAAATAAAAACAAGAAGCACAGCTGATGAGGTAAGGAAGCAAAAAAAAAAAAACTGTGCTAATGTTGACAAACTACAGGAATTATAATTTTACGGAGGGATCTTGAATGATGAATGTTTTGTTGCTGTTTTTGCTGCTAATAAATTCAATTTGTCTAGAATCACGAAATTTATATAGACGCAGTGGTTTTAAGCTTGATTAAGCCTTGAATAAGAATCAACTGATTGATTTATAACAAATATAATGACTCTCCAACTAAATTACTTCTCTAATAAACGTTTAACTGTATTAAAAAACTTCTAAATCGTCTTTAGAAAAGCGTTCTATTACCTGAACAAATGATTTACATCACAAAACCACAATACAAACATTTCTAGTTCAATTCAATCACAAAAACAAAAAAAAAAATATATATATTAAATTTCATATTATTTATCACAAAAAAGACGTCCAAAGATGTAAAGAAAACACGTTTAAAGCATAAACATCATCATGGATGAATAATAATGAAATAAAATAAAATAAAACAACAAAAAACAAAACCCGTAATCATAATAATAAAAATGTCAACACAAAACAAGCTAAAATTAAGTCATTAAACAATAAAATGTAAAGAAAGAAAAGATATAAAAAATAACCGCGAATAAAAAAATTTAACTAAAACTGAAAAAAAAAAAACTAAAACGCATAAAATCCGAAGAAAAAGATAAAACAAAAAAAAAATTTCAAATCATCTCAACACAAATAATTAAATTTGATTCTCTTCTATTAATCATGTGTTAAAGATAGGTAGGAAAATGGAACAAAGTTTTGTCACAATTTTATGACATATATTTGTGACAAAAAAAAAAAAGTAAATTTTTTCTCACTGTTTTGAGGAAGTACAAAGTTACTGTAGGTCACATTCCATTGAAATTTGCATCAATCTAGCGACATTTCGCTGATTTATTTGTTTTAATTAATTAATTTCAACTTTAAGTCGTTTTTTAAGTCGAAATAAAATTCAAAATGTTTATTAATCAGTGACAGTAAGATTTGAAAATGTAATTTTGTAACAGGTAGTCCTCGTTTTATCGAGGTGTACATGTCATTGCTTATAACGATGGAAATAATTTGTTTAGTAAAGTTTTTAGCTAATTTATACATTTTTGTAACGAAACTGCACACCTAAATCCATCTCTGCAACAATTACCGATTAAATCAAGCAAAAAAAAAAAAAAAAACTAAACAAAAACTAGTCAAACTCTAATTTCTAATTAATTCAATAACAGGAAAACAACTCAATTTGCCATTATTTAACAATTATTTACCAACAATAATGACCTAAAAACTTTTGAAAATAAATTTACCTTTATTTACATAGATTTAAGGTAAAACTTTACCTGATTATGAATGCATGAAATAAAATTTACTCTTCGATGGTAAAAGGCAAAACAAAAAACAACGAAAAAAAAAAAAAACGTTAACAAAGCAGCATAGAAAGAAATGGATATTGAGAAGTGGTAAGACGTAGCAAAACATAAACATAAACCTTGACCATGATTGAAAAAATTTATTTTAATAGAAAAAAAAAGCAAAAAATTGTGTTAGGCAAATACCGATTGTTATCGGTAAAGGAAAGTAATTTTTTAATTAATTTTGTGTGTGTGTGTGTGTGTGTGTGTGCTTTGTTTCTATTTCTATTCTGTAATTTAATTCAATAAATAAATAAATTAATTAATTATGCAGAAAATATATAATGAAAAGAACAGCTGGACGTGCGATGCTTTATTTTGTATTTTGGCTGAAATATTTATTTATTTTTTTTTTTGTTTTGTATTTTTTATCTTGATTGAATTAATTTCCACATCTAATTTGAATAAGATTAAATTTGTTTATTTGTAAGTGAGGACAAACAAGAATATTTTTAGAAATTCAATAACAAAATAAAACAAAGCAAAACAAAACAAACGAAATGTGAAGAAAGAAATTAAATCTGTGGCCTTAGTTTTGTAATAATGAAACTGAAGTAACGTATAGCTTCTGTTTTAGTTTTAACTTTACGTAAGAGGTGTTAATTCGGTTTATTGATCAGGTTAAATACAGATTTTATAGAATTTAACTTAAGTTGGTTAGTAAAAAGTGAAGAAAGTTCGAAATAAAGAGAAAACACCAAGCTATGCAAGTCTTACAGCCTTTTGAAACGACACAAAACGTTTCATTTCGAATAAAAACCCTAAAAGCCATAGGTATCTAAAAGAAGTTTCAGAAGTTACAATAACAAAACGATAAAAATCAAACAATTACATTGCTTACGCTCCCAGAACCAAACAAAAATTAAGTCCCTGAAAGAAAAACCTGAATAAACACAAGGAAATTTCACTGCACTGCACAAAATGCATAAAACTCCGTTGTAAATTTATTTATGTAAATCAAGAATTAAATTATGCTCGATACTCACAGTAACCCGGAACAAAAATTCGTCAAGCATAAAAAGTGTAAAATTCAACGATCGTGAGAATTTTTATTTATGTTTTTGGATGCATAAAGAAAGAACCAGGGGGATCAACGATTTAAATTTTTTTTTTTTTTTTTTTATTAATTACAAAAACATAAATAATTTTTTAAATGAAAGTTTAATAAGCAGAACATATGTGGTTGAAACAGGGATGAATTTATTTATTCTTTTTTTTTCACTTGGCAATGATTCGACAATAAGGCACTTGGTTTTAGTTAGTTCAGTTATTCAAGACGGCCCTGTATTATTAATATTCTTTCCCAAAGACAACACAACAGAAAACGAAAAATAATTGATATTAGAATGGATGGGACGGTAAATTCCAAATTTATTTACTTTTGGCAGCTTCAAACCAGCAGACGAAAAAAAAAAAAAAAAGAAGGTAAATAAAGAACCGAAATGTAACTGAGACTTCACGGATCGTCAAATTATTTAAACAAACAGAAATACACCGAAAAAATAAAAATAAAAGAAAAACAAATCAACGAATTTAGTCAAGTGAAAAATGAGATGGAAAAAAAACTTCCAAAACGCAGCAAAATTAATAAAAATATTCTTTGTGGTTATTACGAAAAAAAAAAAAAAAATTGTAGGCTGAAAGAAAACAAAATCAACCAACAAACCGATTAAAACGGAAAAAAATTTCTTTTGAAAGTTTAATTAATTAATTGGTGAAAGAAATTGTTCAAGTGTTAAATTAATTAATTAAATGAGAAACAAAAAAAAAATTAATTTATCATAAAGCTAAAAGAAATTTAATGAAATTTATTATAAAAGTGAACTCAGGTGTTTTATGTACAGTAATGTTGGCATCGTAATGCTATTTAGAGCACGATTACATTTGGAAAAGTTGTCCAAATAGCGTCAATGATATGTAGAAAACTATTTTGTGTTAAATTTGCTGATATCTCTTTAAAAACATTTTAGTTTTCCTTTTGCGACAAGTTTAAAAAGGATTAAAATCAGTCGTTTACAGGCAATGAAAATCCTTTGCATGGGTTATGGACACATTAATCAGTTAGCAAGATTAAAATAACCGCCAATCGCACTACTATCCTACTTAAATGCACAAAACTTTTCACGATGCATGCCTAAAAACCCACACAATGCTGTACAAGTTCTCTCATTCCTGCAATTAACCAATGAAACTTTCTCCGGTAAGAGATACCATCGAGTCTTTAAAAATTTTGTTGTGTTTTCCCTTAATCAAATCAATCTGTAAAAGTTTAACCAAATATTCAATTACAACAAAAATACCTTACCAAAGCCATTAAGTTACAATTAGCCTGAATCCAAGCATACCTCAAACTGACTTAAACATTAAAAATTCATTAATAATTAATACAAGAGCAATAAAAGAAGACAAAACAACTTTTGTTGATTGCAATAATCAAGATAAATAAAAAAAAAAATCAATAAACAAAAGCCATAAAGCTTAATGAAAGCTTAAACAAGATTAAAAATTAAAATATAAAAAAATTCAGATAACTGATTAAAGCACAAATCAATAAAAATATTTAAATACTTATTTTACATAAATTAAATTAATTTAAATTGAAAAAAAAAGTAATTTGTGACAGGCAGTATCAGTATCGTGGGCGTGTAATCGATTTTTGAACGATTATTTAATCGATTAATTTACTTCTAGAGTGTCTAAATACATGCAAATCTTTAATGCACAGTATATGGGAACTTAGTTTAGCTTTTAAGTAAAAAAATTTCCTTTTGCGTTCGTACAAGAATCATCACTTATGTACGCCTTGATATTCAATAGTCAAAGCAAAATCTTCAATGCTTTAAAGCACCAAAAAAACATCACATTTCGCCCGATTACCGCGGTTAAACCAATTAAAAAACTTAAACGACATAAAACAAGATTAAGATTAAGCAATTAAAAAAAAAAAAAAGCCTTCAAAAACCACCGCAATCAACTTAATAAAAATTTTAATAAACGCTTTTAAAATTCCACGAATGACAAAAAGCTTTTATTGCTAATTCTATTAATTTGTTTTATTTAAAAAAAATAAATCCAGTTATGCAAAAAAAAAAAAAAAAAGCATAATTATGCTAATAAATTAATGATAATTACTGATAAAGGAAAATTAGAATGAAGTTTCTAAAGCTTCTCTATAACTAAGAATAACAACGTCGTGTCTTTGGCATTATCGTTGTGAATAAATAAATTCCGTCATCATTCTAGATAAACAGGGCCGGAAAAAAAAGTTAGCGTTCCTAACTTCACTTGTGAGAAATTGTAGAATAGTTTCAGAAGTTTAACACTTGCCGAATACACAGCCATGTAGAATACAAAGAACTTCAGTCGAAAATCTCCACCAATTATTACAGCACTGGAATAACAATAAAAAACATAAATCTTCCAAAATAATTTATTTATTCTCTAGATTTTGCTTTTAATCTTCTTCGTAATGCCAACACAAAATTAATTAAACTTCTCACCGAAATAACCAAAAAATAAAACATACTTAACATGAAATTTATACACTGAACGTATCTCAAAATGTCTGTATTCTCATAATTAGTTAAGATTTAGCGTTTGTTGTCTCTTCATCTTCATCTTCCACTTATCGTTGTTGTTCTCTATTCAATAATACATTTTTATTGATTTGATTAGAGGATTAGTATAGTTATGGTTGCTAGAGTTACTGTTTGAACCTCTTTAAGTCAAGTTTAAATACTGTAAACGATGGGGACAGGAGCGGAAAAATGATCTGAAAAGGTGTCCTGAAACACGGCATTGATCAAGTTTTATACAAAATGTCACTTTAGCTTGTTTCTTTTTTCGATTTATTCGTTTGGAAATAATTTTTAAAAAACGTTTCTGAATGACCAGTCTGCCTAAAGCCGTACCTGACTATAAACAATCGAAGAACAATAAATAAAAAATAAAAAAAAAAACACTAGAAAACAATAAAACGAATAATAACGATCGCTCAACTAGCCATAAACAATCAAATTTCAACTCAATTTATCTATTGGATCGTTTAGAAAATAAATATTTCTCACATTATGATTAAATAAAAAAAACAAAAAAAAAAAACACATCACAGCTTACCCGATCTTTAGCGGCATCATGTTTCGGTGGGCCAAGTGATATTTTTCCTTTTTGTATTTCAATAAAACGTGGCGGTAATATTAAATCATCCGGTTCATCCTTATCATTACCACTGCAATTTCCATCCTCCTGATAGTCTAATGGCCTGGAAATTAATTAATAAAAACAATAAATTAGCTTAAATGTGTTTAGTGTGAAATAGAGGATTGCGGATACAACAAAATTGATTTATAACAATTCGCGAATCTTTGATTTATGATATTGCAGGCGAATATGCAGTATAATAAAAAATATAAAATTGATTTTTGTTAGAGATTTTAATTGAAATTTTATGTTCTCGACTTTTTAAGGTTTTTATTTATACAACGAAAATTGTCGGTATTTGTTGGCACATTTTTGTGTATTACGTAATTTTTTGCACAATTTTTTTTTTTTTAAATAAATGCGACATAACCTATTTATTGGTGATGTAATAGTGAATTATCATGAATTGCGATGGTGGTGGCGTGGTTTAGTTTTGAGGGACTAGGCGTATCGTTATATTTGGAAATAACGTGCATTAAGACACATTGCAAGCAAAGAAATGGCTTTATTGCTATTATCTGCAGCAATAAATAACTAAAAGCTACTGCATTACCTAAAAAATTCAAACCAATTAACTGTAAGAAACACATGATGTGCTCAAATTCGAATTAATCGAAGATAGACAACTGCTGAATACTCATTTTAAACCATAATCAGCATTCATCAGCTTTACATCACAATTTCTCCACAAGCACAGCCTACTAACATTACAATGTGAAGTGAAACCCGATTCAAACTTTTTCTTTTCTTTTTCTTTGCTATCAACAAATAAAAAACAAAACAAAAAAAAAATGTTTTCTTTTAACGAACGTCACTTGTGCATGAATTATTAAAAAAATATTTTTTTTTTCTTATTTTTTGTAAGTAAGATTTAAAATATAAATCATTAAAGTAACAAATTATAATAAAATAAAATAAAAACGATAAATCTTTTAAAAACTGAAAATTAATTATTGATAAGATGTGAGAAGAACCATATTAGAGACGCAGCCACAGCAGTAACAGCCACACCAGTAACAAATACGTGAGAATAAAAAAAAATAAAAAATTCGTGTAAATTTTATGCTGATTTTAATCATTAAAAAAAAAAACATTTTTATCCACTAGTGACTATTGGGAACAAGCAATTAAACAATTTAATTTAGTTTTTCGCGTTTTTTTTTTCTTTTGAAAGAGAACACATTTTGTAAATTACCTAATGGGGTGGTGGTGGGCAAGTATGTTGATACAAACAAATTTTTAAATATGACGAACATATGGTTTAATTGCAGTAATAAAATGGAAAAAACTTTCATGAGACTTACTGTGACAAAAGACAAAAAAAAAATAAATTTTTAATTGTTGACAAAGCTTTTGTTTTTGCTGTAATTATTTCTCTAGAGATTTTAATTGCGGTAATTGCTTGAGTTTGTTGCTTGTTTCTATAATTGTTGCAAACATTTATTTTTTTTAACAAAAGTTCATCTCAACTGTACCGTTTTTTTTTTTTTTAGATTAAAACTTGATGTGTTTTGCAAAGAAGTGAACAATAAAAAACGTTTTTTTTTTCTACATAATTAAAATTAATTAATTTATTTAAGCTTTTGTTTTGGGAATGTATCTTTATAACCTCTAATGTCACTTCTGTAGCATGTACTGTGTGTTGTAACGGGGACAGTAAATGATAGAGAAGATGAACTTTTGACGTAAAAATGTCGAAAAACATTTGCTAGTTTACTATCCAGTATGTAATTAATGGTATAAAAATTGCAGGTCGTGGTAAACTTTGATAATAGCAAAGCAAATTGATTGAACAAAAATCATAGAGGCTGCGATCAAGGTTATTGGTATAAGAATGCTGTAATGGTATAAATGGATTTGGTAAGACTAGATAGTTATTTTTATTCACTAGCGTTTTAAAGTTAGCTAGTTTAGCATTTAAAACCGTAAAACTTTCAAAGTTTTTTAACCGAATTTTATTTGTTTGTCTGACAACCTGATTCTGACAAAGGAAAACTTGCAAGCAACCATTGCTATAATCAAGCTAATTAATCAAGGAATTTAATAAAACCTCCATTTTACTGTATAAACGTAATACCTGCTTATAAAACCCCTTTAAATACAAAACTATCGAACTTTCACTGTAAAATTTCACTAATTTCCTCATAACAAATTAATTAACCAAATAAAGAAAAAAAAAAAGACGATAAACGATAACAGTAGCAGCGCGAAACAAGGGAAAGAAAATAAAATAATTTTTTCTTTTTTTTTTTACAAACAATTCGCCTATAAATTTACATAAAATTTGCATGTCAAAAAACTGTTCAAAAAAAAAAGAACAAGAGAAATAAATTCGATTAAAAACACAAAACAAAAATAACTTCGACTCAGAAAAGCCAAATAAAGTCACATAATTTAGGTTAATAAAGTGTTTTTTTTTTTTTTTTTTTACCATTTATTAATTTTACCAAATGGTGGGTGGATGGTGGAAGGTTTTGTGTTATAACAAATTAATAACTAATGCCAACACCTATTGTAAGTTTTTTTTTTTGTTTTTTTTATTTTATGATTAAATTTCTAATTGAATTATTTTCTTTTTTTTTTATTTTATTTTCTCATTTCATTGTCATAATTTTCGAACAACATTAGAGAAACAAAATTATATTTGAAAAAAAAAAAAAAAATTGATTGAATTTTCCATTTAGAAATTATTTCCCTTGATTAAATTAGGTCGATTTGACTACAGAAAAAAAAGAAAAAAAAAAAGGAAATATGTGTGCCGTTTTGACCTTATTTACGCGTTTACTGTTTATGAACAGTTTTCCCTGTTTTTTTTTTTTATTATAACTTTGTTAAAGCGCCTATGCTACGTTTCATTAAAGGAAATTTAAGAGAATTTTAAGTGAGTTAACAGCAAACGAATCATTGATGCAGTGAAATATTTGCTGTGAATTTTTTTCTAACAAATAGCAGACACTGTGCTTAATAAATGAACAAAAAATTTTTTTTTACCTTTTATTGGGTATTAACGTTACTGAATTTTTTGTGTATCATCACGAAATGAACGTGTGCAAATTTTTATTTTCATTTTGGCTACGTAAAAAAAAAAAAAAAAAATCGAGCGACCTTTTTTGGCTGTGGATGATGATGTTTGCTGTATTCCGCCTTCTCAATATAATTTTATTTAATTGAATTTAATTTCTAGACGTAACAAAATCGTAAATAAATTTGTTAATTAAATTTTATTCAGTGTGAAATTAATTTTCTACCAACTCCCGTACTGTGCCACCTAAACGAACTGACTTTAATTCATAGTTTACCGGCATTTTTTAAATGAAATTTTTATTTAATTTAATTTACAACAAGCAATGTATTACGATCTGAATACACCAAACAAACCAAAACGAGTAACATTTGCAAAAAAAAAAAAAAGGAAAAAAAAATTTTTTTTATTTGGCCACCCACAGTGCATTTATTCTGGTGTGACAGGCGTTACCAAAAAAAAACAAGTTAATTCACATTCACAGTCCACTGTAGATAACAAAAAAATTAAGAATGCGTCAACAACTTGCTTAACATAAATAAAAGCGAATAAATCGTCAAAAAGAATGAATAAATTGTGAGACAGGATGTAAAAACACCGTTTTAAGGTATTTTCGAAGAAAAATATGCACAAAAAAATTGGCAAAAAAACATACAAATCCTTGTTAAAGCTTTTATCAAAGTTTTCCTATCAATAACAACTAAGAAAATGTTTTTTTTTGTTTGTCCATATTTTGCTTCAGATAAACAAGAATGAATTGGATTTTTTTCTATGCATTAATTTTTGGCATAATAACAGGTCTGGGTTATGTAAGTTTGACAATATTTTTTCTCTCTAATTCTTTCCTTCATTGTTCTCTTTATAATATTTAAAGCTTATTTTTCTTCATTTCTTTTCTTTTCTTATTATTTCTGATGTTTAAACGAAAAACAAAAAGGGGAAAAAAATACCGCAGCAAACATACAAAACAAACTAACAGCAAAAATGATTTATTTCCTATTTGCTGTTTTATCTCTAAATATAAAAAAAAAAATTCACCAACAATCCAATAACAATGCCCAAATGGGAAACTTTTATTTGTTGGCTTTTCGCTGAAACTTTTTTCTATCCCCTTTCACATGTGAAAACATGGAAACAATTTTTTTTTCTGTCTCTGCGATTGTAATTGAAGGCAATCACATTGGATAATCAACTTATTTTTGGCGTTTTTTATCTCTAGTTAGTTTTTCATTCATTTAATTTCCTTTAAAGGATATATATATATATATATTCGGAATGAAAGCACAATGAACGAAATGTGAACGCAGTGCGACAAAGCAGCATAAAAAAAAATTATTGTTTTCGTTGGTTTTCTGTCCCAATTTATGTCTCGCCATATGATTTGTGTTTTCTTAATAAATTTTGAGGCAAATAAAAATAAGCGGGTGGTGGATCACTGTATAACATTTTATCAATACGAATTTATATGCGGTTTTGATTAGCAAAGGGTTTTTTTTTTCTTTTACTCTGTTATAGAGCACATAGTAAACCCGAATCGAACAACAAATCATTGGTCAAACATTAGCTGATTAAATTATTATTTGAATTTCTATTGATTTATTCACCGAAAAATACAAAAAGAAGCAGAAAACAATCACTGGAGATGGCCCAATTTTTGAAATAAATAAATAAAAAAAATATGCAGCAAACCCCAAATCACAATAAAGAGTAAGCAAATGCTTAAAGAAAAATTTTTTGTTTAACCAAACACAGCATACAAATCTCTACACAAAAGCATAAGCGAATGAAAATTAATTTTTTTTTGGTTTTTGTTACAGTAAAAGCGCACAGAAAGCTTTATGAAAATCACTTGACACTATTTTATATAAATTAAAATCGCTTTGTCTGTTTACTCTTGATTCTTTGTAAGGGTTCGTTGAGCTTTTTATTATTCTTAACAAAAGCAAAAGCTGGTGCGCTTTTAGCAGAGGATTTAAAAAGAAGCCAATAGCAAAAAAATCCGCTTAAAATGGTGATAAGAAAACGAAGCGAATTATTGTTGAAAGACCCGAGAGAATGTTTTTTTTTTTTCGTAATAATTTCTTTCGTTGCTCGTGCTATTTTACTTAAAATGGTGCTACGGGAACTGAATTTAATGCTTAAAGGTCGCTTAAGTAAAACTTATAAAGTTGTACTCAGTGAAAAGCACAATGGAAAAGAATAAACGAAAAACAGTGTCACAAACAGAAGAACGCAAATCACCGCCAACTTTTCATTAATTTTATATTCAGCAAATAGTCGTGTTGCTGACAAGCATAAAAAACAAAAAACACAAAAACCACAGAAAAAGCACATGTAGTTCAAACATTTCCGTTTTTTATTTACATCAACTTTATTTAAATCAGAAAGTTTAAAAAGTTTTTTTTTTTGTGTTTTTTGTGTGCTAATGAAAATTTTTTTTTTTTTGGCTATAATATCGCTGAAAATATGTTTTTACCATGCTTTTATTTGTAATAAAAAGTTTATCTGTTGGAAAATATGTGATATGTTTTAGGGTTATGACAGAGTTTTAGACAATTTTTTGCTTGAGCTTTAATCTAAGCTAAACTTTAATCTTAATAGGTAAGTTGAACAGTTAAGTTGTGTGAAAAAGGTTTTTTTTTGGATTTTTCCTTCTGTTTTGTAGTTGATTAAATTAAATTTAATTAATAAACAAAAATGTTGTCATGTGGAATGTGGATTGAGCACAAGTAAAAAAAGAACTTCCAAATGATTTGGTTAAGGAAAGATTTAATTAAATTTTATGTATTGGCAACGCAGTTGAGAGTAGCTTTGGGATATTACATTGAACAGGGTGGGAATAGTTTTTCTTAAAGGTATTTCAAGACTTTTCTTTTGACAGTTTTGACACTTTGAGTGACTTGTAGTTACCAACAAGATGTACATTAATACGCTATGTCTCGGTTTGATAGAGATTAAAGGATGAAAGACATTCGAGAATTCCGAATACTCTTGAAGACTTTAAACATTTTGGAGGTTTTTTTGGAAACATTCAGCATAAGTGTCTTTGACAGCCCTAATTTGATCGCTGACTTACAGAGAAGCTGAAATGCTGATTGATCAGTTATTGATTACAAAGAACTTGCAGATTTCTCAATTGTAATGAGATTTGCTTTCAAAATAAAACAAAAACCTCTAACGGCTTTAAAGTGACTTTAACACAGTTGGGAAATGACTTACAAAACCCAAATGATATTCTCATTTGTTTTGCGTGTGATTTTTAAACTTTTAACGAATTTTCCGTTAACTTCTAAGTCATTTATTACGCATTAGACACAAAATCTCTAAACAAAAAAAACGCATACAGTAAAACACCGGGGGATTCAAGGTAATAAATTAAAAATCAAAAGAAAAAAAGCCAACAAAAGAGCTTAAAAGTTTATACTATTATCAAATACAACAACCTACATGACTTAACATCATTAACACAACACAAAATAACTTTTAAACGTAAATTTTCGACATAAAAATATTTTTTTTTAACACCTTTCGTTGTTTCATTACCAAAATCATAATTAAAGAAATGAAATAAAAAGCACACACACACACACACACAGAAGAAAAAAGAAAAAAAGTTTTTAATTAATCATTAACACAATTTCAATTAAAAACTTAATAAAACCTTAAATGAAAAACGTACAAACACCAGCAAATAAAATATTTAAATTAAGAGAAATAAGAAAGAGAAATGGTGAAAAACAAAAAAAAAAGAAAAAAAAAGAAATCAGAAAATTTAATATTAACAACCGGAAAGACTTAATTTTATCTGCAAAAATAAAATTCATCTAATTAGTTATGTTTCATTTACTATAGAATGAATAGAAATGAAAATATAAATTAAGAGAAACAAACAAAAAATGTACACATGAAAATAGAAACATCATTAAACGCCCACATTAACGCAGTAAGTAAATATGAATAAAGAAATGAAAAGAAATGTTTTTTTTTTCTTTCTTGTTATTTCTTGTTGTTTCTTGTTTGTAATTTAAGATAAAGTCTTGATGAGATATTTAAAGAATTGTTTCTTTCTGCTATATTTTCACATGAATTGTTTATTCAAATAAAATTATTATTATTATTATTATTAGTATTGTTATGCTGCCTTATGTTAGATTGTTGTTACATTGCATCCATTTATTTACTTTTTTTATATTTAGTTTTTAATGAAAGATGTTGTGACAGAGGTTGTTCATCAGTGGTATCAATATTACTTGCTTCGAGTAATCTTGTAATGCAAAGTATCGCAACTTTAACGACTGTTACCTGAAGGATATTACTTAGAAAATTGTTTCCAACCCTTAAGAATCACAAAAAAAATGTGTAAATAAGGTGTAATTCTCTAAATAACTTGTATTACGATCGAGTATTGATCTCGTAAAAGTGTTATCGTTGAAGTAACTGTAAAAATAGTATCGGATGTCATTAGATAAATGATTATAACTGGGATAACTGGCTAAGTGTGTGCAGATGAAAAATTAAGACAATAAGACATGAATATCGAAAATAAAGTAGTGTAAACGAGAATCGATCTCGAAATAACGTAGCGCATAGTAGATGTGTTTTTTTTTAAGTAAATTATCGATTATTACTTTAAAAAACTGTTTTGTAGTATTTTTCAAGTACTCTAGAACCAAAATGATACAATTTAAGTATGAAAATGTTGTCGTGTCACCAAATAACTGGTTTTTTTTATCATTATTCTTAATGTGTTACCATCGATAATCACTACTTAGAGTATGCATTTCGCTTAAATTTACGTAAAGTACAATAAAACTAATACAGAATACATTTAAAATGGTTCTCAACCGCTGATATTTAATAATAAATTCATTTATTTATATCAAATGAAATGAAATGAATAAAAAAAAAAAATAAATAAAACAACATAATAAACAGAAAAAACGGCAAGAAAACAGCAAGAATTATAACAGAAAATAAAGAAAGAAAAACAATCAACAACAGCCAAACAACTAGAATAAAAAAATATAAATAAATAAATAAATATGAAGCATTTATCAAAATATATAAATTACATAAAAATAAAAATTTATTCATTTATTATTATTATTATTTATTCAAAAAAAACAAAAAAAAAAAAACAGCAACGAATATACAAATCTGTTTAATTTTTTTATCACGCGTTGCGGACAACGTCGGATATGTATGTTGAATTATTTTTCCTGGTACGCGCGTGTGTGTGTGTGTTGTTATAAAACCCGCTAACACTTAATATGTTGATTGATTACTTATCATAAATAATAAAAATTAAAAACACAAAACAAAGCAAAAAAACTCCCCAGAGTAGAAAATCTTATTAACCGGAAACCAGACGTTTTTTTTTTTCTCTTTGCTGTGTCATAATTAAATCTGGACATTACGCATGTAATCAAACACCAGAGTGTTTATAGTTAAAGGATTAGGATTTAAGTCATTTTTTAACAATTATAATAATCGAGCTCAGGATTGCATATTCTCTAAATAACTTAATTACAATCGAGTATTGATCTCGAAAGAGTGTTAACGTTGTAAACATTTCGATATTATTAGATAAATGATTATAACTGGGATACTTCTTCCTAAATAGTTGCTAAGTGTATACTAAGTCTAAATTCACAGTTTTTAGAATTTTGAAATCACTTCCCTACAATTAAAACCTCGTAAGTCTACAAAATAACTCTCCACTACCAGTAGTTGAGTACTTATGCCGATTATGCACCGTTTTTCACAGTAAAATTTATTTTCTTTAAACAATTATTTTACCAACACACAACGCTTCATACATTTAATGAATTATTAATTTCCAACTTGTGAATTTTCTACATACATTTCCGCAGATTATTCGAAAAATGTTTAAAAAAAAAACTTTCAACAATGAAAGGTGAAATGGTTTTCCATTGTGTCTGCAATTTTCCTGTTTTTTTTTTTTTCATTCAATTTCTTAACATTTCTTGTATTCCTTGGTAAAAGCAAATTTTACTTCCGGATAACCGGATTTTTTTTAAAAATTATTTGTCACTACTGTGGACAACAAATGCTGTTTGGCTGCTGCTGCAGTGGTGTTATAGCCGCAAGGAATGTATGGTATAAAACGAAGAAAATAATTTTTTTTTTTTATTAAATAATTGGGTGCGGTCGTTACAATTTTGGCTAAAGTTTTTAGAAAGGTTTTTGTTCGCTTTGTGACCGAAATTTAATTTTTTTTTTCTCTCAACAACCAAAAACAGTAGCACGGAACAACAAACGTAATACGGTCGGGTCGACCTTTAATTACTTAATAATCAAGTAAAACAGAGAATTAATTTTCCTTTCAAAATTAATTTAATCCCTTGTTCGAGACACTTTTTTTAAATTTGTTTTTATTAAAGGTAAAACCCTCAATTAGCACATTTATATTCAATTATACAAAGTTTAAAAAAGTTTAATTGAAATGTTAAAAAGGCATTACAACAGTCAGGAGACGGAATAATACAACAAATTTTAATCTGTTTCACCGTAAAAGCTTATAAAGATAGAAATTTCTTGAATTATAGTAAATGTGATTGAAATTTTTTTTTTTGCTACTCAAACATATTTTTACTCGTCGAATCGCTGTTTAAAAGAAAAATGCATAAAAGCGGAAAATACTCAGGTTTTAATACCTTGTAAAAGCACTTTTACCCTACTGTACTTTGTGATGTATTTTAACAGCTGAGCATTAAAACGCTTCACAAAACTTCTCAAAATCTAAAAAAAAAAATTATTTTATTTTTCAATGCTTGCCATAGCACAGATTATTGCCGATTTTAATTTTTACCTAGTTTAAGTTTTCAGAAGTTCAGAGCAGTTCCTAAGATTCCTTTACTTAGGACTTAAGTTTCACAGTAAAAGTTAAATCTGAACGCTTTAAAGGATTGATCAAGAATAACCACGAATTTTCATCTTTTTTATTAAATATAAAATAAACTTTTGAAAAACTCCTGAAATATAATAAAAAAAATTTAACTACGTAGCTTAAACCAGGTAAATGATGGTGCTTAAAACACAGTAACAGCTTCAAAATCGCTTAGAAAAAGAAAAGACAAAAATCCATATAAACCACGTACGTTAAACAATTTAAGTCACATTCCCAGTATGTCTACAGTTAACCTAGTAAAGTCAACAAACCCACAATATCCTATTAATCAAAATGAATCGTTTTTTTTATTTTTTGCTTCTCTTATTAATTTAATTAAATAAAAAAAAATTAATCACATTCTGATAGACATGTGAATTTAAAATATTTTTTTTATTGTTTATCGATTTGTTTAATTTTTTTTTTTTCTGCTATTTTACTTTCCAATTCATCCATTTAAATGCCATAAATACACCGTTGATAGACCCGTGGAAATAATAGGAGAGAATACAAAAGCACAGTAAAAAAAAAAGAAAAAAAAAAAAAACTTGCGTAGCAAATAAAAATCGACAATGGGCGAAATGTTGTTGAAATAATGGAAAAAATAAAAAAAAAAAGAACCAGAAGAGATGAAGGTGCTTCAAGTTTTTTTTATTCTTTATGGTGGGTGGATGTTTTCAACGCTATTCAATCTTGTTCTGTTATCTAACGTAGAAGAACGTAAAATACGTTTATTCGGTTTTCTTTTTTTTATTATTATTTCACTTAGGTTATTATGTGTGTTGTTGTCTTTATGTGTTTTTATGTTTTGAATGGAGAACATCCAAAACAGAACATAACTTGTTAGATTTACTTAACACAATGAGCGAGAGAAAAGCGTACATGGGCAACATATAATGGCAAAACAACAAGCAGCAGTGCGCGTTAATATTTTTTAGGTAAAATAAAATTCTGTAACAAAGGGAAACCGGAATGATGGTTTAAGATTGTTTAAGATTATAAAAAATAAAAAAATCGTTCATATCGACATAATATGACTCTTGATGGCAACCCCTATGATGGTGTCGCTTTATGTGTTGTTCGTTCATTCAACAATTTATTGTGATATTTTGACAATTTTTGAGATCGTTTATTTTGGAAATTCTGTAGTTATATCGCTTTCTAGTTGGATACAGTTTTTTTAATTCCGGGAATTGTGGACACAAACGTTTCAAACTCTGCATTAATTCTAAAGTTCTGCATTAAAATCCCCAAATTAGAATGGTAAATACGGTTGCAACTTGTTAAAGTAATTAAGTTTTACATAAATCTCTTTATTAGCATGCTAAAATGTGTTTTATAAAATCTTCAGGGTGTTTCCGTATTTTAATTTGACACAGTTTTTAACAGAATATCATATCTCCTGAAGCATTTTGAACATTTTCAAAGTGGATAATAAACTAAAGCAAAATTTCTATTAAAATTAACGTCAGAATTAATTTAAAGATGCCTACGGCTAACTTAAAGCTAAGGGTAATTTATCTAAGGTATTACAAATCTCAAATAATTACAAAATAAATTCAACAAATAACTTGTTTAAAATGACCAAACAGACTGTACAGACTGTTTCTAGTTAAAAATCATCCAGTAAGTCAGAATAACCCTACCGTAAAATAATCCAGCATAAACTTCTAGCGTAACGTTACAACCCTCAAGTAAATATTTAAACAAAATCAACAACGGTCTAAAAAAAAACTGTCCAAAACATAACAATAGAAGAGTAATTTTTAATCTTTTACAAAAGCATAGAAATTTTCATGACACTTGAAAACGTTATACACAAAAGAAAAGAAAAGAACAGAACAGAACAGAAAAACTGCGTTGTCACCAGAGTTGTCAGGGTTTATAAGCGCTTGTTGTGTTGTTGTTTATTTCTTTGGTTGTTGTCTTCGTCATTGATATTATTATTATTATTATTATTGTTTAGTTATAGGCACATAAAAATGATAACAATAATAATAATAATAATAATACAGAAGTAGTTTCATCGTCGTTGTTGTGTATAAATAAGCATAAAATAGAAATATCTTTGCGTTTTTTTTTTTTAGTCGACTTTTGATATAATAGTTATTGTAGTCGCGGCTATAAAATAAATAAATTCTATTAACTTAATACCCATCATATTTCTAGTTTAGTCACTATTTATAATAATAATAATAATAATAATCATAAATTTACCAATTTTCCTATTCCATTTTTTATTCATCTTTTCGGTTGTTTTATCGCATTATAAAATCGGTATTATGGTGGTTTTGGTTTGAAAAATATTATTAGCTGGTGTATAGTATGAGTGATTTTAGATTGTACAGGTGTTAAACAAAGTGATTTAACTTCATTATGGTTTAAATACAGTTTACGTTACGGATAACATAAGAAATCTTGCATAAAAAACGTTTTTTTTGGATTTAAAGGCGTATTTTCAAGAGTAAGGAGTTTCTAAGCCAATCTTAAATAGAAAACAAATTTTTCAGGAGTTCTTAAGACAATAAAATAGTTCTTTATTCTTTAACGCATACAACTTCAAGTCATTACGAAGCGTATTTCGCAAAAAAATCACAAAAAATTGCTATAAAATAATAACAGAGAAAAAAAATCCCTCATTAACAGGGAAAAAACAATTATTTCTATGGTGGTTTGATGATACAAAAATTTATCGCCACCGCTAAATAATTCTGAATAACCACAGTACTGATAATTTCAAAAAAAAAAAAAAAAAAATTAATTAATTTATTAACATTAACATTATTAATAAAAATCAGTGGGAACTATATTTTGTGTTTTTTTTTCAAACACCAATTAATAACAACCCTTAACGGTTGCCCCGTACACTGAATAAAAATTGCAAAAAATAAAAAAATTATGACACATCGACTACCAACTAACCCCCGTATAAACCGTGTTAAGCTTGATAGAAAAAAATAAAATAAAAAGGCAAGAATGATGTCATACTGACATTACTGTTAACAATCAGACAAAAATACATTCACCTGTCGTCTTTTATTGCATTGTATTATTCGTTTGCTATTTTTTAATTTTATTTTGCTGTTGTTACCTCTATAAAGCTCTTATCTATTAAGATCGCAAAAAAAGTAGTTTTTTCCTATCATCTCCCTATACACACACAGAACAGTAAAATAAACAGGTAAATAACCAAGAAGGAAACAAGACACGTAAACATTGTAGAGAGAAGACTGAAAAAGGGCTGTGAAGAGTGAATAAAAGTTTAGTGGTTTTACCATTTTTTGATTTTAAACATTTGGGTAGGAAGCGATTTAAAGTGTTTTTCTTCGTATTTTCATTGCGAAAAATACAAAAAAAAACTAAAACGATATCAACATGGTGACTAGCGAATTGTGTGACAACTAATCAAAAAGGGGAAATTTTTTATTTTATTTAATTTTCTTTATACGCTGCTCGTTGTCGGTTTTTATTATTATGAGTCATTGTTGGTTGGCTTTTTAAGGGGAATTATTTATTTTTTTAAATATTTATTAGATTTAATAGCAAAATATGTTGTGTAAATGACAGTTAAGTGCGTTAATAATCTCATTAAAATTCAAAATCACACGCACAGAAGTTGACAACCTTTGGTTACGCGAATTAATTTAACGATAAAACGCGTAACGATTTCTTAATTATTAATTAATTAAAAAAAAAAAAAAATTCATAACAACACCTGACTGCCTTTAATATAAAATTGTTTTTTCTGTAAATCTCTCCGGAACAATAGTTTAATGCACTTAAACCGAGAAATCCATCGGGCATAGCTGAAAAGATGGCAAAAAAAAAAAAAAAAAAAAAAAACTTAAAATTCGTACAAAAGATGAAAAAAAAAACCAATAAAAGTCCATCCAGTAGTTCCAGTAGTATTAAGGCATAAAGTTTATTTTGAAATTAATGCGTAATTAAATCATAAACAGAACTAATCGTAACCAGCAGGAGGAACGTTACGGTTTAACAATAATTTTCATAATAAATTACAAAACGCAACATAACGCAGCATAAATAATAATAAATAATTTTTTTTTCTTGTTGTTACAACACACATGTGTTAACGAAACCAGATATGAATAGAGAAATTTTTTTTTATTTTTAATTAATTAATTAATTTAGAGAAGAAATGTTTTCTGGCCTTTTTTCTATTATCAATTTTTTTTTTTTTATTGAGTTTTAATGAAGAATTTTTTTTTTTTTGGTTTAAAATTTATCAAATTATTACTGCCGCTGTGCGTTGATTAAAGTGGATTTTTATTCGTTTTTTGTTTTCATTTTTAGTTCACTTAATTTAGAAGTTAGTTAAAAAGGCGATTAGGGAATTTTTACTCATTTTAATAGCATTTGAAGAGTTTTTCGTTTTTTTTACTAAAACTCAATAAAGTCAATTAATTAATTAAAGAAAATAAATAATTAAATCGTAAAGTTCTTCTACAAATTTTCAAGTGTTTGGTGGTAATAAAGAAAGTCTTTACGTCTGAATAAAAAAAATGAAGGGAATATCCAATTCCTGTAATTTTGTTATAAACGACTTAAATCGATTTAACTGAGGTTTTTAACTACTGGTTATTTAATTTACTTGTTTTTAGATTGATGAAGAAAAAAAAATCCACAGCGAAATTGTTGGATAGCTCTGGATAGTTAAAAAAAATTCATGAGAGAATCAAAACGCTTCGTTACTGCGTATGTGTCGTTTACAGTTGCATTGAATTGAATTTTTGTAAAACGAAATCTAAACGCTAGGAAAGTATGTAGTGATGCTTCCCCATAAAATTTGCGGATATAATCCATCATACACTGAAGCCCTTTAATTATGATGTTATGCGTCTATTGGCCGATTAGAAATTCATTGATCGTTTTTATCACATTAATAAAGTAAAGTTTTGATGGAAAATGAGCCGTCTGAAACATATGACTGGAACTAACGTTTTAAAGTACACAAATGTCAATACAATGAACGCTTTAAAGTATACAAATGTCAAAGCAATGAACGCTTCAAAGTATACAAATGTCAATGCATTGAACGCTTTAAAAAATACAAATGTCAACGCAACGAACGCTTTAAAGTATACAAAGCATAAGCATGGTTTAAAACATTCATCTTTATTCTTTCTACAAAACAATTCATAAACAATATAAAACAAACAAGTAAAAACCCGATTACATAACAAATATTGGTCATTAAGTAACTCTAATACCATAATTAAATTTCTCACGATAGTAGTAATCGTTAGAATCATATTTATCGTAAGCGTAACAAACATTCAACCCACAATAAATAAACAATTAAAAATTACCAACAAACACACAAGAAGTTTTTAAATAATAAATTTTATGCAATTTAATTATTTTACTTAACTTTTTGCATAACAAATTAACGCGAAATATAACATAATTATCCTGGTGGCAATAAAATTTTTTATTAATTAAATAAATCGGTTATAATGAACCAATGAAATTTAATACAAATAAATAAATAAATTAATTAAATGAATTATTATTATTTTTTTTTGTTATTAATAATAATAATCGTAAATTTCCTTTTCGCTATATTTAATTAATTAAATTTAATAATAACTGGCGCCAACTTATATTTTATTTATAAACAAACTAAACCAAATAACAGAATAATAATAATAATAATAATAGTAAAAAAAAAATGTTAAATTAATTTTTTTTTATCATTATTCTTGATTAGTGTATATTGTCTCGTGTATCACATATTATGATCAATTATTTAAATTACATTTAATAATCAGTGCGCGATAAATTTACAAATCGCATAAATACACAGAGTAAGAGAAAACGTAAAAAGCAAAATCATGTTTTCTATGCAAGAGAATTATTAAGTAATTTACCAAAGTTGTTTTTTATTTTTTTTTTTTTCAGTTAATTATTGTTAATTAAATTGTTTATTATTATGCTGATTTTGTTTACTTTATAACTGATATTTATCATAATTGCGGTAAATAAGCCCTGAAATAGGTGGAATCAACGTAAGGTTTAAACAGGAGAATTAGCTGATACAACCAGTTACAATAACGCTAGAAACTGCGTTACAAGAATGAAGTTTGCTACACTAACAACCATTCAATCACAACTCGTACAAGTTAACGATAATTCGATAACGTAACGATACGCCCTGTTATATCCCTGATTTTATTCTTTAATTTAATTTCATCGTTTTATGAATTTAATGTAAATTTTATAACAATAATGTGTTTAGTTCATTGTTTATTCTCTTCACTTTCATCTATGTCTACAATACAAAGTAGCGTGATTGCGTAATTTAAAATATTCACCCTAACGTCAATGTAACATAGCTGACACATTCAAAACGCCAGCACCGCATAAACCCTTACGGCACAACATAAAGCTCAAGAGGCGATGAATTGTTTTATAATAATTTTCCAGTTTGTTGCCATTTCAAGTACGCTAATTTCTGCTTTTTTAATAGCAAAAGATTGTCGTACTTGTGGAGATTATTAATCAAAATTTAATGTTATTAGATTCAAGATTTATTCCTCTATCTTTCCTCAAGACTTTTATTTGTTTTTCGTTCACTAGTTAAAATTACATAAGAACGAGACTCTGTGTGTGTTTGTTTGTCATTCATTTCACAATTGCTTAAGTAATGTAAAAAAAAAAAAAAAAACAGTTTAAGTAATTTAATCCATTTAAACTTACTTAAAACAAAACAAAAATAAACTTCAATTAACCCACCTACTGTTGTCTAATAGTTAAGCAAATAAGGAACAATCCCAACTGCAAACACAACATCAGCTTTATTTAATTTAAATTAAATTTATCAAATGACAATTGTTTGTGTGTGTACTTAAGCTTAGTGTACTTTAGCGTGACTTACAACATGCGAAAAACAAAAACTTTTACTAAATTAAACAACGTAAGTGACAAACGAGTAAATTTAAGTAAATAAAATCGAAAAATTTAGATCACGACATTTTAATTTAAAATAATTTTTTTTTTTTTAATTTAATTTATTTAAGTCACGTTTATTTGCTTTTAAATTAAAATAATAATTTTTTTTTTTTTATGAGTACAGATGTACGATGCGCATTATAGACGTTAAGAGCGTTATGATGCGCATTAATTACTTTACTTATTGAAAAATGTACTGCGCAAACAGATTTAACTTGTGTATCGTGTTGTGGAGTCTGTATGGTGAGTTATAACAGATTAGTGCAAGGGCGTAACGATGGTTCAAAAAAAAAAAAAAATTGCAATAAGCTTATGCTTATACACCACGTTAAAGCTTAAAAACCATGAACAAAACGCTTATAACGCTTATAAAGCAAACAACTGTCAAAGCAAAGGAATGACTGACATTTTTTATTTTGTATTAACACATTAAAAGCGCTGTTGTGATTATATAACACCGCATACAGTATTATATAAATCCAATAAACTATCTAAATAAAAACAAAACACTCTAATGCACTTGCTATGCGCTAACCACCTAAAATAAAAACATTTTTTACCAAAAACATGAATGAAAAGTTTTTGTTTTTGTTTTTTTTTTTGTTTGTTTTTATCATCTCTCATCAGTTCACAAGTTTTGTTTCGTTTTGTTTCGTTTTGTTTTTGTGTTTTTTTTTTTTTTTTTATCTTTTCAACTTGCTGTTACAAAACTATTTAATTAAAACAGGTGTCATCGCCGTGATTCACTTATGTAATAACACAGAAATATATATATTTCAAGACAAAACACAAAAAAAAAAAAAACGCAAGATTTATTAACTTAACAAAAAAAAAAACACAGACAAAACATTTAATATCACTTTTTGAGGTTTAACCAAACAAGAGAACGAAAACTAGGCTTAAGATGAGAGAAGCAACAAAAAAAAAAAAAAAAAACGATAATTTATGATCTTTTGTGTGTTAATTTTGTGAACGAAATAAATTATTTTTTGTTTTATTAATTAAATTAAATCGGAATTAGGAACAACAAAACAAAACTGCGGAGCAGACATAATAAAAAAAAATTTTTTTTTTTTTTTAATGACATTGAAGGAGTTTTAAACGAAACAACCTGCTAATATGATTTGTAAATATTTTTTGTTTGTGGTAAACGTTTTTTTTTTTTTTTTTTTAATAAATTTAATTATCCAATTAAAATCCATTTAAATATTTAATTAAATAATTTTTCTGTATTTAGTTTTATTTGATTTAATTAAAATAAATTATAAAAAAAAAAAAAAGCATTTTTTTTTTTCGGTTTTTGTAATTAAATTACTAAACGGCGATAATAATTGATTTGTTTTGGTAGTCATTAACGCGTTAGGCGCACTTTAAGCTGTTTTTTTTTTTTCGCTCTCCTGGTTGCTTGTGCTGCTGCAGAGGTTCAAGTACATTTTTTTTTTAACACAAAAATTTTGGAAATTTTGTTTGCTTTTTGTGTGATTTTTTTATTAACACGAAAGTCATGCACGTATTAAAGCAAACGCTTAAAGCAGTGACCAGGTTTTTGGCTAGTTTGACGGCTTTAACCATCATTTGTTTAAATAATTTAATTAAACCGGAGCATACAGTTTATAATTGGTTCCTGAAAATGATTGTGGCACAGTGTAGCGGAATCGAGATTTTATTATTAGTACAACGCAGAACCATTAATTTACCACGCATATTAATGGCGCCACTATAGTTTTAAGTCATAGCAACAAACAAAACGAGTAATTTTTGTTAATTTTTTTTTTCTAAATTCCCTCACGTTTAACGATAATTATATTCAATCTCTGTTTATAGATTAACCTAAAATTGTCGTCGAGGTAATTAATAAAAATTCTTCTTCTCAAAAAGACAACAAAACCCAAAAGAAAACATAACCACAAACAATTAAACGGAATAGAAAATGTAATAATAAATCAAAAAGCCGCAAACAATAACAAAACCAGCGAATTATCATTAAAATTTTAAATTGTAAAATGAAATTAAAATTAAATTAAATTACAGCACGCAATGTATAATGAAAAGAAAAAAATAATAATAATAATAAAGCTTTAATTAAAAACAATTTAAATAAGAAGAATCGTAAAAAAGCTACGTAAAACCTGAGGAAAAATTACAGAACTCGTTTATCGAATATCGAAGTTGGTAACTAACTCGATTAATCGATATAACGATTTTTTTTTCGTGAATTAACAATTTCATTTAATCCTGATAATACATTAGAATACGTATTAAGGCGGAAATATTATCTATTACTCGCCGCTATACTGTGTATTACGGGTAAAACAGTTTGGCACAACAAAAATCAAAATCAAAGCAGAAATTTAAATTCTTTCCACAACGAAATCAGATACTTTACCATCTCACATATACCTAAATATTAACTTTATCATCAATCAACCCTTAATACATATGTTAACCCCTAAAATCATATATCCAGTTACCTAGCTACTCGTTAATCCAGAATATTACATTTAGTCTTGTTTTTAAAACAAATTCACCATTAGCAATCGTCTGTATTCCATTAAAAAAATTGTTTATAAAGTGCATCATCAACATTAAACATAATCATAACGTTCATCAAACCGAATATAGCATAAATATGAATAAAGTAAAAGATATAAATAAAAGAAATAAATAATGAGCATAAGTCTAAGCATAAGCATATCTTGTACAGTTAGTTTAATTTTTTTTTTTTTATTTATTTATTTATAAATATAGCAAAGTGTCGTGGATTTTACTATATTCACTTATTTACTTACTTACTTACTTACACACTCTTGCTTATGCTTTATGCGTTTATTTAGAAAAGAAAAAAAAAACCCGTCAACATCAACCGTAAGCGCGTAACACAGAGAAACAGAAAAATCAGTAATAACCACTACTCTGCCATCCACTACTGTACTAATAATTCCTTCACTTAGATTTTAGGCTAAGCATTATTTATTTATTTAATTATTTAATTATAAGCACATTGACGGAATCACATTATTATTATTATTATTATTATTATTCTTTTTGGTTAAAGTAAATAAAGATCTTTTATTTATTTTTTTTATTTTATAAATTTATCATTTAATGTTGGTTGGCTGCAGTATTTATGTAAAATTTATTACAACACAATGTAGCCGCGTTAATATTATCATTTTATAACAAATTTTTGTATAAATTTGTTTATTATTATAACGTCTATTGCCACATTTTATTTATTTATTTATATATTTTCAGATTTGAATTATAAAGATTAAATTTCAAATGAAGATAAAAAAAAAAAAAAACAGAAAAATCTGTGGGTTGATTTCTGTTTTTGTTTCTGCTTTTTGCTTTATTTTTTTTTTAACGATCAATAATTGATTTAATAAAAATATTAAACGGAAATAAGATATTTTATAACAAATATAATTTATTAATTAAGTAAAACAAAAAATTTAATTAATTAATTAATTAATAAAAGGCGAGAGGAGATTGTTTGTCTTTAATTAAAAAAGGCACACAAAAAATTGCAGAGTAGTTCAAATGTATGAAAATACATGGAATATGCCACAATAAACGCAGCGTTATTACGCTATATATATATTTTTACCTAATTGAATTTCATCGTGCTTTTTTACAGGTACTTCCAACGACTTTAAAACCCTTTAATACACTGGAAATAAATTTCAAAATAACAAAAATTTATAAAATGTTCATAATCGTTCATAATAGTTATGGTAGTCACTGTAAAATTTCTCTTAATTAAAATAAATCTCAAGCAATTTCAGAATCTTTATCAACAAGAAAAACTAACCCACAAACAAAAAAGAAACTCTCTAAAAATCTTTTTTTGGTTATGAAAATGAATAATTAGGGTTTAAAAAAAAAAAAAAAAGGGTCCAACGACTTGTGGGGTAGTTTATTTATTAAAAACCATATCAAAGGCTAATAACTTTTTCAATTAATAAATGATTATTGTGTTCAGCAACCAATTAAAAACTTAAACGAGTATACTATTGACACACACACACACCCATCCTGACATAATAACCAAAAAAAAAAAAAAAAATTTCAAAACTTTTACCATACGGCAAAAAGTCATTTAAAACCAAACCGCAAACCATTGTTGGCTCTAATATTAATAGAAGAAAATAAAAACTAAACTAAACCAAAATTGGTATAAATAAATAAAATTCTTCTAACTGTTGAAAAACCAAATCTAATTAACAACAACAACAACAACAACAACAAAAAATGCCGCAAAATAAACAGAGAAACGATTTCCGTCGCTATAATCAAAACTTGGCAAATGCTATGAAAAACAAACAGAAAGAGTTATTCACCAATTAGTGAAGGTAAAAATTCATTAAAAAAAAAAAAAAAAAAAACTTTTCGCTAAAAATAAGTTAAATGAAATGTAACTGGCACACTGTCTTCTGATTCTAAAAATAAATGCGATGCAAGAAGAATGTTAAAACTGATGAAACTTCGAGTGAAAGTATTGACTTAAGGAGTTTTTTCTTTATTTTTTTTTGTTGCTACTTAAATGTATTTCTGGAATGCAGAGTTTAGATTTTTTTAGTCAGGACTACGCTAAGTTTATTCAAGTTTTAGTGTCTTGAGAAGTTTCCACAAAAAAAAACGCATCATTACGACTTGTTATCGAGTCGACGAAACAACAAACGTCACTAAAACAGTTACAAAACCTAAACCACAGAGCCAATGAATATATTTTCATTAAAAATTCCACGCAAATACCCATATTTTTGCTTTTTCTTTTTTTTTATACAATAGCAACGTAAACGAAGTTATTAAACAAATTCCCTAAAACGTTGCCAAAAAAAAAAAAACCTTAAAAAAGAATTTTGTCTAGCAAATGCCAAGAATCGAACAACAAAAATTCTTACACAAAATCCCCAATCGTAAAAATTAAAAAATTCTTTAACCAAAAAAAAAAGTAAAAACGCAAAATCCTTTAATAAAAGTCAAAAGAAAATTTATAAATTTCTTAGCTAAATACCTTATGAAATGCCTAATGCTGGCGCTTAAATTTCGTTTTTTCTAAATTATATATATATATTTTTTTTCTTTTTTGTTTATTTAATCAAATTTCATTTTCCTCACTCAATCTGTCTAAAAATAAAAAAAAAACAGAAAACAGAAAATTTCTGTTGTTGTTTCTACAGTGTACACTGGCTGCTGCTGGTTTGTTTGTTTTTATTTGTGCCCTAGAGAGTGTATGTAGTGGCTGCTTATCTAACACAGGCAAACTGCACGTAACAGCCGTACATATCGAAAGTTAATAAAAATTAAAATTGTTTTGTTAATAAATGTTATTGATAACTCAAAACGCAACTACTTGGGATTTTTCTCGTTTTATTTTTATTAGATTTTCAGGCACTCGTAACCAGTAACAGTTAAGTGGCGTAGTTACTGTGTGCGCGGTTTATTTATTTTAAGTAAAAAAATGCTTTGTGAAGAATTATTTACGTGAATAAAAAATTTAATGTAAATATGTTTTAGGAATTTTTTTTTTTTTTTTTCTTTTTTAATTATTTATTGTGATTATTGATTAGGAATAATAAAAACAAAAGAGAAAA
This sequence comes from Ptychoptera albimana, assembly GCA_961205885.1. Lineage (NCBI taxonomy): Eukaryota > Metazoa > Arthropoda > Insecta > Diptera > Ptychopteridae > Ptychoptera > Ptychoptera albimana. The sequence goes on from OY540804.1 coordinate 25,739,984, forward strand.
AATAATAATGCGTTCAGCTGCTTAGAACCTTTTATATTGCTACATTTCCCATGAAAAGTTTAATAAACAAGAGACTAAGTTAGGTAAACTTTGTAAATTCACTGATTTTTAGATTTGTTTGTTCATATTTTACCGGCTAACTTTCATAAACAGACATAATCAAGGCGAGCCTAGAGACAGAAAACTTTTATTTTGCTATTTTGAACTAAACTTAAAGGCAAATCCGAGTTTATTGATCCAAAGATCTAATAACAAAGTAAGACAAAACAATCTCTAGCTTTTTTTGTGAAGCTCTGATTGGTCAAATATCAGCTGTTTCATCTAAAACCACGCCGTTCAGTAGCATAGTAATAGCTGCAGGGCGGCTCTTACAAAAAACACATCACTCAACACCTAAAATTACTTCGATATTGTTTCGCAACAAAAAATAAAATAAAAAAAATTTCCCCACAACACATTTTCACGGTTTTTCTATTATAAAAAATTCATCATAACTTCTAAACAGCAAATCTCTTCAAATCATAAATTATTAAAACGAAAAAAGAAAAAAAAAATAGCTAAAAATCTGTTTTTCTTTTTTCGTTCCGTTTAAAAAACAGCAGCAGAAACTTAAAGTAATAATAATAATAAAAAATAAAAAAAATTAAATAAATAATAAAACATATTGGAAGTTTAAAAAAAAAAAATAAAATTTTATTATGTTTAATGCAGCGATTCGTAAATTATTAAAAAAAAAAAATTTTATCGTTTTATTTTCTAATAAAATTTATTAAAAATGTATTTATGCTGGAAGAAAGTCGCCTTATAAAATTCTATTTTCGGGTTTTAGTGATGAAAAAAAGTGGTTTATGTTAAATAAATTGTTTTATCGATTATCGCGATAGTCGAAGTAATTTTATGTTCTTACAAAACACGAGAGTTAAATCAGATGAGAGTTTTGTCAGTGTTACAGATTTCTAAAAGGGTTGTGTATTCATTTTAACACACTTATATCGATTGAACATTACTCGCATAATCGAATAAACCAGAAACACAGTTTTGCTTAAACACAACGTATTTATCGTATTAATCGATACTCACGATTCTCGAAAGTGTTGTCTTTTAATAGATTCAAAGCAAAAACATTTAATGATAAATCTGGTTTAGTAATTTCACCTTAAAACAACGACCAATAACTATCTAAATCGCATATAATTTTACATAAATACCAACTAAAACTAAATATCAACAAAATCGCAAAAAAAAAAAAAAATAACCAAGCAAAACATCATAAATTCCAAATCAAACGTAATCATAAATGCAAAACATGTTAACATCGCACGAGAATTTTAAATAACCAAAAAAAAACTATTATCACATTGATTGCATTGATGAATTTTATTTTTTTTTATTCATGAGTATTTTTTCCTCGCCTGTTTTCTTTTCACTCTGCATATAAATTGACTAATTTTTTATTATTTTTTTTTTGTATTATTATTATATTAAGAATTGAAATTCAAAGAAATTTTATTTAACTTACAATAAAAGTGTCATTTTGATGTTTTAAGCGTACAAACATCCTGTTTTATGTTGTTGTTCCATGTCATTACTTTGTTTGGTTGACTGTTCATCTCGTTATTATTCAATTAAAACGAAAACATTAATCGATTGACAGAGTAGAGAAATAAATTATTTAAGTAACAGATAGACAGAAAATGCCTTTAACAATCGAATAGATGACCAAACCGTTGACTCAAGTAAAACAATTAAAATTATTAGCACAACGCCATAAGCACAGATAATCGATTAGTTACTTCCTACACAATAAATACGTTTAATAAACGAACAAACGAAAATGCATTTTGTGCTAAAGATAAGCAGCTACTGTCACAAACCGTTTGATGATTCAACATTTATTGCATATGAATTCGTATGAAACAAGTTACCAAAAAAGTTTATAATTCGATTGGCAGTGAACGAACTTAAAAACCAAGCAAAACGAAATTATTTATTAAAAATTCGATACAAAGATAAATTAATCAAAATATGGTGAAACAAAAACTATAAAAAGCAATTAGGAACCCTTAAAATATCATTAAAATCCAATTAACTGAAATTAATCACTTTGGTTAAGCGAATTTTTCATATAATTGCGCTTACGGCTAAAATCCGTGTCTTTAGCTCACAAGACAGAGGTATTAACCAATCAGCAGCGACTAATTATGTGTCTTTGCTAATTTTGCTTAGTTTGTGATAGCAGCAAATACCTATTATCAGCTGTTTTATCTAAAACCTCAAAAATAAGCCAGAGAATGTGAAAATCCATCTTAATCAACAAAAAAAAAGACAATATTGTACCCACAGCAAGTAATTAAAAACGAAGAAATAAACGCAAAAAATAAAATGCTGCACGAAACCAACAAAACAACCTGCTAGTCAGGTAACCACTACCAACCAGTTTTCTGTTCTTCTCTTCTTTTAAACAGGATGCGTTCGTTACGTTGAATTAAACAGAAATAATTCATAAATTGATTTTGAAAACAAAAATGACGATAAATGCATATCTGCTGGAGTCAAAGTAAACGTTACCAAGTACACAGAATAGTGTTCAGGTGTATTTTAAGGTAAATAAATATTTAATCAACCGCAACAGATATTTATATTCAATAAATAACAACGACAAGCAAACGCCATTGATCATTGCAGCTACAGAATTATTTAATTCGTTGGTATCGTCGTTTGTATGAATGCTTGAAAATCGCAATTCACTTCACTTGCATACAATTTTTTCTGTTTTTTATAAGCTAAACATACAATTAGGTCATTAAACTCGGTCGATTTATTATATCTTCTGTTTTTTTTTTTTTTTGTGTTTTTTTTAATAAGAAATTTTCAAGAAACAGAGAAAATTCTACTGTGAAGTGAAGCAAATACGAAGATTTTTTTTTATTTCTAATAATGGTTAAAAGACAATCAAAACGTTGTGTGCGTTTTGTGGACTGTAGCAATGAGATTTTCTTTATTTATCTACGTTTATAATAAGTTACTTGCGTTGTCACAAATCATGGTATTTGGTTTGTATAAAATTTCACAAAATGTTTAGGTACAGCGCGTTCCTTCTAGCAAGTAGTAAGGATAAGAAAAATTCATCATACATGCAATAAACGCGTTAACAAGGTGAAATTACGTTTTTCTTATTATTTAATACCAATAAAACGAACCAGTGTTGACAGGTGAACCACTTAGAACTATTTGTAATACAGCAACAGATGTGCACGAGAAACTGCAAACCAAAAATAACGTACGACCCACTTAACACTCATAATCAAAAATATTAATTTTCTCAAACTTCTAATTCTAATAAAAACAATTTTTTTATAAATTAATATCCCAAAGCACCTAGCACATAATTTTCGATGAAGAAATTTTTTTTTTATTTTATTAATCTGTTGCATTAAGAAAATAATTTTTATTAAGAAATTTCGTCACTTTTAAACGATGAAAGAAATTAATTAAACCAACGCGATAATTATCCAATTAGAATAGAGATAAAACCAAATAAAAAATCTAACAACGTTGAGCCTTTCGATAGATAAACAGCAACAACAAAAAACGACAGAAATTTAGCACAAATGGGTATAGTGCGGCCGCGGCAAAAAAAAAAAAATAATTTCTGTGTGGCACATCGCAGTAAATTTTTCTTACACAAAATTTATTCACTTTTATTTATTTATTTAATTTTTCGTTGGGTTTTAATGATACAAACCAGCATGTGGTTTATTTATAAGTACATAAAAAACATAAAAAAAAAAAAAATTATAATTTTCTGTTCGTTGCTTGGGTTTTTATTTGGTAAATTCTTGCTCACTCCTTCAATAAATTTTTTTTCTTTTATTTTTGGACACAAATTTTATGAAATTTTTATTTTTTAATTATATCGTTGAATATCGATTTCTATTTACATTATTATAAATTTAGTAAAATAATAAATTAATAAAGTTATTAATGAAGTAATTAAAAAAAAAAAAAAAATAAAAAAAAATGTTTACAGGATGATTCATAAGTTAGTTAAGAATCTTGATAAAATTTTTGCTTTGCTTTTTTAACTATTAGCGGTGTGAGCACAGTGTGGACGTCTAGACAGGAACAGGTAATTTATACAATGGTATACAAGGGAGTTAAACAGGTATTTAAATGTCATAGACGTTTGTCGCGCCCTGAAATTCGGTACGGTAAAGGCAAAAATTCTTGGATTTCGCAAAACAAAATTTTTGTTGTCTCTTTTAATCATTAAAATGATTTATGAATTTTCAAAAGTAATATTCGAGGTACGTTGAGGTATGCTTTCTATAAAAAACGAATCTATGCATTCAGGATATATCCCTAAAATAAAAAACAGAAAAGAATCTCAGGATAAACTTTTTTTTAAACAATATCTGAACGTTTTCAACCTCAGGACACAATTATTTGAAATTTTCTTATTGAATTCTTGCTTTACTGTATTTTTTAAAGCAGTTTTTCGTTAAAACTTTCCTAGAAATACTATCCGGAAACACTTTATTCTCAATACGCAACCATTTTCCTAATGCAAATACAAATCATTAAACATTGTGCTTCAAAATGATTCTATCAAAAATTATCGAATAAATAAATAAACTGAAAATGATTAAATTATATGGAATTACTGATATAATCCTTTAAAAAGTTATTTCCATTATTAAATTATGACAGATTTTCACAGTTGATTATGATTATTAATAATCGAAAAACAAAGAAAAATAAAAATTTTATATAAGCAGATTAAAAGAATTAGTTTCACTCTGCTATAATTATCAGCGATTATTTACGTTTTGAAAAAAACAAAAAAAAAAAAAACTATTTTAAGTATGATTAATATGGATTAATATAGAGCGTCTACTTAGTGGCTTTAAAGTTTTACTTTTACTGATGCATTTATAACAGAAGAACAGTAGGAACGTGTTATTATTGGTAAAAGAGAGTAAAGTATTTTTTAAGGGTTGGATTATATGTTGTTCCGAAACGTGAAACCGGGAAAATTCATATTTTCAGGATAACTAAAGCATTTTCAACGTAGTTCATTAGTTTTTAAGACTAAAACGCTTGTAAATGTCTGTAAACTTCTTGAAAACGCGTTCTTTACGAAGTTTATTGAGTTAAAGACTTCTTAAGGCATTTCAGCAAATAATAACAAAGAGACAAACAAACCTACTATCACAACATCTACACTTCAAGTTCTAGTAAATCAGTACAAAGATTACAAATCTCCACAAATCACATACAAAGTAATTCTTTGATAATTATTTCAACAGCGATTATAGAAAAAGCTGCTACAGCAAAATAACAAAACGAATAAAATTTTATTAATTAATAACAATAAATAATTATAAATGTGATTGGAAATTTTTCTGTTTATATAAATAATTAATTAATGAATGAATGAATATTGATGATGGTGATGATGGCATGTTGGTTTTGCTTGTCTAAATGTCAATTCTTTTTTTTTTTTTTTTTTGTATAAAACTCTTCATTAAGCTGGTTGATTAAACTGAAATTAATTAACGAAAAAAAAAAAAAAACAACCTAGAAAACCCATCGAGTAATTTTAAAATAAAATTTTCATAAACCTTAAACGCACTGTGCACTGTGTCATAGTGAAAGTCTAACGTCTTATCGCAAACACTTTTTACATTTGTTTAATAATTAAAAAGTAATTTTCGAACCACCTTATTCATGTTTTTTTTATTTAATAATTTTATTTAAACATTAAAAACAGCCAAACGTGAATAAAAAAAAATTTTTTTTTTAATATTTTGGGTGGGCGAAAAACATTCGTTGTTTTTTTATCTTAAAAGGTTTTTTTTTTTGTGATTTATTTTCGATATGTTTTTCGTTTGTCTGTTGTTGCTGGTTTTTTTTTTTTTATTTATTTTAATTAAGTAATTAAAGCTTGTAAGTGTGAGAGTTTTTTTTTTCTTTATCTTTAAAGTTCACGTTGGAATTATATTCTGGTGTTTGGAAGACAAACGATACAATAAAAGACGAAGACGAAGCTGAGTCGCAGTATTTTTTGTTTTGTTCTGATTGGTCAAATATCAGCTGTTTTATCTTAAATTACTTCGTTAAGCCTAGACGCAGCGTATTAGCAAATAAAGCTGGATTTACTAGACTAAAACCACGCTAATATAGTCACGCTGTATTTACTAAAACCAACAGAACTTAGCCTGAAAATTTACAAACTTAACCAACAAAACTGAGACAATACTGTTTTGAAAACTAAATTATTATTACTATTCGTTATCGTCATTAAAATATTCTTCCACTCATTAGATATTAAACTGGCAAATTAGTCATCAAAAAAATAAAATAAATTTGTAAACAAATCAAAAAAAAAAAAAAATTATGGAAAAGAAAAAAAAAACTTTTTATACAACAGCAGTAATAACACACGGGGGAAAAACGCCTAAAGGATCAAAATTAAATAAAAAAATTATAAAAATTCTATTGAATTGAAAAGACGTAAGGAATGCCCTAAAGGTATTTTTTTTTTTTTTGATTTTTTATTTATTATTTAAAAGTTAAAATAAAATTATTTCCGTATGATTTCATAATAATAATAATAATAATCATAATCATTATAATAACAACAATAATAATCACATTAAAAATATATTTTTATATGTAAAACGATGCAACAAAACAGAACAATAATCTCCCTATTCATATGCCGATGGATCATCATTTTCTATTCTATTTAAAATAATAATAAAAAAAAAAACATTTTTAACAGTAGAACCTTCATAATAATACCATACGTGTCTTACAAAAAAAACACAAAACGTCTTTAAACAACGCATAACAAGGAAATTTAAAACTGTCACTGTTCATAGATAGCAGAGAGAAAAATTATTACAAATCGTTGTAAGCCATGGATAGTCCCCAAAATAACGACACGCAACCATTTTCAAAGTTAAAAAAATTCACTTAGATAAGCAAATAAAAAAAAGGCGACATTTAAAACGCATAAAATACTTCAATTCTCACCCTTAAACACCGTCTCAAGTTATATTTATTTACCTAAAAAATAAACGCGCGACATATAAAACCATTTCTCCAGTCTTCAAAATCCTTTAATCATAATAAATTTACTTTGGAAAGTTCTTTCCTTAAACAAAACTCGGTACATTGGATAGCCAGAATATTTCTGCTATACAAACAAAATGCAAGTTTTTCCATTAAACGTAGATAAAATGCAACGAAAAAAACAAAATTTTTTTTTTTTTTTGATTAAAATTTATGTTCTAAAAGCGAGTCACCCCTTAATCCCTTTAAGTTATCCAACTGACAAGAGACGCTACTATTAAAACTTTTTAACTTTTTTTATTATAAAATTGCCGTGTTATTGTGACTGAATACAATAATAATAATAATAACACGGGGCTACAGAAAAGGGAACAACGCACCACAAACACACAATTTTTTTTTTTTTGTTTATTAAAATCAATGAAATTTTTTTTTTTTTTTTGGAGAAATTCTTTTGCGTTTTGTGTCTACATTTTTGATTGATGATGCCATGTTGAGTTTTAATTTTAATTCTTTCCTATTTTTTAATAATGTAATTAAGTTAAATTTTCTTTTATTTTTTTTTTTTTACTTTCTTTTACCATAATTAGGATAATTCATCCCTCCATTAACTCGGATAAAAATGAAATTATTCAAAACTGTTTGGGGTGGGTTTTAGTTATTAAAAAAAAAAAGCTTTTTTTTGCCTTTTTGTATGGATTAAACATTTACAAACAGTTTGTTGACTGCTTAGTTTTGTTTAGTCATTACAGTTACGGCTTTTGTTACACCTACAGTGTTTTTCGCTTTGTAAATCGATAAACTTTGACTGATTTTTGCAATATTAAGCCTTCGGAAAACGTGCTGATGAATCAAAAAATACGAAATGATTTTTCTAAAACATCCCTATAGGTACATAGCATGCGAATCATTAGTTTCGCAATTAGATATCCATCACAACATATAAATCATCTATTGAACAAGATAAACATCCTTATAAACTGTTTGCATTTATTTTAAAAGACAATTCCCCACCCCCATAAAGAGAAATTTAACTACACTCCTACAATCAGAATTTTCGTACGTTGATAATAAACTTGAAATTTCATATTTTTCACAAACAAAGGATCACTAAGCAAGAGAAAAATAATTTTTTTTACCAACCCCTTATGCTACTTCATTACACAAGCATAAAAATAAAAAACGAAAAAACTCCCCCTAATACATAAAATCCATAAAACAACCGTTTTGGCTCTTGTAGCAAAGGACTCTGAATCGATTCTCATATGGTCTAACGTTCAGGTCGTACGGATTAAAAAGTTTTTTTTTTATATTTTGTAGGCAGAACTTTAAACCGTAAATTCTGTACAAAATAACCGCTTTGGAGAAACAAATAAAAAAAAAAAAAAACCAAACACTTTGAGAATCTACTGTAAGAAATTATTTTTGCACATGACCACGAAAATAAATTTTGCAAATAAGATTATGCAAAGCGTTAAGCAGTAGCTAATTAAATTATTTCCAATAAAAAAAAAACCCGCAAAGAAACTCTGCTAATATTGACAGGTAATAAGTACCGTCATCAGGCTTAAAAAAAGCTTTTAGTTATGCCGGAATTAATCCTTAATTCCAAAGAACGCGGTCGCAGCTACATTAGCAGATAAATTCCGAAATAGCGTTACGTTAGCGTTGCGTTATTGTGACCATAACGCTTGATTAACAAAAAACGAATAATTACGGTAATTGAACGTAATTTTTTTTTAACACAACATAACCTATATATTTTTAAGAAATCGCGTGGTAATTCACACAATCATGATAATTAATTAAAAAAAAAAAAAATTTAATCAAACCTTCGCGCTGTTTTCCATCGTCGTTTTAATGCTCCCAACATGCTGCTGTTGTTATTTTCAATTAATTTCTGTATCTTGAATGTAAAATCTGTCGTCGTCGTTGACGTCGTTGTGTAATAATATCTGATGTTTCGTCGTCCCTTATTTAACAATTGCTCTGTGGTTTTTTATTTTTTATTTCCTTTTTTTAACATTAAATTGCTAAAGATTTCCACACATTTATCACCAAATAATTTTTTGTTTTCTTTTTATTGATTAATCCAAACGTTTTTTTTTTTTTTTTTATTAATTTATTTTAAACCTGAGATTAGTAATTATGAATAATAATATTAATTAATTATTATTATTATTGCTTTGTACACGATTTAATAGATAATAATAAAAAAAAAAATTTGCACTTGCAGCTAAATGTAAACTATTGCCGCTTTTCACTTAGTATAAAAAAAAAATTAATTTTTTTTTTTTCGTTATTAATACTGTTTAATCCTGTTTTGAATACAAATTAATAAATTAATTAATTAATAATTATTTATCACAAATAAAAAACAATTTTTGTTTTTTTAATCAACCAAAATATGTTGCTAATTAATTAATTAATTAATTAAACAAAAAATGAAAGAAAGACAGACAAAGGTGTTGACACGATGCTGTTTGGAATTTTTTTTTTTTTGTTCTTTTGTTGATTAATTTTTTAACAGAAATACTTTTGATAAAAGATTGTCCGTTGTTCTCTGTGTGTTTTTAAAGCAAAAATAAACAACAACAAAAAAAATGAATTTTTGCTGCTTTAACACAAATACAAAAAACTAACAGAAACAAAAAAACAATTAATTAAATTAAATTAAGCAAAACAAATAACAGCAACAGCAGTAACAAACAGAACAAGGAAGTTAATTAATTAATTAATTAATTATTATAACAAGAATAAAAAAAAAATAATAATAATAAAAAACAGAATCAACGAAAATAGTTCACAGTTCAATTAAAAAACGACAAAAAAAAATTTTTCTTTAATTAATTAATTAATTTAGTAATGGAAAAATACAACAAAAAAAATTTTTTTTTTAATTATTGAACTTTCACATGGAAATTAATAGCGAAAAAAAAATTTTTTTTTCTTTTTTTGTAAATTAGAAATAATTCAATTAAGGAAAAGGAAATCACGAAATTTAAATTAGGTTATTAAAACGAGTCGAAAACGTCTTGTTCTTTTATTTTAAAAAAAATAATAATATTTTTTTAATATTTCCGGGTTGGATTTATGAGTTTTTTTACATCAACCAAAAAAACGCGTTAAAATTTAAAAAACAATTAACAAAAAAAAAAAAAAAAAATTAAAAAACATTTCTTAAGGGAAATCAGCTTGAAAACACAACAAAAAAAAAAATTTCTTTTCACCTTTTTTTTAACACGAATAAATTGTGTAAAACACGCGACACTTAAACAACACAAAAAATCTGAATGAATGGAAAAATTACACAAACAGTGCTGCACAAACAGTCTTCACAATAATAATAATAATAAAAAAAAAAAAAAAGAAATCACTCAGCTAGTGCACTAAAACTGAACTGTACCACGCCAGACATCCAGACTACAAATCACAACAAAAAACACGAATAGATTTTACATGATGCTTCCTCCTCCACATTTAATCATAACAGCAAAAAAAAATCAGTCGTCGTACGCTATTCACAGACAAAATCTTAAGCAAAAATCTTAATCACAAAAAAAAAAAAAAAATTAAATCAAAATCATTTGGCAACAAACAAACAACCAGCACAAGCTTTTAATTAATTATTTATTTATTTATTTATTTTATTAAAGAAAGAAAAAAAAAAAAAACTTTGTCTGGTGCTCTCTCGCGCTCGCGATTTAACAAAATAAATTTTCTCTGTTTTTTTGTGCACGTTTATAAAGCAAAAGCCACAACATTACACCGACCGTTGTTCAGTCTACGAACTCTGAAACTAAACTAAACTTGGCAGTGTGTGAAACGAATACTAAAAAATAAAAAACGATAGACAAACAAAGAGCAAAGCCCCCCAATCATTATAAAAATAATAATAATAAACGTTACGGGCTTTACTTTACTTTACTTTGGTAAAGAATTCTGAGCAAGGCAGACGACGTTGCATTTTAGTCGCAGTATAGCCTAGCTGCAAAAAAATAATAAAAGAATTAAATTTTCTTTCACTGTTTATAGTTAGATTTTGGCTGACGTTAAAAGTTGAAAACGTTATTCAAGCGTATAAACCCCATAGTACTGTGATGCCTAACGAAAAATTTATCACGAATTTTTGTCCACTATTTTAGTGAGTTTTTTGGTTGAAAACGCGAAGCTACCTATTTGCAACCATTTGTTCCGTGTCATGTTTTCTGCATTTTTTTTTTTTCATAAAAACATCAAACATTTATTAACAATTAATGAAAAAAATTTTGTGTTGTAAACGCAAGAGATAAAAAAAAAAAATAAAAAATATTTTTTTTTTCAACACAAAGAATTCATCGAACCGGCGCAGTTAAATAACAACAGCTGGATACATACACGAGGAAGATTCATTCATTCTAATAAAGAAAATACCACTCAGTGCTTTAAGTAATAAAAAAAAAAAAAAAACACAAAAACACGACTCAAATGACAAAAAAGAAAAAAAAATTCTTCATTCTTGTTATTAGAGAAAATCGTGCAGCCAAAGCAGCACAGCACTGAGTGTAGAAAAACACCTCGTTGATTTTTGTCTGTACAGAATGCATAAATAACCTTTTTGGAGAGACTTACACAACGTTATTTTGGTGGGCGAATATTTTTTTTTTTTGTTTTGTTTGTTTTGTTTTTTTTACATAATACATTTCCCCATTTTACGGTTGACGCATACGCTATACAGTTTAAACCGATTGAATAAAACTAAGGCAAACCAAACAAATAAAACGGAGACTCGAGGTCTTATCATTTCTATAAGCAAAAGACGTTGGATAAGAGCACAAAAAATTATTTATTTATTTATTTTCTACATCATTGTTTTAGTTTTTGATTGTTAAAAGGGCTTTAAGCTTCTGGTAGTTTGGTTATCTAAGTGAAATCAAAAAAAAAAAAAAATGTTTTCGCTGTAAGCTTAAAGCTTTAAGGAAACTTCCTTATTACTACTCTTGTATAAGTACTAACAATAATAATAATAATAATGTAAGACGTGCCTATAAAACCGATTGAGATTTACGTCAGTTATGTTTGATAAAAAAAAAAAAAAAAAAAAACTTATCAGTAGAAGGATTTTTTTTTTCTTCAAACACACACACACACACACACAGCACTAACTAACTTCTATCTCCTTATCTACATTTGTTTTGTTACTTTAGATTTAATAATCTTATAAACAAGCAAACAAACAAACAAAAATAAAATATAACCGCACACAATGTACATAAAACACGCATAATAACTAGAAATAGATGGTGGTAGTAGATGACACAAAGTTATCAGCTGGTTTATAGAGAATTTTTAAAAACTTGAAGAAAATGAGTAGAGAATTACGTAAAGAAAGTGGATTTTCTTTTACTCTATTTAGAAAAAAAAAAAAGCTTCTTATCAAATAAATCGTTATACGTTTAGGGGTCGGTGATTATACGGTGCTTGTAAATTCTTTCCTTATTTACGTATCTTATGGTACAAAAAAAAAATTAATAAAATAAATCAAGACAAGTAAGTAAACTAAGTTTATATTGTAATTAAAATTGATATAAAATCAAGCTTAGATGATTATAGAAATAAATAAATACAGTAGCGGCGTTATGATAGAACTAACATGGGGTAAATGAAACTCTGTATTATCGCAATAATCGATTCAACTCAATATCGATTATGATACTTTTGTTTGAATTGTTAATTCGCTATCGTTAATCGTTCATTAAGATTTCACATCTTGTAAAATTATTACAACCACAAACAAGCTGTAGAATACTGAAATTGGCTTATTTTACTCTTAACATCGATAAATCTCTCTTAAAACCCAAGTTTTAAAAATATTTCTCTAATTAATAATAGAAACGGCAGCAGCAGTAACGTTTTATGTTGTTTTATCTATTTAAAAATCATTCATAATTAATGATTTCCTCATCATGTTAAGCCGTATTGTTGCCGCTTTTCTCTATTACCAGCCAGGTGATAAATTCAACAAATGACAGCCAACCTATTAACCGTTGAAAATAACTTATTTCACCTTCATTTAAATTAATTAATTCATTAATTCATTAATTAATCAAGTTTTTCAAGTAATTAATCATCTTTTTTCTAAAAATTCACTAAATAATAAATTAACGTTTTCATACTAACTACGTCTATAACTAACTACGTCTCTGGTTTTTTTGTATATGTTGTTACACTAGAATTTAGTAAAATTTATTGAAAATTTTATCTTAATAATATAATCATCGTCATGCCTGTTTTATTTAATATTAATCTCTTCATAATAAACATTATTTTAAATTAATATTTTAATGTTAGCTTAGTGAAACAACAAAAACAAAGAAAACAACATAAATTGGGGTACACAGAACTATAAAACGAGACTGATAAAATCGATGTTTTCCTCGAAATAAGCGAAAAAAAACATTTTTTCTTTGAAAACACTGTGTTAACCCCTTGTTAAAACTATTTATGACATAAAACTAACCTCTGTGAACACTTAAAAATATGAAACAAGAAATAACTAACACACAACACACAGTTTATATACAACAATCGAACTTTTTTTCAATTGAAAGAGCAAAACAAGAAAAAAACTATTTTTTTTTTATTACTTTTTGTTTATTAATTAGTTACTATGTGTTGCGAAATAATTATTTGATCTTAGTTTTTAGATTAATATTTAATAAGTGAATAAGTTGAATACAATTAATTTTAATTGGGAGATTTGTAATAAATATTATTGATATAGATGATAAAAGTCTAGCAGTGTATACGCGAAAAATTATTTTATCGTTTTATTGTAATTTTATTGTTTTTTGATTGGAGAAAAAGATTTGATGTAGTATTAAGGGATGATCTTTGAAATTATCAGCGCAATAATCGATACAAGAAACTTTTGTTTAAGTTTTAATCTCGCAAGTATCGATTATCAAATGAAAAACAGTGATAATTAGACCACAGATCACAGGTTTTATTATACATTCGATTTATATGATGGAATACCTTCAAAAAAAATTATTTTTATGGTGTTGGAGTAATGGTGGTTGCAATAATTCAGAGTAATCATAAATAAAAAACGTTTAAAAGCCTGTAAAAGTCTTTAGTTTTCGACTATAGATCAAAGTAAATAAATCGATTTACTTATCGAAATTATTATAAATTGCTTATCGAGCATAACATAAACAAAAATTTTTCATTACCTCCGTCACAATCGTCAAACAATTTCTTAGAGATTTCTACAAAAAAAAAACAACTTCAACGCACACAAATTAAAGGTAAAGCAACTTTAATACAAAAAAAAAATTATTTTCAATTAGATAAACGAAAAAAATTGATTAATTTCCTCACCACCCATAGATATATATAGTGACACGCCTGTAGCTAATTTAATTTTTTTTTTCTTCACTCTCTTTCTCTGAACAATAGAATTAAAATCGAATTAGTTTATTATAATCTGCGGTTATTTATTGTTTAGAGATTAAAAACTAAAAACGAAAATTATCTCATTCCTCACAATTTACTTGTTTTGTAGGAAAAGAAGAAAGAAAAAAAAATCGATTAAACGACAACAAAAGGTAAATATCAACGTGAATGATGAAATTAACTGAAAACCAGCCCACTGAAACAAATTAAGAAGTAAAAGTCAGCTCGGATTAGTTTTTTTTTTCTTTTACTTTTATAGTTTTTGCCTATGTCTGTCGTCTTATAACAATCGGATTACAACGATTGACACTTATTGGTAGAGAATTAAGCAAATCAATACAGAAGCTACTTGTTTTATGAATTTGATTAATACACAGCAACAACTGTTGCCACCCGAAATAGTCTGTCAATCCACCAAAAATCATCACCCCCCCCAGACGCCACAATTTTTAATTTTAATATTTTTATTTACTTATAAAGGTAAAAACAGCGAAACAGGTAAAGCCAATTTTATCGTTACAAGCTGTGCTTTTGGTGCTTCATACTAATTAGTCCCCGTTTCAAACTGTTAGTAGGTAAGGGTGAGCTTGAATACCAGCAATTACACAACAATTACAATACACGTTTTACCAAAATATTTAATTAAAAATAATTAATAAAAACAAGAGGAAAAAAAAATTTGTTTTTTACATGATTCAAGCACTCTAGGTACACGATACACAGCTTTATGTAATATGCATATGTAGCAATAAAAAAAAAATGTTTGAGATAAAAAAAAAAAAAGCAAAAACTAAGTAACAAAACCAAAACAACGTGAAAAATAATTATTCTTAATGCGTGGGCTAGACAAGTTTTATACCGAAAATAATATTTCTTTATTATTATTGTTTTTTGTTTTTTCTATATAAATGCTACAGTCAGGGCTTGATTATATGAATTATTTAAATGTGTGACAGTTATCTGTTTAAATAAAAAAATCGTTTTTACTGTGCTACGTTTATTTTGGGTAATTTTAGAACGATATACTTCTGCTTCTGTGTGTTTAACGTTGATATTTTAATTGTTTTTCTAAACTTATTTTATTGCTTAAAATAAGTTTAGAGAACCACTTCTGTCAATAACTAAAATAAAACATTTGAAAACAAACCGTTTAATGCCTAAAACTAATCACAACGATTAACGAAATTTTTTCTAGACTTTAAACACATAACGAAACTTGTTGGGTGATTTCTTTAAAAGAATTTCTATTATTTTTCGAAACTTTTTTCGAACATAAAAACATAATTTTAACATTTAACTCTTGATAAATGACAGAACAATCTTTAAATGTTGTTTTGAGTAACGATAGAAGCCTGAAAATTGTATAGAAAGTCCAAAAACGAATCATTTTATAAACGAAGTTTTCAGCCTCAACCACTATTACTCTAGCACAGTAGACCAAACCTCGCAATTTTAATTGAGACTTTACTGTATCCATAAAAACGTTCTCTCCTCAATTTTTTAGTGTGTTAAATACTTTGTTATTTTAATAAAATTATTTTCGAAATATGATTTTTAAAAACACAAAAATTGTGTTGAAAAGAAGTGAAAAAACGAAAAAGTAAATTTTTTTTTTAATTTTTATGTAACATGATTATTTCTGCAATTTTTAAATACTTTAAGTGATTTACATGTTAAACAATTATTTTACAATTGTAAATCAGTGTAAATTGTAATGCAAATGTAATACAATGCGCTGCAGTTAAGTTAAGTTAATTCAGGAACGGTCTGAGGCTAGTGTTCCGAATCCGACTGTGTCTTGTATGTAGCTTGAAATGTGTTTTCAGTGAATAAAAATGAATTTTTAACCCACACAAAACCAATAAACAGACCAGCCCTGATAATAAACAACAATAAATTCATCAAAACTATTCCTAGTGATAGAGAATACAAAAGTATGGTTTTTTCACATCTCTTCCACAATTGATTAAATTTAATTAAATCAAAATAAAAACAAAAAAAAAAAATTAGAAACCATAGCCATAGTATAAAATATGCAAGAATCTCTCAAGTTTTATTTATCTTGTAAATTTTTATTACATTTTTCTAGTTGAAATGTGAGAATAAAACAAATTTTGTTTTTTTTTTTTTTTTTTAATAAAACAAAACAAATAGAAAATCTGTTAGCTCTTGTACCTTTGGTGTGTTGTTTTCAGCTTTGCTTTATGTTAAAAGGTAAAGAAAAAAAGAAAAAAATACTTTAGAAATTTGTTACTTTGCGCTATTGTTTAAACATTTTGCATAGGGTGTTGTTGCAGTTTTTATGCTTTTATGTCAATAATTGATGTGAGAAAACGATTTTTGAAGTGATAGAAGTTGACTATCTGTTGAATTTATCGCTTTTAACAACAGTTTCTACAAAATTACCGTTTATAACGCTTTAAACAATCAAAATATACAGTAATAAAGCGCTTAATCCATTATTTTCTGTTATAAATCGAGATTATTAAACTATCGAGATTCGATAGTGCAATGATGACAGTTTCTGATTAACGAGATTAAAATTTGTTTATCAGTTAAAGCCTTTAGATTAGTTTTAAACAAAAACACCGTGATTTATGATTTACTACTACAATTTAAATCGATTCATCGAAAGTTTCCGTAGTTATCTGACAAATAAATGAATTAAAAAGTCCAGTAAAAAGCTTTTAAATACTTTTTTGTTTCAAAAAGTTTACCATAAATAATTGATTTTGAGAATCCGTAAATCTCTAGTTAAAATGCTTTCACCGTTCGTTAATATTTGATTAATTTAAAAATTTAAAAAAATACCTCAAACACCGTATACAAATATTACAAAAAAAAAACCAAAGAAAATTTCTTCTTCTCCTTCTTCTTATTCTCTGGTGTCTTTAATTAATAAAAAAAAAACGCAAATTTGTAACAAGTTTACAGAAACACTTATTATGTCTCACCCTACACCACAATGTGCACTTTTTTACCTTTTTCATTTTCTTCTTCATCATTTTTATTTAATCAAATAACACCAAACAGGTAAAAACGCAACGAAATGTGGCAAAAGATGTAAAAAAATTAATTAAAACAACAAAAAAACCTGCCGAAGATGAATTTATGCAAACAGAACATTAAAAAAAAAAAAAAAAAACGTGAGATGGAACAAGCAAAGTGTTTTAAAGTTTTTAATCCAAATTTGCATATTAAATAAAAATAATAAATTGTTTTTCTTTATTAAATTGTCACCGATGGTAGTTTTAGGATCGTTAGGAAAATTATTTTTAATTGCAAAAACTGAATAAACAAAGCAAATAAAGCACAATTTGCTGCTAACTATTCATCTGTGTTCTAAAGGGCATTTAGAGTTATCAAATGGCAAAACAGCACTAACTTCATTATAAACTAATTAATTAAGGTAAATCGAGCAGCAATTTTAATCCCCAACTAAACCGTTAAAACAACAGTCAAAAATTCTGCTAAAAAACCGTAAGATGGATACTCTCCCACGTAGAAAGAACGCACTTAGTAGCAAAAACTGTATTTCCAGTGTAATAAGCACCGTCAACATGACACACAATGACCGTAACCTGTTAAAAGAAAAAACCATCAAACCTCACCAAACCTCATTATAATTAAAATCACTACAGAACAACCGATGAAATTCCTATACTAAAGACAATAAAAAAAATTTAATAATTAAAAAGTCTTTTCGCGTTTTTAATCTTTATAAAGATAACGCGAAACAAAAAAAATGAAAGAATTTAATTAAAACGAAAAAAAAAAAAAAACAAAAAATGTTAATCAGAGCAAAGAAATTAATTTATATCAATTTGTGGGTGACGACTACTGGGTGCTAGTTCGTTAATTTTTCAATAATTTTTTCTTTTTTTGTTTTTATTAAACTAAAATTAATTGGACTAATTAATTAAACTTAAAAAAAAAAAAAAACAAAGAAAAAATGCTTTGGTTCTAACAACAGAAAACATTAATAATGGGAATAAAATTAAATATTTATATGCTTGGCACAGGTATTTTTACCTGGTTGGTTGTTATTTTTTATCTCGCATTAATTTCTGCATTGAAATTATAAAATTATAAAATATTAAAACACATGAAAAGGAACAATAATAATAATAATAATAATAATAATCATACCGCTTAAGTGGTTATAAGTGGTGTTAGAGGGAAATTTTAAGCAATGTAAGCAGAATTATAACTGCAATTGAGTTGAACGAAAAAATGAAAAAAAAAAAAAAAATAAATAAATTTAAAGTAAAGAAGGGAATTTTAAGGTGTTTTTACACTCAATAAACACTACGAAAAATAAACGTTAAATATTAATTAACATTAAATTTTGCGTAACGGTTATTATCTAGATGATATTTTCCCTGTAAAAAAATTTTTTTTTTTTTTATAATGGCTGTGGTTAGGCTAATGTTGCAGGTAGTGATTACATGTTTTGCTGTAATGTTACAGGTGTGAGCAAGTTAAACAAATGCGGGAGTTAAAACGTTGCGATAAAAACGATAGAAGACAAAAAAAAAGAAGCAGAAGAATTATGATGACTTTTAATAAGGAAAATAAATAAATTTCTTAGTTCAGAAGTGGTAAAAGGTATTTCAGTGTATTCCTTATGCTGATGAAATCAATAAAATAAATCATTAAAATAGCTTAACAATTATTTTAGTACTTAAACGTTGATAACTTCAAGTCGCATTAATAATGTGTACGAATTAAATACACGAAAGCTAATTAAAGCAAACCCGAAAGTAAATAATTTATAACTTACATTCAGGATTAATTTGTTCTAAAATACTTGAATAGAACCGTACTAAAATGTTCTAAAAAAAAAAAATCGTTTTTAACAATAATTCTTAGAAAATTCATTTGGATAATAAAAATCCCAACATTTTTACATAATTTCAACGCCTGGTTATTCCTAGTTTAAGGTTTGTATTAAGACGGGATTATCATAGTTCAGTTCGGAACATTTCTTATTATTTCAGTTGCACCTTACACTATCGACAGAGTACAAAAAAATTTAAAGAAAGAAAAATTTTTGTTTTGCTGGGTTTTAAACGATGTTTTAACTAACTCAAGCTCAAATTATAGGGTCACACCTAATACTATTTGACACTTTTCAAAATATTAACACACAGAATATTGTCACCCATTAACCGGAAGAACTATCGAATATTATTTTTTGTTATATTTTCATTACAAATAAAACAACAAATGAGGTAAGAATTTTTTTTTGTAAAACAAAAATTTTGCGTTGCTTTTAGGAATTTAAATTTAATAAAAAAAAAAAAAATTTCTCAAGATTTCTTGTACAAAATTAATTTAAAATTTTTTTTAAATAAAAACCTTGAAATTACAATAAATGTAAATAAAATATTTAAAGTAAAAAAAAAAAATCATTTTCTCTGTATTTCACTGTTTAGTTTGTTTGCTACAAGCTTAAATAAACTAAGTAAAAAAAAAAAAAACGACAAACATTTTTTATTTTTATATTATTAATATTATTATTATTATATAATGAAATTTCAACAGCATTCTTCTGATCTTATAATTACTTTGTATTATGACTTAAGTCGGTTTGTTGTACGGAGAATTAAGTCACAATTAAATGTAAGTAAACTAAAAATAAAAAAAAAACAGAAAGAGAGTGTAAGAGAGAGAGTTTTTAATATTATAAAAGCGTAGAAACAATTATGCTAGCAGCCTGCAGCGAGACAAAATAATAAAAAGAAAATTTTTTGAAATTTGATTACAGCAAAACACAAGATGGTGTTTTTGTTGGGTTTTTGTACGAGGATTGTGATAGACAGGTCTTTGACGGGTTGATTTAAATTTATTTTATTTTAAATAAATATTATGTGCAAGCAGATATATTACATATTGCATATTTGTAATATTATATTTAATTAAAAATAATTAAAACACAAAAAATAAATTTAGAACAAAAAAAAAATTTTTTTTTTTTTTTTTTTATTACAAAATCACTCTTTGTTTATAAAGTTTAATTAATTAATTAATTAATTAAAACGACAAACAGCGAAACACACAATATGAGTGATAAAATACGATTAGTAATTCATAAATAATTTTAAATTTTCTAGGGCAGAACTTTTTGTTTTTGTTTTTCTTTATTTTTTTTTAAGGTTTTGTAACCGGAATTTATTGAGGCGGGGAAAAAATATTAAAAACAAAAGAAAGTTTTAATTATTTAGTACAAGTAAAAGCGCGATTAAACAATTTTTTTTTGTCAGAAAGTTATTTAACCAAATTTGCTAAAATTAAGCGTTTAAAATGCTTTGAGTAGTTGGTCCTGAAAGTCACAGTTTGGAATTCTGATTACTAATTGTATTCTGGGGTTAGTGAACAGTTTTATTGTTCTGTAATGATTGTACTAAATAGGTCTCGTAATATAACATCGTGTTGTAAATTCGCCGTTAACTGTTTTCCAGATTGCACTTTAAACAGTTGCTTTAGTCTAACTACAACTAAATAAACTAAGCTTGACCACACAAAATTAATCAAATGAATAAAAATCGCTGGATTAAATTGAATTTCCAGATAAGAACCAAGTGAAGGGAAGAATCTTATGATAAGAAACCAGTCTACAAGTCTTTTTCCGGATTATGTATCATAAGTATCCGGAAAATGTGTCTGGAAATCTAGAATTCAACCGGGCCACAGTTATTAACCTTTAAATTCAGGATACCTCCCAAAAATACAAATTACAATCTAATTAACACACCTCAATCACAACAAACATACAAAGTTTTATCTCTGTACAATATTCAAACCAATATACCAAAAAAAAAAAAATTAACTTAGGCGCCTCAAACTAAATCCGAAACAATAATACCCGGAAAATAAACAATTATTTTTTTTCAAAATTTAAGAAATATTAATATTGACAAGTAATAAAGAAAAAAAATTAAAAACTTTTTTTTTTTTTAACGTATTAAAAGCACCTAAATAAAGCAAACAAAAATAACAAAAAAAAAAAAAAATTAAATAAGAATTTATAAAAAGATAAGGAAAACAAGGTAAACCAGGTGAATAAAATATTTATAAAAAAAAAAGAAAAGAAAACAATAATAATAATAATAATAATCGTTAAAAGTAAAAAAAATATTAATTAATTATCATAAAAACAGGCAATAAAACAACAATAGGCATGTTACTTAGGCTTAGTTCTCTCATTTATTTTTTAATTTAATTTTATTATTTATTTATTTGTTGTTGTTGTTGTTCTAAATAAATAATTAATTTTTTTATTATTATTATTAATAATATTAATAATAATTTGCATATTAATCAGAATAATTATGTTTTTTTTTTTTTTTTTTTTTTTTATATAAGTCACAGCTGGTTAGCTGTTGTCCGGTTATGTCTCTTTCTACATACATGTATAGAACAATAAAACACTACAAATGTTTTTAAAAACAAATAATTTAAAAGGTTTTTCCATTTTTTTTTTTTTCATTGAAATTTCACTCGATTATCAAACACGTTGAGTGTTTTTAATAGGATTTTCCAACACAAAATTGTTCATCTAAATTCTTATTTAAAGAAAAAAAAAAAAATCAACAAATTTTTCTTTTTATTTATTATCATAATTCATTTATATTACATAATATTTAACTGTTTTGTAAAAAATAAAAGCAAAATAAAATAAATAAATAATTCAAGAAACGCACGCTTTATAAATAAAGTAAAAAAAAAAAAAAAAATGTCAAAACACATTTTTTATAAATAAATAAATTTATCATAACTAGAGCGATCGACCTTCAGTTTTTAAATAAAATAAAAAGATAAATTATTACAATCGTCAACAAAATACAGAATTTAAATGTGAGAACATTTTAAAGCTGGAATTTATGCTGATTTATGGGGTTTTAGAGTTTTATTTTGTGTTAAACAGGTTATATGTTATTGCAAGGTTGTAAATATGTAACTACGTTTAATAATTGCTTATCGTTATGATATAACTTTAGCGTTAAGCTTAAATAAAAACTTTTCAATGATATTGCTTAACCACAATGAACGTAAGGATTACGTAAGAAATGTCAATTAAGAGAACTTTATTTCACTTAACAAACTTTGCAACGGTGTTTCTTAAGTCACGTCTATTTACTGAAAATACTACTATGAAAATTACGCTTAGCCAACAAATACGTTAAACATCCACACAGTGGAAATTAAGTTAATTTTCAACAGGTTTTCCACACTAAACAGTTCACATTATAGCCAAACTAAAACAATATAAAATAAAATTAATGAAAAATATTAAAGACAGTAAAAGGTCAAAACAATCACAAACAATTCTTCTCATCTTTGGTATTTAAAGGTATAATTCCAATGTGTAAATCTGTGGTTTTTTCTATTTGGTGAAGAAACATGCACATTGGAATTACAAATAAAAAAGAAAAATCACGACGAAGATCTTTCTTTCTCCATTACAACAAATTTTTTTTTTTTGCCTACAATTTGTTTCTTTTTTTTTTTTTTATTAATTATCTCGATTAGAAATCTTGTTTTGTTTTGTTTTTTTTTTATTAATTCAAGTTTATTGATGGTTTGGTTATTCAAAAAAAAAAAGAAAAAAAAAAAAAAAACAAACCAAAATGAATGGTCTTTTGGTTACTTGGAAATAAAAGACGAAAAATTCTCTGTAAAATTCAAAAAGAAAAGAAGGAAAAAAAAATTCAATTTCAGGTTTTTTTTTTTTTTTATTTTTTTCTTATTTATTTATAAAGTCATCGTCATAGCAAGTAACAGCAATCACCACAATATAATATAAGCTTCAAAGTCCTTTTACCTTTGTTTGTTACGTACTGTACCATAAACGTTTTCCATTACAATGTCGTCTGTAAATGCATCAATAACACCGAATAAAACTATAAATCAGTTGACAGTAACCATCAAATGTGGTAAATTATCGGTAATAAAAGGTTAATCCAAAGGAATTATGCTTAGAAATACAAAAATTGATTGTCAGATCAGTGGAAAATAATAACAAAAGAAACGAGAATCGATTAATAATCATTTTATCGTGATTACAATCGATTAATAAGTTTTTAAAAAGAATAAAAAGGGTTAAAACCGTGATAAGAACAATCGATCTCGTTTTATGTTTCATCTGTCACCGGTTTTTAACCTGCTGTGAAAACATTCTTTAAGCAGAGTTGTCTGTCTCTAAAGGTTCGCTAAAGTGGAAAGGTTACAGCTAGCTGATCTTGATCTCTGATTGCATTTACGGTGAATTCAACCCACAGAATCAGTATATGTGAAATGACAAAAATCCACAATCGGTTTTACTAGCAAATTTCATAAATCTCTAACGCGTTCTCAAAAAACCGAGAAGAATTATTTCCAAGAATCGAAAACTGTCACCACAAATCACCAGAGAAAATTAATTTTAATAAAAAAAAAAAAAAAAAGACAAACAAACAATGAGGGCGACACAAAATCATAACGATTAACCAAATAGAAAAAAAAAATCTCACAAGCAATACCAATATCATATTTAATTATTTATTTATATTTAATGCAGTTTAATGTTTATTAAACGAACCAAAAAAAAAAGAAAACGAAACGAAACAAACAGTAAACACCCAGTAATTTCTTAGAATTTTCTTCGATTCTATTTTTGCCGCAAACATACTATTTTCGTTCCTTTACATCACTACTGCTGTTGTTGTTGCTGTTCTTCTATCTTCTACATTTTTTTTTTTGTCAACATTGCAACATAAAACTGGTATGCAACAATAATTAGATAAACATTTTTTGCTTTAATTAAATTTTATTCAATAAAGACAACACCGAACCGAACCACCCAACACACGCAAAAAAAAAACAAATATATAATTATTTCTCATGTGAACACAGCGCTTTTAATTTCTAGCATTTCCTTTGTTGTTTGTTTGTCTGTCTGTCTGTGAAAAAACGTTTTAAATATCAAAATAAAATTCAGCAAATTAATTTGTAATTTTAATAGAATAAAACATCAAATGCAAGGTATGTAACGTATGCAAGGCATATGCTGTTTATGCTATTTGTTGACGAACCAAAACAATGCAAAAACCGTTAAAACCGTAATTTTAGTTGACGAGACACATAAAATACTTTTCTAATACTAATGAAACGCGAAATTAAATGAATTAAAAAAAAATATATTTCTTTTCTACGAAATATAGAAAAATGAGAGCTAAAACGAAATTTTTCCATGCAGTTTTGAAAGATTTACAGTTGGCAGCCTTTTTAGAATGAAGTTCGTATTTTTATGTTATTTACGACTGAATAAATAATTCAGGCAAACTTCGGTGTCCTTATTGAATCTATTTTGAAGTGATTTTAGCGTTTTATTACTGCTACTGTGCTGTTTGAATAACGAAAATGTAGTCACTTCTCATGTAATTACAGTCCGGAAAATCTTTATCTTTTTTAAAGAATGACTTTCACAACAATTAAGAAGGAGATACCGGTAGGTAAACTTAGTATGTTTCAGCCCATCGCAGCATTACATTACGCACTAAGTAAAAAAAAGTCAATAAATCACGAAATACTCATAACTACTTTCCTGCTATTCTAACAAACAAAAACCGCAATTAAATTACCACAGAAAGAATGAATTCATCTAAAAAAAAACTCTCTTATTACCGTCAAACCGACAAATACTACGCTGTTACAAAACTCATCGAATATTCGTCGGCAAAACAACAAATAGAAAATAATTATTCATATAAATTCAATTCAATTCAAAAATCCACCACAAACGGAATCTAAATCTAATCAGAAATTGTTTTTTTTTGTTTTTGTTTTAAGTTTTCTTAAGAATTGTAAACGTGCTTAAAGCCTTTTACTAGCGAAAAAAAATATCGAAGCGAATAATTTTTTGTTTTTAAATTCAAAAAAAAAAAAAAAAAAAAACGTTAATCCACCGCTTATCACCGCTAAAAACAACAAACGAAACTCATTATCAAAATTTTAAGTAATAAAATGAAAAAAAGAAAAAATTCCAAGACACCAAACGTCTCCAGAAGTAAGCGAATTATTTTAATATTTTTTTTTTCTTTATGATTAGAGCAATTAATCATTAATTATCGCACGTGATTTGATTATTTTATTGCTTTATTTTTTTTATTAATTATTTATGTAATAAATGCACCAGCGGTTTTTAACCTGTACCACCGCGATATGTTTATGTAAAGCAACAAAAAATGAAGAAAAACTAAAACGTGCTCTGTTATGCAGACATAAGTTAACACTGGGTTATGCTAACCTCACTATGTACCAAGTTTACCAACTTAACATCAGAGTAATCCCTTAAAGCTTTCGACATAAAACACAAATGATGTTGCTACTAGGAAGTAGTGGGTGTCACATCCCAGACACAACACAATCGATTTTATTTTCACTTTTTTATTTATCCACACAAAAACCCATTTCGTTTCGTTTCTTTTAATTAATTTTTGTTTTTTTCTAATTAAGAAATTTTGATTTCAAATTTATTTCGTCACGTAACACAATAAAAAATTCACCGTCACCATCAACCATCAACCATGAAACAACAAAAATAAAAACAATCAGCAAAGCCTCCAAGCACAAACACCAATTAATCACCAAAAATGTACGCAGTTTTTCGTTTTTCCGTTAATTTTATTAATTAATTAATTAACGGAACAAAAAAAAACTAATGAATGAATGAAAAATTAGCGACAACAATCGCAAAGAAAAAAAAACTTTAAAACGCGAATTATTTTATCAAACATAAAACCGCTAACGTGGTACCAATAAAGGTAAAAATAATTAACTAAAACAAAAATAAATGAAATAAAACGAAAAAAAATATTCTTATCATGATTTCTATTAATAATATTAAGATAAAAAATAGAAAATTTACAGTAGGCGCGTGTATTTAAAATCAAGCAAAATCAAGTTCATGAGAAATGCAGAGTTGATGGGCAGCTGTTTTGGGACAAGACGTACTACTGGTGATTTTGTATATGATTTATTATAAAGGTGTTACTGTGTTATACCTACGCTTTATGCTGGGAAACAAATGTTCGTATATGGTATGCCTAAGTATGGTATGCAGGCTTATTTGTTCGGTATAGCGAAGTATTGAGACTACATCCGTTGACAATTCAATAAGAAAGCTGACGAACAAAACACATCGAGAAATCACTTTGAAATGACCAGAAGCTCTATTCGATAAAACTGGGTAGGTATCACTCGTTTCCTCCTTTTCCAGATAAAACTTCATTAAAAAAACCTCGTAGAAATCGGCAAATTTACATCAGCAGTAAGAAAAGTCACTTTTGATTGTTTCTTCCCGATAACTAATACGAAAAAACTGTTTATGTTGGGCACAATCTGTATTCCTGTACAGTCAGGAAGAAATGTCACCAGATTTTCCAGTTTTCGAATGGAATTACTAATAAATACGGGCACAAACCATTCATTAATTACGATTCAAACGTAAATAAAACGCAACAAGTGAAATAAATATTCATGTTCACCGGCAACAATTATTCATATTAACTCCCAACCAGTGTAATAATATTTTTTTTTTATTTTCTTTTTATTTTCAATTTAAAATTTCTATTTTTTTCGTTAATGAATAATAATTTGTCTCTTGAAATCGATGAATAAGAAACGAATGAAATTCTAGCCGGCGTCAAAAGCTTTCCTATTTAATCCAAATTAATTTACTTCACATTTTATATCGATAATTCATTTTTCACATTAATTAATCATTATTTATATTGATTAGAGAATGAATTTTTTATTTTTTTATATTTATATTCGTTGATTTATTTGTTTTACTTTTTCTTTTATGGTTTTTGGTTTTTTGAACGTCATAATCTTTATCAGGAGAAAAAATATGAAAAATAAAAAAAAAAACCGAAAACTTCTACTAAGCCAAACAATCATAAATAATTCAATTAACACTGCAGTAGTGTATAGTGGCTAGGCTAGTGACCAGCTTAGTAATTTTTTTTTTTTTCTTTAACCGGATACCCGGATATTTTAATCTTTTACAGTACACACGATTCTCGTTAATATAAATCTTTATACGTTTATTGTGGGTAATTTTGTTTGCACATCACTAGTTGCTTGCTTATTAAAGCAAAAATTCCAACAAGTTTAAAAGAAAGTGAGATCGAACTCAGTACTAATGTTATAGTGCCTGTACGTGCTGTAAAAACGTCTCAAACTGATAGCAAACGGTTCCCTAGTTTAAAAACGCCATCTCTAGACCATACCATTCAACTAAAGATTAAAATTTTCATTAAAAAACCCAATAAAATTCTATCGCCACTGTAAACATAAAGAAAATGTCAATAACAGCAGCAGCAAAAAAAAAAAAAAAAACTAATCAATAGAATAAAAAATCAATCAATAATAATAAAAAAAAAAAATTTTTTTTTTTTATATTTCTTTTCTCGTAACCAGCCGTAAGCAATAAGAAGAAGTTCTATGAACAATGGATTTTTTTTAATTTTTAATTTTCTAATATTTTATTAATTAAATTAAATTGCGGATATAAATGTCTTTCGTTTATTATTATTATTATTTAATCCACAGACAACAGGGTATGACAGGTAAATAAAATTAAAAAGAAAAAATTTTCTCTTCTTATTTCTTGCGTATTTTACTGCTGTTGTTAGGTGTATTACGCCCAAATATAGTCAATATATTTATGCAGTAAGGAAGTAAAAAAAAATAAATTCATAGCACAAAATTGACTATGGTAATGGTGATGTTGGTGATAAGGATAGGAATGGGATAAGGTGAGTTAGGAAAAACTCTAATAAAACAAACCTTATAAATTCCCAAGAGGTTGACAGTTGTTGCATATAAGATGATGTCTGCATTTGTGTTGTTGTAGTTGAAGGCGTCGATCCGTTTATTTTAAAATGAAATGTTCCTGTTGAGTCACCAATACTAGCCGATCGATTTGTACCAAGAATAAATTTTTTAATTTTTGGTGAATTTGGTCCTGTCGATGATGTACCATCCGGAAACAACCCCATTCTAAATTTTCGTTATTTTATTTATTTATTTTTTTTTTTAATACAACACAAAACAATGTAACAGCTAACTAAAAAAAAAAAAAAAAAAAAACCCAGACACCGCAGCACAGTATTTTAACCCCTGCCGGTGTTTAACACACGATACACCAACAACAAAAACACAGCAACAACAATAAACAAAAATCACTGCACTTCAATAACATTAAGCCAAATCATAAATGATAAATAAAAATATTTGTTTGTATTAATAAAATAATTAAATTCTTCTGATATGAATTGATATGCGTTTGCTTTAATTAATTTTAATTTAATAAATAATAATTAATAAACAAATAAAAAAAAAATAGAAAAGACTTCTTTTTTTTTTTTGTTGTTACTTTCGGTTTTGTACTGTTTCTGCCATTTTATGTTTTTTTTTTTTTTTTTTTCTGTTAAAAGGTTTGTGTCGTCTCTGTTTTTTTTTCTTCCTTTTCGTACTATCGTTGTGTTGGTTGGTTATTTTACATGATGTTTTGTTAACACATGTTTAATACGCAACAGCTGCAACGTTAAGTCATTTTATTCTCTTACTTTACTCACGCTCCACGAATAAACTCTTTGCATTCAATTTTTACACAATACAAAAAATAATTTACAGTGTATACGCACTGCCATCTATTATATTATTTACGTAAACTGTAAAACAAAGCAGAAATCATCTTGTGTCTAAGGTAAAAACAGTGTTTTTTGAACAGGTGAAAAAAGCTTAAATTAATTTTGAAAAAGCTTTCAAGTTTAATTAAATATAATTTTTTTAATAATTTTACCTTTATTTATGAATTTTTTTTTAATAACATTTATAGAACTTTTACATAAAATCTTGTTTTTTTTTTTTAGTTTTAATTTGTTAACAGGAAAAGCTTTTTTTTTTGTTTTTGATTTAAAATTAAAATAATTAAAGCTTATTATTGGTTTGTGCTTTTTTACATAGTTTACATTTATTTTTAATTATTTTATTCTTGTGCTTTGCTTAATGGTATTTGGTTGAAATAAAAAAAAAAATAAAAATATTTTATGTGTCGAAGTTTCTTTTATTTTTAATTTTTTCGTTAAACACGCGATCCCCGTAATTAAATTTAATTTTCTCGCTAAAATCTAATAAAATGAAAAGTCAATAAACTAACGAAGAAATGTAGAAAATGTAGAAGAAAACAAAGAATTTCAGTTATTTGGGTGTTGGAAAATTATTTGTTCGGTTTATCTGTTGAGTGTGATGCCTAATGGTTGGAGTTTTAATGGCTAGAAACAAAGAAAATAAAATAAATTCCACAGGGTGACACTGATGCGTGTGTGACACCATAAAAAAGAAATCCTGAAATTGGGTTAAGCATTTTCTTGTGAATTATGGCAAAATAACTTTCCGTTTTCAAATGAAAATTACAAATCGATATCCACTCTTCACTTTCCCATTAATTTCCTTTTTATTCTTTTTTTTTTTTTTTTTTTTTTTTGCGCAATTAAGGTCGACAAATAATAATAAAAACATAAAACATGGAAAAGATCGTATCTTTGAGTATTTTGAAATAATAAATTCTACGTTAGCCAAGTTGGAAAAATAATTTTTTTTTTTAATGATTTTCGGATTAAAATTTCACCACCACAAGACAGAGGGTGGACGTGACAATTGTTTTTTTTTTTTGGTACCTTTACTTGTCGTTTTCTTTTCGTATGGCTGACGCAAGCCAACAGGCTAACACAATGCCGATTATCTGGACAAAGGCAATACCAATACCGACGCCAATTAATATCGAAGCGTTGCCCTCGATTCTTGTCTGTAGCTTCATCAAACATCCTTCCTGTTAACAAAGAAAAACAATTTTTTTTTCAACTAAATTCTTTGATTGAAAACAAAAAACCCTGAAATATTTACCTGATAATATTTATGTTGGAATAATGGGCCAGCTAGACGACAATCTTTTGTATCTGAATCTATAAATTCTGGACGACAGCAACTGGGACGAACAGTTTTATTCTTGCTTGATTCACTCCAATCGTACGGTCCGGAGACACCGCAACACATTAACGACTTCTGTACATGATCCCAAGCCATAATATCCTCGCTACTAGAACGTTGTATTGATTTATCCAAAGACTGTTTTAAAGCCATTTCTAAATCAGTTCTAAAGGCAGCGGCAGCAATGCCAACCGCTAATTCAATGATGAAAATTATTCCCAAACACAAAGCAAACTGTTGAAGGGTGAATTAAATAGGTTTTGGTTTTGTTAAATAATTTGTTAGGTTTTTATGGTTTGTTATTCGTAAGAGAAACTTACAGCCATTAAAAGTGGTGGTGATTCCTTAATTGCACCATAACACCCTAATGATGCAACCAAAAATACTAATGTACCAGCGATAATTAGTACAATTGGTGGTGCCATTACGCGACCCTCAATAAAATGACCAAATTCACCGACATCGGCCAATACAACCGAACCAGCAATAAGGACACCAAGACCAGATACCTATTGTTATTATAATTAAAGAAAGAGAAAAAGGTAAATTTGATTGATATATATATTTATTTTAATATTCGTTGATTTCAAGCGAGACTGTCAATCAAATAATTTTTGTGTGTTTTGTAAAGCTTTTCACCCTGTTCCTCTTTAATAATTTCATTTTATTGATTTGATATTTACTTCCTACTTAATTATTCATTTGATTTACATATAATAATAATAAATAATTATTTATTTTACATGAATTATACTTAAATATACTTTCTATGTCGTTTTTTTTCTATTTTTTTTTTTTATTACAACACAGGTAAGTAATTCAGGTCAACCAAAGACATTTGAATGGAAATGAAAAATTTTTAAAATAATAATAAAAATCCGCCTAATTGTCTGCAATTTGTAAAACTTAAAGAAAATTTTTCTCTTACAAAAAAATTATGTCACTAAGGTGTCAATCGTAACCTTATCGAAAAACTTTTTTACATTTTTTTTTTTGGTAATTTTAGAAAACAGTAATGTACTTACGGCAAAGAAAAAATTAAAAATAAATAAAATATATTTAATAGCGCTCATTCCACATGATTTCATTGTTGTAGCGTTTTTTTTTTTGTTTTAAACTTTTCGTCACAAAATTTTAGTTTTAGTTTTTTAAAGAAAACTCACAAACCACACACAGATTAAAATTATAGAAAAAATATAAAAAATAAAAATATCAATCCGATAATCATACAAATTGTGTTAAAATTTAATTAACTTGTGAACTGTAACGTTGCTTTACTAGGACTAAACTGTTTTTTGAATTACTGGGACACAAGCACTACAGGTAAGCTTTTTTACTTTACTGTTTTTTGTATTGTTTTTTTAAAAAACCACAGTGGTAAAAGAATGTTTATTAAGTTGACCACTGGCTAACCCCAATTACTCACTCACAACCATTGAAATAACGAACCAAACCCACCCCTATTTATATATTTGTTTTTCATTTTTTTTTTTTTTATTACTTTCTCCAACCGGTTTATTTGTTTCTTTTATAAAAGCTTTTCTCAGATATGAATTCAGAGCTTTTCATTTAAAAAAAACACTGACTGGGTGTTATAATGAAATTTAACGAAACTAAAGTAAAATTTGCGTGTTGGAAAAAAATTAGAAAAAAACCTAAAAAGAAAAAAAAAATATTTTTTTTTTAATGAAAGTAAAATTCTCTAGAAATGATGAACATTTTTGTACAGTCGATGGTTTATTAGTGTTTTTTTTTAATGTTAAATAAACTGATTTATTATTATTTTTCAGCTTTAATAAGCTTTTTTATGGTTAAAAGCTGTTAAAAGTCGTTAAAAACTCTTTTCAAATTTCATTTCTTTATTTTAACAATTGTAATGTTTTTTGCATAACTTTTAAACAATTATGAGGTTTTTATTTTAAATAAACTTTTATTTGAACGGTTTTTTGTGTTGAACTTCACTGTTTAGCATGAAATATGTAAAAAAAAACAAAAAGATATAATTAAAAGGACAATGTCCAGATACTATTTTTAGTTTATTAGTAAAAGAAATGTAGAAAAAACCCCTATAATTGATGGTAATACCATGAATTATCCAACAAATACATCTCTGCTGTTAGTTTTGTTATAGAAAAGCTAAACTAAAAAAAACCTAGAAAAGAACTTTATAATACTGAATTCACAAGCAATAATATTTGAATGTAGTGTCATTAACGATTTTTCTATTATTTATTTATTTATTCATTTACATTTACTTTCCATATCACTTTGTCATTTCTGTTTTCTTTTTTCTTTTTTTTTTCTACCTTTAATTTTCCTTTCTTTTATCGTTTATTAATCAAATAATAATTTTTTTCTTTGTTTCATTAACGTTTTTTATATTATTTTACATATTTTCTTTATGTCTTGGTCATTTTTTTATATAACTACCACGGTTAATTCGTGAAATAATCAAACAAATAACTAGAGTTAAGGTGTTAATACTTCTACGCATATTTACATAGTTTTCTAGTAAAGTAAAAACATTATTTTCTTCAATTTAATTTATTTAAATATATTTAAATTATTTTTTATTAAAAAAAAATAAAAAACTAAAATTTTACTTGTAAAAGATCGCTAATTTGCGTGTTGAGAAACCTGAGACGATGAAAAAAAACGAGAAAAGTCTGAATAAATTATTTATGTATAGATGGCAACGAACTTTTCGGCGTAGTATAATATTTTGTTTTCTTTTTATTAAAGAAGCTTTTTGTCACTCAGTGTGAAACTTTTTTCGCATTTTCGCTTATTAATAAGCACCGCTTTTAATTTATTTATTCATTTTTCTTTCTTTTCTTTTAAATAAATTAAATAAAAAATGTTATTCCATAGTTTTTCCGGTATTTTATTTGATTTATTTCAGTTATTAAGCGCAAATTACACCTCATTATATCTTTAATACTGTAATAATAAAGTTTATAACCTGAATAGTAATAAAATTAATTGAAAAATCAATAATAATATGTATTTATCCGTTTTTTTTTTTATTTATTGATTCGATTTTTACACGAAGTTTTTACTACACAAAGTCAATAAACAACAAAACAAGAAGAAAATTTCCCTCTAAAGCTTCATTCAATGAAAATAATTATTTATTAATTAGCTTTTTAAATTTTTTTTTTTTTTTTTAATAAATACATAAAACGATATTTCAATTTTATGATTTATGAAAAGAAAACAGCATAATCTGATTGAAAGCTTAAAGCGTTTTTAATGATTAAAAGAAATTGAAAAGAAAAAAAAAACGCAATTGAAAACATCAACACTGGTTTGGCTTTTGACAATGAAATATATATTTTTTCTATATTTCCAACTAATTGTGTCTGGAGATTATTATTTATATTTTTTCTAGTTTAATCAAAAAAACTGTAGATAAATATACAAAAAGCACGACATTTAAATAACAAAGTAACGCAAAGTAAGGTAACGTAAGGTAAAAGTGAATCAACTTGACCTTGCTGAAAGTAAGCAATAAGCTTTAATAAAGGTGTTTCAAGTAACAAAAATTAATAAAACTGACAGCAGTAGAAGGTTCAATGTTGAATTAAAAAAAAAAAAAAAATGTAAGAAAACCGAATATGTACAAAGTCATGAAGTGAAATGAAAAACGCGATAAACCACCGAAATAAATAAAAACAATTAAAACACAAAAAACATCAACAGAACAGAAACAGAGGTAAAAAAATAAAAAAGCTTTTTCATGTTGTTTTAATTAAAGCTTTTTCTGTTTTTATTATTTTTTTTTTCTTTTTTTCTCTTTTAAATAATATTATTTTGGTGACATAGTTCATTAACCTAATAGACACAAAGTGTTTTATAATAAATAACAAAAAAAAAAATGTTTTGTTTTCTCCTTCTTATCTCACTTTTCTTAACGTTGGTGCCGCCTGGTAAAATTACGCGAACAAAAAAATGTTTGAGAAAAGTTCTCATTGCCTGGCTAATGACAAAAGGATAATCACTGTGAAAACAAAAAGAAAATTTGTTGACCGTTTAGTGTCTGTACATCCGGAACAAAGTGTCGATACTTCTGGATCGCTGTAACAAAGAAACAAAGAAAAAAAAATTTGCAAAAAAGAAGAAGAAAAATATCGCCAACAGAAACCGAAACAAAAAATAATTCAAATCTTGTTTTCTTCATAAAATTTTAATCAGAAATTTAAAATTTAATAAATAAATAAAAAAAAAAAACAAAAATTCCACACACAACACAAAAACAGAAAACAATAAACAAAAAAAAAATAAAAAAAATTCATTTTTTTTTACAAGAGTCCAATAACAGCGCAGGCAGCACGTCCACCAGCATTTCCAGTCTTTTTCGAATCTGGATGTCCACCACGTCCTAAATCATCAACACCATCATGTATAACAAGGCCACGTCCAATAATACTGCGGGCACCATGTAATGTTATCAGGGTATCAGTGATTGTTGTATGAACTTGACCGGTTTCGTTGGCGATTATATTTCCCAAGTCACCAACGTGACGAATCTCATCATCTGGAGCACCATGATCCAGTTTATCAGGATTATAATGACCACCGGTTGATAAACAGCCACCACTTAAATCTCCTTTCTCATGCACATGGAATCCATGTTTACCCGGTGTTAAACCGATTATAGACACTTCTATAATAACAGCGTCCTTACACGATGCTTGTGTAAACGTTATATTACCACTTGAGGTCGCTGTCTTGAATGCAGCGATCGCTTTAAGTGCTTTTTGTTCCTTTAAAAGAAAAAACAAAACAAAATTTTATTCAACGAAAATCACTTTCAGGACACCTGAGTACTCACCTGAGCTGTAACAACAGCCAAGCCAATAATCGTCAACAATACGAAAAAGTTCATTTTTCTGATTTTATTACTCCAGTCGTCACTTCAGCGAGTCTAAACCGTTCAAAGAGTTTTAATTAAATAAAAGATTAAATAATTAAAGAAAAGTAAAAAAAAAATCTTTAAACTGGGTCACGGATGATGTTCGACGTGTGTGCGCTTGTCACTTGTTTCTCTTGATTTTATTTAAATCGATAAAAGTTAATAAAAAATTAACCTAGGTTAAGCATATTAAGTGTAATTGACGTCCTCAAACAATTTATTTATTTTTGTTTGCTTAAATTGAATGTCGTTGCAAAAAAAAAAAGCTTTTTGGTTTTCTAGAGCATTGAAATAAAAAAAAAAAATTCGTATTTTTAGATGCAGCAACAAATTGAATTCGTTGCCTAGTTTTTTGCCCCCTTTTATATTAATTTTCGTTTTTAATGCTGATTTTTAGTTTAAAATTACTATATGTCGGCCGTTCAGTGTTTTACAACTGATGGATTCTGGTGACAAAACGTTTGTTGTACCATGAATTTTGTTTTTATAACTTTTAAAAAGTTTTTTCCAGAGATATTCTGGAAAATCTTTCTATAACTTTGAAAGGGTGAATTTTAAGAAAATTATGATTAAAAGAATTAATTTTTAATCTTGAAACACAGTGATATTGATAGTTAAATTCTGAAATTCCAAAAAGTCCTGAGTATTTAACCCTTAAAATACAGAATAAAGTAAAAACAACTCGAAATAGGCAACGAATTATCTAAGTAATCTTTTAAGGGTCTATACACATTTTTTCTACAGAATTGAGCTTTCAAGTAAAGAATCTAATTCTGAAAACATGCATTAGAGCCCTGAAATTACAGAAAAAACTTCTGAAATCAAAATGATCGGTTATTTATAGGGTTTATAAACTTTTTCTCGTAATAATTAGTGAAGAATTCAAAAATAAACATTAAAAAAGATACGATGTAATGAAAAATGTTTACTTCTGAACTCAGGATGGTTAATTTTGAGTGTTTATTTCTAAAACAAATATTTAGATGAGTTTTTTTGGCATTTAAAGTAGCAAACTGTAGACGGTTTAAAATTATTCCTTTTTAGCTCAGACGTTAACGTTAAGATTACGAACCCCTGTCCTAGTTAAATACAAAAATTTAGCAAAGCAAATTTTATTTTTTTTTTTATATATAAGTAACAGACGATGTATTATGTCACAAACGTCGTTCATTTCATTTTTCAACAGTTAAAGGAAGCAAATTGTTATAATAATCAAAAAGTTTAAAAAAAATCATTATTTTTTTGTTTTGTTAAATGATTTAATGTTATGACTTGGATTTTAAATTTTTATTGCCTTTTACAGTAAAAAAAAACAAAACAAAAATTAGAAAACAGGGTGAAACATTGCGAATTTATGTTGAAATCAAACTGAATAGAGTGCATGCAGGCGAAGTTATTTGTTATGCATTCTTTGCGATTATTCCTTGTTTTCTTAAATAAATTCACTTAAAACTTGATTAATTACTTTTTGTTATTTTATAATCATGCGTAGCTAGCTGTTTTTTAATTATTATAAATTTTTGTATTAAAAGAATTTTTTTTTATTTTCAATGTTTAGTAAATAAAACACAACAGACAAGATAATTGTCCTCGGAATATTGCTGTTGGGCACACGTCGATTTTTCTTGTAAACAATTAAAAACAAATCATTTAAAAAAAAAAAAATTAATCATTAATCAATAGCGTAATTAATCATATAAATATATTTTAACATTGAATTTATACTAATTTGTTTTATTTCAATAAGAAATTAAAGGTTGAAGAAAAATAAAATTTATTTTTTTTTCTTTTTATTTAAAATCAAAAGTAAAAGCTTTTCTAATACAGATTTGGTGGTTTGAATGTTTAAAAATAAAAAATTATTTAAACACCCTGTTAAAACTGTGCTATTATTAATAAAACCATAAAACGTCTTTTGTTTACATTAAATAAAAATAAAAATAAACTTTTGATTGCTGAACGAAAATAAAAATAAATTAACATGCGGTCGTCCGTTGTCATAAAAAAAAAAAAAAAAATCTCAATTAAAATCAAATAAATTTAATCTTTTATTGAAATTATGATGTGAGTTTAACTATTTTATTTATTTATTTATTAATATTTAATCGGCTTTAGTTAAGTTTAGTTTAGTAAAAAGAAAACCAAAAAACCCAACTGATTTAACATTAGATTGATGCATTTTTGATTGTGAAATATTTTGTATTAAAAATCACCTTGAAATTAATTAATGATAATTAAATAAATATTTTTTTTTTAAAGTAGTTTTTTCTACAATTATTTAATTATTTAATAAAACTTTAAAAGCTTTAATCACGAAAGTAAAAAAAAAAATGTTTCTTGATAATAATTAAATTGAAAAAAAAACCCGTCAAATCCACAAATAACTAATTAACAGTTATAGGGTTTTTGCTACTTAGTTGCACCTTTAATTGGAGTTACGTTCGTGTTTTACGTTTTATTTTTTTAATTCATTTACACAAATTAATATGCAGGTAGTAATTGTTTTTATTTTAATTAAAATAGCACACGATAAGAAATCTTTTTTTTTTTAACACTTGAATTATCACTGAATCCATAAAAAAAAACAACAAAGAAAATAAAGAAAAAAAAATGTTTTTTTCTTACCTTTATTGCAAAGCGGTTTTTTGTGGGTTTTAATAGAAAACTAAACTGGATAAACTGAATTTTTTTTTTTTTCTAGTTGTTTACAATAGTAAATTGAAATTGAAACTGACGAATAATAATAATTTATATATATTAAAACTGTTTAATAATGATGAATATTTTGTGAGAGATACAAACAAAAAATCAGAATAATATTTAACCAATCCGTACACACGAAAAAAACTTGTTATTGGTTATACAAATTTATTTTTATTTAAATGTATTTCTTTTCGTTATTTTGTTGTATTGTATAGTAAAGTTTTTATTTTGTTTATTATTTTTTTATTTAACAATGTTTAACTAGATATAAAACTGTGATTACATGTGACTTAAACAGGTAACAATGCCTCAATTTTTTTTTTTCGTTTACTTGTAAACAATTATATAACAGCGAGTATTAAAATTTTGTTAATTTAAGGTTGAAAGTAGAGCTAGTAGTAGTCTTAAACAGATTCTAAGCTGTATAACTAGGAAAAGTCACAGAATTCAGTCTAATTTAATTTAGTAAAAAATTTATTTTTTCCAGATAATATTTCAGACGTAATTCGCTCATAAATCGGTTCAATAAGATTTTAAAAAAAAAATTAAATTTATGCTAAAACTAATGTTTAAAAGATTGTCCTTAAAATTATTTATTAGAATAACCCTCAGGACAAGGTATTAACACGGTATTAAACCTAACACAGCATAAACTAACAATTACTAGCTATGCCTGTTACAACGCAACCATCATTACAGCTACAGCTGGCAATAACGACCGATACATGCATTCCCGGCATACATTTTTACTAAAATTTTCTTCATTTTTACGCTTTTATTTAATTATTTTTTATCGCTTTTTTTTATATCTTTACCATCTAAATTGTTAATAAACTTGTTGTGGCTTTTGGTTTCATTTTAAGTATCAACTTTTTTTTTTTTTTTCTAGGTATTTTACTTAGCATCCAATACATCAATACGAAAAAGTTTTTTTTTTATTTTTTGCTTTATTTACATTTTGGATAAAAAAAATATTTTTTTTTTTTTTTATTTAATTATTTAAACAACTTTCACCATATTATATAATATTTATTAATTTTTTTTTTTTTTGTTTTGTTTTGTTGATAATTTATTAATAAATGTTTTTGTTCTAGTTGTTAGCTTGTTAAATACCAGAATGTAATAATAGTAATGGCAGGAGTATAGGCTTTGTAATATGTAGAGAGAAATGTCGTTAATTTTAAAAGTATTAATCATTTATTCACGTTAATTACATAGAAAGCTATTATATCTACTGTAGAAACTACGACTTTTTTTTATTAAACTACGCTTGAAGGATTATTTTCAACTAGAAATGCAATAACCACGTTCATCTGAAAATATGGATAAAAATATTAAAAAAAAAAAAATTATTTTAATAGTATATACTACCTATTACTCATTATTGCTTATCGGTGATTTATGTTTCATCACAACAACGTAGTGATTAACTTGAAGACACAACAAAAGAAGTAAAAACGTCTGTTAAAAGCAACAGCCTTGTAAAAAAAATATTTATGTAATTTTCCTGAACCAAATAATCATTTTGGGAACGATTTAGTGAGATTACGATTACTTTAATTTAAAGAAGGAACCTAAGAGTTTTTTGTAAAAACTTCATTATTACAGAACCGTGGCACACTGCCTAGAACACATTACCGGGCGTAACGTAACGAGCCACTTTTCTCTTTAATTATTTATTTACCTGTACTACCCTCCATTATTACTCGATTTAATCTAAATCACTGTCATGTTTTCCACTATATTTCCCATTCGAATAAAAATTCATTTTTATTCTAATGACAAAGAAATGTTTCGGTTAAAAAGAGAGAAAAAAAACCCCGAAGTCTAATAAATAAATTACAACTTCCCTTACTCTACAATTAGATTTTTTATTTATTTTTTAACTCTTTTTCAATTACTTAATTATCACCTGTTTACCCCTTTTGTCAATTACCCGTTCAAATATTTATTAGAATTCTACGGTTATACAAACACAAAGTAAATTTGTTTTCATTTTATCAAGGCGTGTACTTTCCCTGCTAGTTCATTATAAATGAGGAAATTTTTGCCTTGTCGTCTTGTGATTAATTTGGTAAATAGTTTTGATTATGGTCAAACCCTGAATGGTTTACTCAGCAAGTCTGTATTGTGATTTTATTGATTTTTACTCTGGAAAAAAATGTTTCTTTGAGAGCGTTAGGTGTTTAAGGTGTTGAAAAATTATTTCCTGCGTTAAAACGGCATTTAAATGTATGATATTTGGGAAAACTCTAGAAAATTTGTTTCTTTTTTTGAAGTTACTTGATTTTTGGTCATGATATGTATAAAATCCTGAGTGAGCCAAAAAATTCTATGAAATAACAGGCAGCAAAATCAGTTCCAAAAACAAATGCTACTGGTTACTATAATATTGAGGACTAGTTCTGAAGATTCTATAGATAAATAGATTTCAGGATAATGAATAATTAATTTAAAACAATTTTTAACAGACTAGTAAATAACAAACTCGTTAAATAAAATGCCGACACCCGATAACTAATACAAAATCAGTAAAAACGCAATAAATCGACCGGAAATTCATAAATGGAAACATCAAGGTAAAATACAAATAAAAAAAATGGTTTTAATTTATTTTCTACACATTTAACATACAAATTATGTTTTTTTTTTTTTTTATTGATTATTGCTTATCGTATTGAAGAAGTCATAAAAAAAAACAATTTTTTAATTAACTCTGCTAACACGGCTAAAGCAAGCAAATGCATAAATTTTATTTTTATTTACTCTAAAATGTTTAAACAATACTTTTGCACTTTTCATTATATATGTTTTATATTTCTCTTGTCTCTTGTCTTGTCTTCTCAACGAAATTAGCTTAACTAATCGAATTATTTACACACAAAAACAAAAAAAAAAAAAAACTTAAAATTACTACACAAAACCGTATCAAGACAAGACGAACAGAAATAAAAAACGAAAGAAGCAAACCCGGTGGTAATGCAATGATTAATCCAATTTATTCTAATTTTATATATGTTTATTACGACCGAGGGACGCTGTTTGTAGTGGAATTTTATTCTCTAATTGATACATTTGCTGTTCGAACGCTGTCCGTTCGCCTTTGTGGGTTCGCTTCATTGCACGTTTCTTATCGTCTAAAAAATTATCTTCGACCGTTTGTAGACTTTGGGCCCGTTGCAGTGATAAACGTAATGGTTTTTTCGGTGGTGTAGGCCGTATTCTGGGTGCGACCGGTTCTGATGTGTAATCTACATCGCCCAAACGATCACATCCGTCACTTTCAAAGTCTAAACTTTTTACGCTACGCAAATCATTTATAGGTTGACGTTGTAGCTCCCATTCGGGTGTTTTCTTTCGTCGATTATTACTAAAACAAAAGAAATTTTAATTATTTACTTAATTTCCAGCAAAAAATATTTCAATTGCAAGTCTACCTGTAATAGTTTAAATGCTCAACACTGCGAGCATGCTGGTGATTTGAGTTACCGTGATAGTGGTGCGAGTCATTGCTAATATTTTTTATAGTTTTCTTTTCGGCGATATTATTACTACTGTGATGATTATTATTATTACTAGAGTGATAAATACCATGTTGCTGTTGATTACGATAATAATGATGTTGCTGCTGCTGTTGATAAATTCTTTCCTTTTCCTCACGTCGTAACTCTTTTTGTTGCTGTTTCTGCTGTATAATTCTCTCACGTTCACGTTTCTGTGATGCAACAATATCACTACTTATTGATATCATTGACGCTGATATTGAATCATTGTGATAATTTTTATGATTATTGTGATTAATATGATTGTAATTATTATTATTATTATTATTATTGATGTTATTAGTGTGATGATGCTTTCCATTATAATGTAATCGACTTGATTTATCATTTGTGTCTGATTCATCAAGATCGGATATAAGTGTTTTGGTAATGTGATTAGATATTGAATGCTTAATTGCGGAACTTGGTGGTTTATCGATTGGCTTACCACCGACAATTGTTGTAACAAATGAACCACGCTGATAGATTTGCGGTTTATCTGGTGGTGTAACAGGTGGTGAAGATATACTAATATTAGTAACATGTCCACCACCATGACCATTCATTTTCGGTGGTGATGACGATGGTAACGGTGGTGCATCTTTAATCGTTTGTAATTCTTTGATTTGATCCTCTAAATAGGAAATACGATGCTGTAATCGTTGATTATCCTCCTGTGATTGAAGTAATTGTTGTTGCGGCATTGTCGCTGCAGATCTCTTTCTAATTACAACTAGTAAACATTTTCCAGATGGACCCAAAATCTTTTGTAACTCATCTCGGGACTTTATTGTTATAATTTTTCCATTCACTTCTAGGATTTTATCGCCACGACATAATCCTTCACCATCTAATGCCCATTCTATCCATAAGCCGGGGCAACCATTTTTCGGGCTAGCCGCAAATCTACCCACTGTGGCCTGCACAGCAATCAAACTTAAATTAATTCCAGCTTGTAAAATACTAAAATCAGGTAAACAAAATCAATTAAAAAACTCGGGAATTTTTGTTTGTTTATTTTACCTAAATAACGTATTTGCCTCTGGTTTTGTTTTTTCTAATCTCGCTTGGAGTGCTCGTGCCTCCTCTACAATTGATAAAAGTTGTAACTCTTCCCTGCCAAGTGCATACTCTAATTCCGCTTGTCTTATTCTGACATCGATGTTGCTATTTAGCAAAAATTTTAAAGAAATTAATAATAAAAAAAAAATGACGGAATTATAGGAGGAAGCGATCACTCACTCAG
Organism: Ptychoptera albimana; assembly: GCA_961205885.1. Lineage (NCBI taxonomy): Eukaryota > Metazoa > Arthropoda > Insecta > Diptera > Ptychopteridae > Ptychoptera > Ptychoptera albimana. The sequence continues at coordinate 25,782,948 of OY540804.1, forward strand.
TTATATCTAATTTATCTAAAGCCGATTTAAGATTCCGTATCGCTGTCCGTTTATTGTCTGCTTCAATTTTTAATCTTCCTAACCTTTGTTCGGCGGCTGGTTTCTCAGAGTCTTCTAACGGTGTACCGATTGGTCGTGGTAATTTACCCAGTCCCAATTGCATTCGTAAACTTTGTATAACCGCTTCACGGTCTTGTAACGCTGAACGTAGTTCACGTGACGGTACCGTTTCTGGTCTGGGTGATGTACGACTTGATATGCTACCGCCTAACGATGACACCTTACGGCGTCTTGGCGTCGCTGAACTCAATGATACCTCAATGCTTGCCATCTTTAAAATTTATTCAAAAGAAAGGAAAATAAAAAATTTAAAAAAAACTAGAATTTCTTGTTTAAAAGCAACAAGAATAAGAAGAAAATGATGATGATGAAAAAAACACCGAAATGTTTAAAACAGTAAAAACATTTAAATACCTTGGCTTCTAATGTTTCTAATTGTGCCATTCTTGGTTGACCCGAATTCGTTGATGATGCTGATGTTGACTTTTCTGATAAAACAGTCTAAACAGCAATCCACCAATAAAGAAAAAAATAATTTATTTTTTAATTAATTTATGCAGAAAACAAAATTTTTTAGTTTTTTATTTAGGTTAGTCAGACTAAAATTTTATTTAAATCATCGGTTATCGAGTGAAAATTTTTTCGTTTTTTCTTTTTTTTTTCATATATATAAATTCACCTACGCTGATTATTTATGTTTTATATATATTTTCGGTGTGATAACAAACTGAATTTAAAGGTTTTGTGTAAAAAAAACAAAGACGTCGTTGAATAGAAAAGAAAATCAATCGCCGCTTGTTAGGTAAATAACAAAAATGCGTTTTAAACTATTATAACTGGTTTTTCACATAATAAAATGATTTAAGTAACAAAAAAAGCTAAAGATAAATAGGGAAATCGATGTCATAAAAAAATTTTTTTTTTTTCGTCGTTCTTCTTCTAATCAAACAAACAAACGGCAAATGCAATGAAATTTCTTCTATTCATTTAACGATTTTTAACCGGATTTAAAAAAAAAAAAAATTAATATTTATGCTAATTAGGGTAGATCATAAATAAACGATTTTTAGTGTTATTAAAGATTTAAGTTTAAAAAACATCAACAAGTGACTTGAAGCAACGTTTTAAGTAGAATTTTCAAGTGAAAAAACCTTTTAAATGCATTTTTATTATTATTACAGATAAAAACATTTTAAATGCTAAGCCTTTTAATTAAAAAAAAATAATAATAATTACCATAGACTGTGAACGTTCTGTTATTAAATAATTTTTATTCCGAAATTTATATGTATTTTCAATAAGGATGCTCCCACAATCCATACTTTGTTGTCAATTCATTCTTAAAACTTCTATTTCGCTTTTGTTAACTAAAAAAAAAAAAAAAAAACGGAAAAAACATCTGTCAATCAGTTAGAAAAGAGTGATGAAATGATTTAATAATTAATATAAAACTATATGTTGAGGGTTAGTACCATCCCCTACTCGAAAATTACCTAACAATAGGAATACCGTGTGTAAAAACAACCCCCGAAAGACAACACAAGGTAAAAACTATTCAAATAATGACTGCACAATCGATTTGCGGAAATTTTATTTTTTTCTTTTTTCCAATTTTAACTATAGACAAATAGATCACAATTCAATCAAATCAATATTCGTAATTATTTTGAAGGGTGAATAGATGAATTGTTAATCATTTTTAATGTTCCAAATAAAAAGCTTTTCAACGGTCGATTGATTTTGATTTTTATAATTTGTGATTTTTACAATTTTAAACCTTTGTCACGGTATTGTATATAACTTCATTAACTATATACTAGGGTTGGTAAATTATTATAATTTTATTCAATCGAAATATTCTGTATCATCCTTAGAAATTATCTTAATTATCACCGAAAAACATTTAATTTATTCATCTATAATTTTACTTTGTTGTTGGCATTTGAATTGTTTTGTTTTTTTTTTTTTTTTTTTTTTCTTCTGATTGTGGGAATTCTCTACACATTTTTCACATCAATTTATTCACTTTTCTGTGTTTATTTTTTCCGGGGAAAAGAATAATAAAACAATACAAAATAAGTCGTTTTTTATTATTTTTATCTCTAACATAAGCATAATCATTTTTTTATTTTTTTTTTTTTGCTTCTTATTATTTTTAGACATTAATCCAGTTTTATTCTCACTTATTGTTTAGAAATTCAAACAAATGTTTTACACTGTTGTGTCTTAGAAAAATGGATAATGTGAACAAAATTTGTCATGGTTTATCACTAAAATGTACATTTTAATAATAAAAGAGAAATATTTTTTTAATAATAAAATTATTATTATTATTTTTTGCAATTAAAAACAGTTTTTTTTTTTTTTTTCGTTTTCGGGGTAAACAATAACTTACATTAGAAATCGGTTCGCAATTTAAGTTTATTACAAACAAACAAAAAAAAACACTTTTAAGCGGTTAATTTTTCTGTTGTGTGTTTCTTTTTTTTTTTTACATCAGAAAGTTAATTATAAACAAAATATAACTTTTTGTTTCAATTATTTAATTATATATTATACAAATAATAATTATTTATTTTTATTTTTAATTAACTTTAATCATATTTAATTTATATTTTTATATAATTTATGTTATTTTTTTGCGGTAATTATTATAAAAAATGTGACATAATAAATTACAGTTCAGTGTATTAATTGATTTGTCACACACAAAAGATTTGAATTTTTTTTTTTTTTGTTTTAACTAACGTCATAAATTTTTATTTATTTATTTTTTCGGTTATAACTTTTTTTTCTGTTTTTCGCGATTAACCTAATTAAATGAATTAATAATTAACGGTTTTATTTAAACAGGTAGAATATTCAGTCTTGATACATATATTTAGAATATTTAATCAATATTTTTATAACTTTCAGTTTTATTAATCAATTTTTGTTAATAATAATATGTTTAACGAAAATTATGTAATTTTAATTGTGAATAGGTAAATACAAATAATTTTTTTTAATAATTACAAAATATAATAATAATAATAAATCTATAATAATATTCTCTAACATTATTATTTTACCATTAATAATAAAGAGAAAAAAGAAACTAAAAACATGAAGTAAAAAAAAAAAAGAAGAAAAATCTTATTGGCGTGAGGTCGTCGATGTTATTCTTTTTTGCTTTTATTATTATTATTGTTTGTTGGTTATTTTAAAGATTTGCTGTATGATGTCCAGTATTTAATACAAAAACAATAAAGAAGAAGAAAGAAAAAAATGTTTATTCTCTGCTGTTTTTTGTACACGGTAAACAAACGATTGTAATGTTATTGTGGTATTAGTGTAAAATATCACTTTGTTACATCTTAAGAGGACTTTTGTTAGGTAAATAAAAGGTAAAAATCTTTTCAGTCAAAAAATAAATAAATAAAAAAGAAAAACAAGCAAAAGGAAGATAACAAAAAAAAAAATAAATAAATAAATAAATTATCCATCCGAATATCTTGGCCATATAAAGATTTATTAGTAAATTTACATCACCATGACCGACTTTCGTTTGGTCAAAATCGCATAGAAAAAAAAATTCTTTACAAGAGAAAAATTAAAATTTACTTATACAAAAGGAAATAGGAAACACAATACTAAATTAACCAGATAATTATGTTTACAATTTAAACTATTTATGGTTATTGTGTTAAGAAAAAAATGCTGGACAAGCCAATTGTTGTTTTATCACATAAACTCTACTAATTTGTTGCTATTCTTAAGCTGCTTAAACACACTTATTGCTCTTTTGCCTGTTTAATATTGTTGTTCGTTAACTAAAGTAAATAAATTCTAGGCTAATTACAACTGATTATTCTTTATAAATAAATATTATTATTATTATAAACCTATAATAAAGTTGAATAATTAAAGAATATTATAATAATAATAATAAAAGAAGAATTTTTTTTTTTTTTTTTTTAATCTTTTTGTTTATATAAACGCAACAACAATCAATAATTATAAATAACAGTAGATTCTCTCATTCTTGTCATTAATCAAGATTTAATTTATTAGCAAAAAAAAAAAATTAGATGCAATTAAAAATTCTATTTAAAACATAACACAAATAAGACGACAAACCTGATTAATGTAACTAGAAAGAAAGAAACGAATTAAACAAAAAATTAAAAAGCAAAGCTTTTTTTTTGTTAGAGTAACAATAGATGAAAGCATAATTAATTACACAGTAGATACAAGTTAATATAAACGATGTGTTTGTGTTAAAGGCAAAGTTAACATTGAAGCTAAAATTCAAGGTTGATGAGTTTTTTTTTTTATTTATAATAAAAACAAGTCAAGCTGTGGCGTACAAGATACAAAAAAAAATTTAATTGAAAATCTTTACAAGAACAAGAACAATATAAGAAAGAATAAAAAAAAAAAAAAATTGTTTTCTTTTTTTGTTGGCTAAAATTGACTCCTTCGTGATTGCCTGAAGGTAAATAAAATGAAAGCCAAAGAATTTATATTGCTTTAGGTTTTCACAATACGTTATTGTGGAATTTTATGCAACAAGATGATTCTTTTATGCTTTAATACATATTATCCTTTGCCTTACATTAAGATTTTTTTTTGTTTTTTTATTAAAATTTTTCACATCGTGTATATTTATTATAATTTCGTTTAAAATGAAATTAAAATGAAAATCAAAAGGCAACAAAAAAAAAAAAAGTTAAATTCTTATCATGAAATAAAACAAAAACAAAAACAAAACGAAATAAGAAAAGTGTTTATGGAAGCAAAAAGAAAAAAAATCTTGAAGATTAAAATTAAAACTGCCTAATTCGCATTGCATGTTTTTATATAAACTGGGGGGTTTTTTTTTTTTTTTTTTAAATCATTTATTATGCGGCTTAATAGTTTTATTTTTACTTTCGCATCATTAGTTATTGTTTTTTTTTTTAAGAAATAATTAATTTAATAGACACATAACGAAAAAATAAAACAACGATTCACTTTCAATTTAAATTTTCGTTGTTTTTTATTTGAAAATGCATTAGGTATAAGAAGATTTTTTTTTTTTTTTGTACATTAAATGTAATTAAAAGTTATTTACTGCTTTAAGAAAAAAGTAAAAATGTAAAAAAAAATGCTTGACAGGTAAAAAGAAAAAAAAATATAAAATTGGTAATAAAATTTTTATTTATGTACGGTTGTTGGATCATTTAAATTAATATATGTATATATATAATATTTTTATTCATTTTAATTTAATGTATATAAAAATGTTATTAATAATAAATCATTATTATTAATAATAAAGTTATTTAAACGTTTTAAATGGATAATGCTTTGTAATAAGGTGATTGCAGGTAAATTTTCATTAAAAAAAAACGCCGTTGAAAGGTTTTATGTTTTTAACATTTCATTGGATTTTTTTTTTTTTTTTTATTTTATTGACGACTTGGCACTAATTATTCATTTTTTTTACTGAGGATTATTTAAAAAAAAAAAATTAATTTTTTAACCTAAATGAAGCATTATAAATATTATTGACAATAAATCAGGATTAAAAATGAAAAATTGTGTATTTAGTTCAACGCCTAAAACCAAGAATTTTTAAATGTTGAAAAGGGATTAAACCATTTAATTGGATTAATTTTGTGGTAAAGACAATTTGCTTTGTTTACTCGATTTTAAACAGAAAAAAATTTTTTTTTAACAAGGAAGTAATTAGCTTAAACATTTTATATTTTTAATGTCAACACTTAAAGGGCTTTAAATTGTAACCAAATCTTGTTTAAATAAAAAAAAAAAATTTTTTTTGTTGTTTTTTCGCTTTTATTAACAAAAATGCAGGTTAAAACGCGATTAAATTAATTTTTTTTTTTTATTATTTTTTGTTTAAAATGTAATAAGCAGCAACAAACTTTTCATTTCTTTTCTTTTCTTTTATAATATTTTTTTGTGGTTTTTCGTTTACCTTTTGTTGGCGTTTTTTTTTCCATTCTTTCTTTCTTTCTTTCTTTCTTTCTTTCTTTCTTTCTTTCTTTCTTTTTACTCCACCTTTTGTAAATTCATCATCTATTTGTATTTTTATTACTGTTTGACCTTAAAAAATTCATTTATTTATTTATTTTTATGTAAAACATAAAAAAACGCTTTTTTCTATGTTTTTTTTTTTTTTTTTAATAAATTGTTTTGAAAGTGTTTCAATAAATTTATTTATTGTATTGTATGTACGTTTTTGCGTTTTTTTTTGCTTTGATTTATTGTTTATTAATTGTTAATCACCGGTATCTATCAGCCAGCCGTTCTTATGATGATGATGATGATGTTGGTTTTTTTTTTTTACTTTTTTGTATTTAATTTTTCATTTACCCCACATCAACTAGATTTAAAACGGAAATTTTGTGTATGAAAGTAATAGAAATTTAATTATTATTTTGCAAAATTAGCGGAAATAGCGAATTGTTAATATGACACAAAGACGTTGTTTGTTTTTATTAACAACAAATAATTGATAAACCATAAAAATCCATTCAATTTTTATACAAATTATGAATAAGTGAAAATTTATATTTAAATTATGTGTTTTTTAAACATTAATTATTATCTTCGGAGTCTTTAATTAATTTTCTTATTAAAAAAAAAATAAGTTAGCCTTAAGTGTTTTTAACTTCCAACTGGTTGGCATTATTTAGTTAATTCATATTTGCAGATTCTTAAGTGAAATTATCGATAGAAATTAGCTTTAATCTGCTTAAAACATGATTTATTTTCTATAATTAATATGAAAGTATTAGATGAGCTTTCTATATACTGTATCATAGCTTAAGAACTTGATTTATCATTTATCAGTCAAGACACAGAATTAGCTATCTAGTCACAGCTGTATTTCAATTGAATCAAGTATTCTGATTGGTAGAGTTTCCATTGTTTATTTAACTAAGACGCAGTTTATCGAAAAAAAAAAACACTTCATAACTTTATTCACACACAAAGCTTAAGATAAATTATCAACCAAAAATTAAATATATTATAAATCATTAATATTTATTCTAACGTAAATATATATAAAGAAAAAAACATTTAATAACCGGATAAACACAATAAATTGGTGCCTTGTCTTATTTTATTAGGCAAAATATTGCTTAATCAAGCAAAAATAAAGAATTGTTAAAAAGCAATAAATCTGTGACTAATTTTGTATATATTTTTTTTTTTTTTTACCTTTTTTTATTTAAATTTAATCAATTTGTTTCACATTAAACCAATCATTTAACATGTAAAGGTATATTACATATGTTTTTAATGATGAAAACAATACAGAAATGTATTTTTTGTAGGTCAGTCATAATGTATAAAAAGTAAAATATTCTAATTTAAAAACAATTGAATAATTAAGAAAAAAAGTTTTTTTTTCCTGTTAAATAATTATGCGACAAGTTTTGTTCTTTTATTTTTTTCATTCTATTTGCAATCAAACAACTCAACAACAATAATAACAACAACAATAACAATATCCAACCAACGAAAAACTAGATAAAATTAAAAATTAAAAAAAAAACTTTTCACTTTAATAAACCTACAATTAAATACCTTCTATTGTTTTAAAGAAAAAATAATAATAATAATAATCACAGGAAATAATTATCAACACGAGTTTTTTACAATTTTTTTGCGAAGTTTTATTTTCGTTATACATTTTTGTATATAGTTTTTTTTTTTTTTAAAGCAAGTAATAATAGAAAGAACATTAAAGTTAATTAATTAATTAATTTAAAGCTCAAAGTATTGTACAAAATTATGTTAACTCTATGACATTATGAATATTATAATAATAAACATTAAAAAAAAAAGAAGAATAATAATAACATAAATAGTTAATAATGTTGAACAGGGTTAATTAACCAAAAGTTTTTTATTATTTTATCGTTGGTTGAGCAGGCAAATTTGTTGTTTTTTTTTTTTTGTTATTAGAACATAAAAGTAAAGAAAAACTTTAAACCATTTCGATTAATTTGAGACTTGTTTGTTTTTAATACAATTGGATGCTGTGATTTTATTATTTGTCTTATGCCTAATTTAATTTAATTAAAATCATTGACCATCAATTAATTTATTCGGTGATGAAATAAAATAAAATGTATTATTAATTAGAGAAATTATTTAGTTTTTATGTGAGGAATGAATGAATTTTTTTTTTTTTTGTTGGGTTTGTATGGTTCGATAGGTAAATAGTGTTGTAATGCTGTGATTTTGTAGGTTAAGTGGCTTCAATTTTTTTTTTTTTTTTAATTTATGTCCTGTTGAACCTGATAAATGTTTCAGTTATACCTTATGAGTGATTTTGTTTAATAAAAGCTATAAATTACCGTTAAAAATGATTAAATGCAAGTAGAGAAAGATAAACCAACTGCTGTTTTAGCATAATAAGGTGACGGCAGTACTTGAAACATTATTCTGTAAAGAAATCTAACAAGAAAACCAAAGCAAAACAAAGTTAATTCTTTAGTTCATATCAAAAACAACAAGAAGAATCTACATTCCTGTTTAAAAAGTAGTAAACAAACAAAAACCGCAAAAAAAAAACCTTTTTTCTCTTTACAGAATCGACTGAACCGACCCAATTATCTAACACAAAGAAATGGAAAGTAAATCAACGTTTAACCAAACAAACCATTTTTTTTTTTTTTTTTTTTGTAAATAAAATTCATGCAAATTAAGGCAGAAAATCTTTTAAAAAATTACCATTTGAGAGAAATATTTAAATTAAACCTTGATGGATGATTGTTTTTTTTTTTTTTTTTAACAGAAACAAGCGAAAAACGAGTGATTTCAATGCAAGAAAATTACCACACAACAAAAACCTTGGATAAATTAATTCAAATAATCCAACACCAGATAGTTTTCGTTATTTTAATATAAAAATCCAAATAGTTTTATCAATAAATCCAATAAAATAAATAAATATTTAAAATTTAATTAATTTTCTGTAATAAAAAAATTAAAAAAAAAAACAAAAAAACACGCTGTTACTCCAGCTAGTTCTAAGTAATTAAATTTTTTTTTTTTTTAATTTTCTTTTGCTCTTATTTGACGTTTTTTTTTTTTTTTGTTTTGTTCTTTCTTTCTTTTCTATTTAAAATTTAATATTATTAAGTGCTAAACATACACACAAACACACAGATATGAATATATCGTGTCTTTTTTACATAAAAAAAAAATTTTATTATAAAAAATCTTGATCAAAACTATTTATTTAGTCTTTTTATTTTTGTTTTTAAAACGTAGAAAACTTATTTGTCTACGTCAAATGTAACAGAAAAATTTATCTTTGTTTTTGTAAACATTTCATGTATGCCGTTGTTAAGTAATAGAGAATATAAAATATATATATATTTCCTTAACATTATAAGATAATAAAAATAATTCTTTTTTTTATAATAACCGAACCGACGACCATAATAAGAAATTTAGATGAATTAATAAACGAGAAAAGTAAAAGAAAAGACAAGACAAGAAAAGAAAAAGAAAAACTGTAAATAGAAGAGTTTTTTTTTTTATTATCTTTACCTTGTTCGATGGATTTTATTTTTATTTAAAAAGCATTTTTTGTTGTTTTCTATTATTCTGCTTACTTAACAATAATTTAATATTTTTTTAAATTTTTTTTTTTTTATTTTATTATTTCACTTAGAAATTTGTTTTCTTTTTGATAAAAAAAAAAAAAAAAAACACTTTTATTTAATTTTATTTTATTTTTATTTTAATTATTGCCGTAGCCTTTAAATTTTTTTTTTTTTTTTCGTTAAATTTTTATAATTAAAATGGTTGTATGAGAATTTTTAATAACAGTCAATTCTCGATTGGGTGAATGTTTTGTGTAATGAATTTTAATGTAATGTAGTTTTGGAGTGAAGTTGTTGCCTTAATTTAAATAGTTTTCGTTAGCAGCATCTATACGGCAAATTTATTGATTAAATTTCAGTAAATGTTTAAATTAGTTGTCTTTGATACCCGTTTATGCTTAAATATGTTGCTGTTTGTAGGTAAAAACCATTAAAAATTCAACTGTTAACCAAGCTACTGATAAATAAAACGGAAAATCAATGAAACTTCCGTTGTGTCTTTAAAAAAAATCCTACAACAAGAAATGTTTCTCTATTTCAGATGAATATCGTGGATAAAGACAATTAAATGTTTTTTTTTTTTTGTGCATCAAAATGTTAAATAATAATTAAATAAATGCTGAAAGGAAGTCGTAAGATCAGAAGGCAATTCCTACAATTAGTGGCTACGTCATGTCTTACTAGCAGAACTTTCAAGGTATTTCAATCAACAAAAAAGTTTATTTCCATTATCGACAGTTTCTTTCATTGGTTTAAGTTCATTAAATTAAGACTCTACTGTACCAATTGTTACACCTTTTTCGTTGTTAACAACGATACTAACCTTGCAGTTATTGCAAACAATAATAAATTTTATTAGATAGATTTATTTCCTTATTAAAAACACAAAATTTTTGACATTTATAAAGGAATTTTTTTTTTATTTAAGTTTGATTGCCTGTCGGTGGTTTGTTTTGTAAAAAAAAAAGATAAACAACGAACAACACGATTTATTGCTTACGGAATTTGTTTCATTATTCCAAACCTAATAATTTGATTAAAAATTTGATGACAAACCAGATGTTTTAATTGTCACCGATTATTGTCACTAATTTTTATCAAAAAAAAAAAAAAAAAAAAAAAAACAACTAAACTGTTAACGCTTAATTGGTTGATAACGATTAACCGAAAATTTGTTGATTCAACACAAAAAAAAAAAATCAATTAATTTCTTCAAGACAGCCGGGGGAAGTAAAATTTTGTTTTTATTATTTTTAAAGGGGGAATATAGAATTTAATTTTTTTCAAAGCAGCTTATTATCGAATACAAATTTAACGATATTTACTTTTAATAAATTAAAGAAAATTTTTATTTTTAGAAATAGAAAAAAAAAAATATTATTACAACCCTAGAGTGAAGAAAACTGTGAAGAAAACATTAACCAAATGTTCGTTTTATGTGCTGCTGTTGCTGTTGCTGTTGCTCCTTTAATTTTACTATCGCCTTAAGTTGTTTGGGTTTTTTTTTTGTTTAAGTGATTTTTTTTTTGGTTTGTTTTGTTTATTTTAAATTCATTAAATAATTCATATTTATTGTGATTAACTTAAAATGATTCGTTGTTAAACGTATTAAAAAAAAAAATTAAAAAACTTACAAAAAAAAAAAAAACACAAACACACAAAACCGATACGGGTAATGTAAGGTCATCGTCACACACAAGTAATTTTCTCCTATTAAAAATTTAACGTAAAAATAAAAAAAGAAAAAAACTGAATCAGTAATGAAATAACAAAAATATTTCTCGGTTTTTATCATAATTTTAGCTTTAAAAGAGTTTTTTTTTTTTTTTTTTTTTAATAAAAATATAAATATAAACAGCAGACACTTAACTACAGAAAATTATTTTTTATTTTTATTTTTTTTATATAATAACAGACAAAACTCAACTGCCATCCGTGTTTACGGAACCGTATCGCCTCCTCAACCTTAACTTATTTCGTTTTCGTTTTCTTCTTCTTTATTTCTTTTAAAAATAATAACGACACGCGGTTATGTGCCATTGCCATCATTGCGATGAATATTTTTTTAAATATTTTGCTAAATATATATGTAGCTGATGTGTCTGATGGCGTTTTTTTTTTTTTTTAGACATTTTACTTCTTTGCTTCTTCAGTTAATCTTCGTTGATTTTTTTTGTGTCTTTTAACTTGTTTTCGTTTTTTGTTGGTTCAGAAGATTTATGTAGCACCCTTTGTACCTTTATTATTATTTTTTTTTTGTCTGTTAATTAATTTTTGCTGTAATGTTTAAACGTTTTTTTTTTTTTTTTTAATTCATTTTTCTCTTTTATTTAATTTAATTTCTCTGCTTTGGTTAATTTATTAAAAAGTGAAAAAAAAAAGAAAAAACTTGATTCAAGGCGTTTTTTGTTGTATTATTTCTTCATCTTTCATTATTATTATTATTAACTTGATGATGATGGGTTCACTGTTCTAATGTCGCTCGTTTTTTTAGTTTTTTCCTTTAATTCACTTATCATTCGCTCGTTTATAGTCAAAATTATTATTTATTTAATTTAATCAGAGGTAGAATAATGAGAAAAACATAACAATAAAAGAAAAAACAACTCATTTCCAAGTGATATTTATTTATAAAACTCGTGTATGCATCTACATACATTATTACATTAATTCAGGTGTAATTTTGAGTTATAATTTGCTACCGTTTTTTTTACGGTTTTTTTTTTTTTTTGCAATTTGCAGGTGGTTTTTGTGTATTGTATATTCTGTCGATTATATTTATAAACATTATTATTAAAATTTGTATTTTAATAAATAAATAAATAATAGTTATAGTGGATTAATTAATTGTTAGGCTGTTTACGGTAAAATTATTTATTTATTATTTATTTAATTTTTTGTCATATTAATTCGCTTATATTTGTGACATAAATTTGTTTTTAGTTAAGGTTTTAACGCTTTTATTGATCATTAGCTTCTTGTAGCTTTTTGTAACAATAATTAGCTTATATTTGTGACAAAACTATGACTTACTTTTGTGACAAATATATGCCGAACTTTTGTAACCAAAATATGACGAACTTTTGTGACCGAAATTTTTTATTTTTTTAATTAAATTTCCTCTAGTTTAATAATTAATCAGTTGTCATTTAAAAAAAAAACACCATGTTACCTATTATTCATTATAAAAGTGTAAATTGAATGAAAATTATCTACAAAATTGTAGTAATTTAATGTTTTTGTGGTAAATGATTGTAATTTTAATTATTTTCGTCACATAAAACGGTTAATGTTTTATAACTTATGTTTTATCAATATTAACAATAGTAAATGTGTTTATTCAAAGTTTTAAGCTTGTTAAACGTTTAAACGGTTTAAACACGTTGAATGATTCTAATTTTAACATATGTTTGTGACAATAAATTGTTTAAAGAATACTTTTAAACAATAATAATTAAATTTACGTTACTTAGCTTGAAGAAATAATAACTAAAACGATATAAGACGATGATTGATTCATAATTTTTACTTTTCTATGTAATTTACTTACATAAATGTCATATAATTGTGACAGGAATCAACATTACTTTTATAATTTAAATTTAATTATTTTTAAACATGTTTTCATTCAAAAAAAAAAGAAAAACCCTACAAAACACACAACAATGCATAACCTTTAACATTTTTTTTTACCTTACTTATTTATAAACTGTTAAAGGCAATTTCATTTCGTTTTTCACTTTTCTACAAGAATAAAAAAAAAAATTCAAAAATAAAACATTTTTAATTACATTTAAATTAAAAATCGACCACACCTATTAAATGTAATTTAAAGAATAGAAAAAAACAACGAAAATAATAAAAATAAATTAATTACAAAACGAACAAAAAAAAAGAAGAAGAAAACATGATTAAATTATCAGATGGGTTAAAAATAATATTTCTTTAATCACCTGTGTAAGAACACACACAGGTTATAGTTTTTATTTAAATAAATCCTGTTTTCTCTATTACCGAAAAAAAAAAAAATAAAAATAAAAATAATTAATAAACGACAGACCAGAACATAAATCTAAATATTATTCATAAGGTAAATATGTAGAAAAATCGCTGAAACTTTTGGCTGTCTGTTTGAGAATCAGTTAAAGAAACGTAAAAAAATCTTTTAAACGAACCAAAAGGTGAATCAATCAACTGAATTTCTATTTTTCTTATTATTCATCTTTATGTTAAAGAACAGAAGAAAAAAAAAAAAACACTTTTTGAACACACATGTTCAAGATTTTGTTGATTTTTCATAACTTAACTAACGGTTTAAGGTGTTTTCTTCAATCTTGCGATTATTTAATAAATTTATTTATTTTTGTTTTGTAACAAAATAAAATTTAAAAAAAAAATCCTTTAACCACGCAAAGATTAATTAAAAAAAAAAAAAATAATAATTTATATTTGTCTTTATTCATTCACTAGATTTATTGGTTTTGATGTGTGACAACGGCATTTAGTTAATATTGCGTTTCGTTGAGTACAGATAAATTCATGTTATATAAAATTTAATTGTATTCACCTCACCTCATCTAAATAGAAGTTTTTCTTGATTTTTTTTTTCTTTCTTCTATTATTAAAACAATACGAGAGATTTGCAAAAAAAAAAAAAAAAAAAGAGATTTTTAATTTGTGTGTGTGTGTGTATTAATACAAAATGAAATTCCTTTAAAAGTAATAAACCTACGCCAAAATAAAGTTATTTTTAATAATAATAAAAAAAGAAAAAATAATAAATTTTAATGAATAATTTAAGATGTTTGTTACATAAAAAAAAAAAAAAAAAAACAAAAAATTTAAAATTATTATTATCTAATAAATCTTAATTATAATTAAAAAAAAAAAAGAAAAAACAAAAATTTACCTGCAAAAAAAAAATATTTTATTTATTTATCTTTTCTCCTTTTAATGTAATTTTTTTAATTAGTTTTATCCATTTGTTGAGGTTTTTAGCACTGATTTTCAAACATAAAAAAAAAAATTTTTTTTTTTCTTAACTATTTCACCTTTTATAACACTTTTTTCCACACCAAGTACAGAATTCTTTCTTTTTTTTTTTTTTTTTTATAAAAACTCACGAAATAGATCTTTCAAGATCTAAAGACACACTAACAAAAATAATTCTGAGTTTTTTTGCTTAATTAATTTTTTAAATTTCCGAAGAATACGAAGAAACCACTTTTGATCAACTGTTACGAACAAAGTTACAAAATAAACTGAATTTTGTGCTGTGCGGTTGCGATCGAGTTTTTTTTTTTTTTTTTGCTGGTTGTACATAGCGCGCGCTTTGTAACTGTAGCGTTTTTTATTTGAATTTTTTTTTTCTTCTGTACTTAAAACCGATTCAATCTGTATTGAGAATTTAGAAGAAAACAAAACAAAAAAAAAATGTATGCTGCGTGTGTTGTTTTGTTGTGGAAACCAGAAAACATAATTTTTTTTTTTTTTTGTATTTTTATTATTGAGAAAAGAATTTTATGTAACAAGTTGATACCTTTATTTGGATTAACTGATTGTATCGATTACGTTTTTTTTTTTATTTTTGCTGTTATTGCTGATTTAGAAACCTGTAAACTCGCACCTAATTAGTAAAACAGCAGATAGAAGAAAATCCTGATTATAGGAACGACAGTTAATTATTTATTGGAGTTTTAATGAATCATAAAATTTTACCGCCTTAAAAACATTTTAATGACGCATTGATGGCAAATTTTGTTTTTTTTTTTTATTGCTTAAATTTGATTAACACCTGAATTATGATCGCAAGATGATTTTAGCCTGATAATACAAATCGAAGATCGATTGATATTACCTCATTGTGAAAAAAATTCATGAAATCGTTTCGTAATTAATGCGAATCAAGGATTTTATATGGATTTACAATATTTGTGTGATCAAAGCTAAACATTTCAAGGGTCTGTTAAGTGCGGACTACCTGTAAATATTTTTTTTTTCCCAATATGTGAACTTCCCACTTGAAGTCTGTTGAAATTAAAAAAAAAATTATTAAATTTGTTTTTACCTGAGCTTGAATTTACTTGCTGCTTGTAGTGAATGAATTATTCGCGTAAATCAAGGGAGGTTACTTGATTTGTTGATCGCTACGGAAAAGGCAAAAACATTTTTTTTTTAAACACTTCCGAAAACAGTATGTTACCATTCCTTGACATTTTTAATTCATCGTTAAGCTCTAGCATCAAATAAAAATCACCTAAATGTATACAAGCCGTTGTTTTCTAACAAGCAACGAAAAATTCGTTACTTCCGTAAATTTAAGCTTAACTTTCTTTATAAAATTTTAATTTTTACACACAACAAAGGATTTTTTAATTAAATGTTTATTATTTTTAAACCTTTTATTTGTTTATTTAAATTTTTTTGCTTTCTCCTATTTCTATTATTTGTGAACTGCAAACAACACAAATTACATGGCTTGAAAAAAAAAATATATTTTGATTGAAAATACCTAAACCGTTTTAATACGCGTGCGATGTTCATTAAAACCTATTATTATCCTTGTTGTAAAGTTTAAAATGAAAGGAAGCAATGAGTAAAAAAAAAAAAAAAGGAAAAACATTTATTTCTCCTTTAAATACATTTTTGATAATAGGAAGGTAAAAAGGGTTGATGTGAGTTAGGTTTTTTGATTTAGGACGCGCGTTTTGTTTGGTTTTTTTTTTTTGTTGTTGATGAATTTTTATGCTCTTCATGTGTCAAGTCGTTATGCAATGCTATTTGCACGTTAGGGGTTGTTAAACTCCCATAGGATTCTGATTTTCTAAACATAATAAAACCAAACAAAAAAATAATAATAACCCAAACCGTCAACAATCGCCGGTAACCGGTGTTGATTGTTAAATTAAATGAATAAAAGTGATTTAAATTTCTTTTTTTGGCTGAAAAGTAAATGATTGAATTGTGCATCTAGTGGATAAAATGTTTATTAAAAAAAAAAAAAAGGGGGAAAACAAAAACTCACCCTTATGTTGCCGTTTCCATCACACATGTGTATAAACAACGTATTCAAAACTAAAAAATATGATTTATACGTTAAACAGTTGTAAAGGCTTTTTGTTACTTTAATATGAAACAACACAAAACAAATCCTATGTTGATGATAATTATTCATAAATTTTAGAACAAGTTATTTCATCAAAATATGACATACAAAAATAAATGGGGTGACAGTAAAAATTTTAGGGTTAAAAACAGAAATGAAAAGAAAAACTTCTAAAGAATAGAATTCTTTTATTATTATTTCTCATAAATAATTTAATGACTTTATTTGTGGTCAATTTATTTAAGTAATTTCCACTGGACACTAGAATTTGTTTGTTTAATAAACGGCGAAGAAAGACGGTTTGATAAAAAAAAAACGGATTAACAACAAGGTAGGGACGTAGTCTCAATCGATTTTTGTAAACAATTCTTGAGTATACAAGTAATTGTATTCAGTGCTTCTTTTACATAGCCTCGATAGCGCAGTAGGCAGCGCGTAAGTCTCATAATCTTAAGGTCGTGAGTTCGATCCTCACTCGGGGCATACTTTTTTCGACGAAAATAGTCTTTTTTTTTTTTTTCAATTTTAATTAACATTTTTATTTATTTCTATAAATACACATATGTTAAGTCGTTTTAATACTTTAAAAGTAGAATTAGTGAATTTAATATATTTAAAAAATAACCGTTTGGTCTAATGGCTTATATGCAGGCCCTGTATTTGTATTTTTACTTGGATAACACACGAATAAAAGTAATTGAGCACCAGATAAAACTGTTCCCATAAAGTTTGGTATCTATAAATAGAGATTTATTATTATTTAATTGTGAATTATACGTAAGTAAATGCTTATCAATTCGTTCAAGATTAAATTTATATTTATTTTTTTTCATAATTATTGATAATAATGTTTAAAGTAGTAATTAATATATAATTTACCTGTATAAATGTGTCTTTAATTAAAACACCATAGAAAAACCATTGTAACGATACAAAAAACGATGCTAATATTAATGGAAATGGAAGACTTTCTGCATTTTTCATTTTAATCACATGTAATAATAATGTTAATGGTGATGCAAAAAATAATACTGTAATTGTACAGCATAAAATACCTTAAATTTAAATTTAAAAAAAAATTAAAAGTGTTAAATAAAATATAGTATAAAAAAAAATTTAATTATTAATTCAATAATGAATAAAATCGATTATATGGTAAGTTTATTAAATTTATTTACCTATTAAACCAATTGATTTATTTAAATCCTCTTCATAAAATGTGTAAAAAATTGTCATAATTAATATTGTGATAACCAGTAGTAATTGTTTGATTGTTGAAGTTTTATTTATTGTAAATATATAATAAATAATTGAATATGTAAACATTAATGTTGCACCGATTGTATTTACTAATATTAATGATTGTTCATTTGTTAAAAAACCATATTTTAACCATAAGCTACATCTGTAATTAAAAATTATTTATTAATTATTTATAAAATCAAAATGCAAATTAATATAATAGTGTGTGGCATTACGATAAGAATCCACAAATAAAAGGAAAACCAGATGAATCTCCAGTACTTTTACGTTGTATATATTTTTGACATATTAAACTACAAATAAATAAAAGTTAAATAATTTATTAATTAGAAATTTCTTTACATTATAAAAATCACAAAAAATTTACTTACGTTCCTGTTAAAAATTGTAAAACCGTTGATATCACAGCTGATGTTGACAAAATATCAATCCAATCAATTAATGGCATTTTTAACATTCCGAATTTTTAATTTAATACAAAATTTAACCTTGTTTCTTTTTATTATCCTTAATATTAACTAAAATTTAAAAGAATTAAATTTTTTATGTAACTTAATTGACGTATTTCCTCATTTTTGACACATCACAAAAAATTTCTTGATATAAAATTTGATAAAGAAATATAATTTGATAAATATTCTGTTGATAATAAAACTAAGGTTATGAGAATTAATATTTATTATATATATATATAATAAAATCGCAAAGTATAATCAATTTGATTATATTTTAAAAATTTAATTTAAAAATTAATTCAAAAAAAAAAAAACTTATTTTTCTCTATATTATTTCACATTGCATGCTTGTCATATTTTGTTTACAAAATAACTTCCCAAGAATTTTTCTTTTGTTTTTTATTTTTATTTTGTTGACAACAAAGCAGTAAAAAAAATAGAATCCACACTATGCTGTCACATTATACCAGTTATAATTAATGCTGCAATTAAATATTAATTGGTATAAATACTACACAAGTATAAATTTCTTTATAACAAAAAAATAAAAAATAAATAAATCGCGACTTTTTACACTTTGTTAGTTTTTTTTTTTAATTTATTCTTTTATTCACAATTCGCTAAAATTTCTATTTTAATTATTAATAAAATTCTTCTTCTTTTTTATTTTTTATACAATAAATTAACCAAAAATTTGTTATTATTATAACAAGTTCAATACAATTTAATCAAAATAAACAAAGGTCAACGAAAAGAGAATAATTTTTTTTTCTTTTAGTGTATTTAAATATTGAAATAAACATGAATTAAAATTTAACATAGATTAAAAAAAATAAAATAAAATATTCGCCTGATAAGATGATTAATCTTTTATCATAAATATAAATAAATAAATTTAATAACATTACAACATAAACTGTGATTGTCTAAAGTAGTATAAATATTTGAATAATTTTTTTTTTTTTTTTTGCAATAATTTATAATTTCTATTCATAATTATTGTTTTTAAATAAAACAATGCCCCAATAAAATATATAAATAAATAATAATAAAGAAAATAGTTTAATAAATAGTTTAAAGTTAAATATACTATAAAAAGTAAATAGAATTCTATATGGAAATGGAAGAGCGAACAGAATCAGCAGTGTTATATAAAAATAGTGATCGTTCGATGAATAGTATTCGTCATAATACATTGAACACGGTATTTTTCACTATTTAATCATTTAATAATTATTAATTAATTAACCACAAAATAATAATAAAATTAAATTAAAAATTATAACATAATGGCTTTGTTTCTTTAATTAAAACACTTTTTCTCATTTAATACAAAAAAAAAAAGAAAAAATTTTAACTAAGGTTATTATTTATAAAAAGAATTTTTTTTTTCTTTTTTTTTTGTTATTTCCATCCAGGTGTTGTTTTCTCTTAAAATAATTAACCAAATAATAATTAATATAATTAACGGTACGTTCAATTATATTTAATCTATATTTGTGTAGTTAAAAAAAATAAAAAAAATTTAAATAAATCATAAATACAATTTTGTTGTTGTTACAAAACAGTCCTTAAAAAATATATATATATTTAATTGTTTTATTGGCGATTTTATTGCACTGTAATAATTATCACATAAATAAGTAACAAGAAAAGTTATTTGCACGATAGTTTTTTTTTTTTTTTTTTTTTTTGTTGTAAATTTAATTGTTTCTTTTTTTTTTTTTGTTTCGTTAAATTATTTATAAAAATAGACAACAAATGACATTAATACGTGTTTAAGAAATAATAAAAAAACATTTAATTATATTATTTTAGAACGTAAAATGGGGACGTTTATTATTATTAGTTGGAATTTTAACAACATTTGGTATATCTGTACCGGTTGGCTATAATATTGGTGTAATTAATGCACCAGCAGAGGTAAGCATTTACGTTTAAAAAATCAAATAATTAATTAAATTAAATTAAATTAATTTTTTATATAATTCAAGTATATGAAAAGTTGGTGCAATCAATCAATTATCGAACGTTTTGATGTAGTGTTCACAGCAAATGAACTCGAAATACTATGGTCATCAATCGTATCAATATTCTTAATAGGTGGATGTATTGGTTCATTAGGTGGTGCCTGGGTAGCTGATAAACTGGGAAGGTTTGTTCTATAAAATTTATAAATACCCCTTAAAACTATTTTTTTTATATTTGTAGAAAAAGATCTGTATTATCATGTGGAGTTTTATTTCTCATGGGTGCCTTATTCTTTATTACATGTCGTGCAGCGAATTCAGTTGAAATGTTAATTATTGGCAGATTGTTAGTTGGTTTAGCGTCTGGATTAACAACATGTACAATTCCTATGTACTTAACTGAATTGGCACCGTTAGCATTACGTGGTACATTAGGTGTATTGTGTTCTATGGGTGTTACTGGCGGTGTTGTCGTCGGACAAATATTTAGTTTACATCAAATATTTGGAAATGAAGATCAATGGCATTATGCACTTAGTTTTTATGCAATTTTAGTTGTTATAAGTCTTTTACCGTATCGATGGTATCCAGAAAGTCCCAAGTATTTATACTGTATTATGGGAAATAAAAATCAAGCAATCTATGGTGAGTTCAAAATACTTAATAAATTAATTTAGATGTTGCGAATTGTTTACAAATTCATTTAACAAATTGCTTTGTTTATTTTATTTATTTTCATATTTTACTGGTTGTTTACCTTTTAAATGACTTGTTAATTTTTGTTAATATCATTTTAGAATTAAATCGATTATGTGAAGCCGATCAAATAAAAGTAAATCATGAAGTTGATATTATGGAAGCCTCGTTAATAACACAAACAGAAAAACGAACTTTGTGGTCTGTGATTAGAGATCCGACACTTTTACTGCCATTAGTAATTGTTTGTGCATTGCAAGGTGGTCAACAGTTATCGGGAATCAATGCGGTATTTTATTATTCTGTATCAATATTCCAATCGGCTGGTTTAAGTCCAACCGATGCAAAATGGGCTAATCTAGGTGCTGGTTGTATTAATTTATTCATTGCATTCTTTAGTCCAGTACTAATGGCACGAGTTAATCGACGACCATTGATCTTCCTTTCATGTTTAGCTAGCTCAATTTTTCTATTCTTATTAACAATAGTCGTCAATAAAGTGGTTAGTATAACTTCTATAGTTCCTTATGATGTTTTCTAATTATGGTCCATTCTACAGAATACAGCAGCTTGGTTGCCTTATGCATGCATTGTTGCTGTCTTTGGATATATTTTATTCTATCAACTAGGTCTCGGTCCTATACCATATTTTATTGGTTCTGGTAATCTATAAAAATATATAATTGTTGAAGATTTCTTTGCTAATATTTTATATAAACTATTTTAGAATTATTTGATGTTGCGCCACGACCAGCAGCAATGTCAATCGGAAGTTTAGCTTCATGGACTGGAAATTTTATTGTTGGAATGACATTTCCAGCCTTACAAACGGCATGGGGTGCATTTGTGTTTATACCATTTGGTGTCGTATGTTTTCTGTTAGCCGCGTTCCTTAAAATATATCTTCCTGAAACAAGAGGACGACTCATTACTGATATTACTCCGCTCGTGGCCAAGGGCTTCCATTCAAAACCATTACTGCCTTCTAGTTCGATACCAACATCAAGCTTTTAAGCTTAGGACATTTTCGCGGGTTTTTATTGTTTTAATATTTTTTTTACATTTATAAATTATTGAAAAAATAAATTTTTAATAAAAAAATTTACTAAAAAAGCAAAAAAAAAATGTTTAAAGCCATATGGTTTTTTAGGCGTTAAAGATTTGGGCATTGATGGTAGTTTTTATGGTAAAAGTGACTTGGCAATTATAATTTATAAAAAAAAAATAAAAAATTACAACACACAACGCAATAAATTACAAAAATAGTCACATACATGTAATAAGTAGCGCTGTTGTCTGTATAAAGAAAATAGCGAACACAAAACAAGAAAGAAGCCGTCCAGTGAAGTGGAAGCAAAGCAAGAAAAAACAGCACATCATTTTAAAAAAACCAGCTACATCAATATATCGCGTACGTATAAATTTCTAATAGTTTCCGCCATGTTGTTAAATACGAAAAGACGCGTCCTTGAAGAAAATGTTTAAAGAATTAACTGGTTTAAACGTAAATTTTAATAAAACGCGGCTTTGCAATAAATTAACGGCATTTGGTTAATTGTTAATGTAATATTTTAAAGTGAAGATGGTGTGGTTTCACCTGGGAATTTTGTGATTTTTTTGAGGTATGTAAAACCATTTTCCTAAAGTTTGGGCTAGAATAAATCAATATGGCCGTAGTCAATTTTGTTCGAAAGTCTTTGTTCATTTCATTAAATGTAAAATAAAAAAAAAAAAAATTCATTTAAAAATATATATTCAAGTATAAAAAAGTAACTTAAAAGATAATTGCATAGAAAATTTAAAACAATTAAAATTAAATGTATTTCACAAGTTAAACTAAATATTGCGGAAATATGTACTGAGCGTCTATTAATATGTAACCCGGCCCAACTTTTTTTTTCTTTTTTTTTTATTCTTGTATTTGTTTCGCTCGATAATGCTGTTAATATACACAGTGGCATTTCCTTTTATTAACAAAATAATATTAATTAAATATTTATTCTTCAAAATTTATTAACAAATTATAACAAAATTAAATATTTTTATTGATAATTTTAATTTAAAATAAAAAAAAAAAAAAAAAAAATCTGTCTTGGAAGAAGACAATTTTTTTTTTGTACAAAATTAGTTAAAATAAAATTTCCCGCCTTTAAAAATTGTTATCATGAATGGGTTTGCTATTTGAAAAGTAATATAAAAATTTAATGAAATACATTATAATAATCTGATAAATAAATAATTTAGTAAAATTGAAATTTATAAATTAATAACTTGTTTTGTTATAAAGAGAAAAAATAAAGACATGTTGTTTGGTTATTATTGTACGTTGTGTGTTTGAAAATTATCAGAAATGTCATTTAAATTTTATATTATTTTTAGATGCATCAAATATGAATGAGGGTGATCCAGCAGGGGGGCAATTAGGGCGAAGCCCTGCCCTTCCTGCTGTCGCTGACCGCAGATCGAATGTAAATTTATCATCACAGGTATAAACTTTTTCTTAAATCATTTTGTTCTATGGCATTTTTTGCAAAACAATTATTCATGTATGTAAATTCTTTTATTATTTTTTCTATTTGTAGACAACTGGATCTGCTGCGTCTTCTACGCAAATGTCTCGTATGACCAATGATAGGGTGCCTCAACAGCATCTTCAATCAGCGAGTTTAAGTGCGAGGAGTGCCCAACAGAACATTCATCAAAATATTAGTGCAAATAATAGTAATAATAATAATATATTAATAACAACAAATAATACAATAAATAATAGTGGTGGTTCGAGTGTTGGAAGTGGTGGAAGGACACAAAATATTGTGCAAAATAATAGTTTATTAAATAATACAAACAATGTGTATAATACATATTCTACAACAG
Organism: Ptychoptera albimana; assembly: GCA_961205885.1. Taxonomy (NCBI): domain Eukaryota; kingdom Metazoa; phylum Arthropoda; class Insecta; order Diptera; family Ptychopteridae; genus Ptychoptera; species Ptychoptera albimana. Next base: position 25,806,985 of record OY540804.1, read on the forward strand.
ATAATCAAAATACGAATATAATAAAAAAACGTATTAAGTTAAGCGAAGGAGTTAGTAGTAGTAATAATGATGATTTATCAGCACTTAAGAAACGTATTTTGGACCATAAGTACCTGCGATTGAAAAGTGTTAAAGAGAAGTAATAAAAAAAAAAAAAAAATTTAAAACAAATTTAAAACAAATTAATAATTCATCATAAAAAATTTATTATTATTATTATTTTAAATTTGTTAATTATTATTAGTAGAAAAGTTAAATAATTTTATATAATTTTATAAAAAAAAAAAAAAAAAAACTCATTAATTTTATTTAATTTATTTTAAATTAATCAAGATATTTTATTAATTAAAAACCATAACAGGTATTTAGAAAATGTAGCAGAATATTTCTTTCTGCAAACTGGTAATAATATGATGGATTATCCTGTTTGGAGAAAGAAACCACCAAATCCAAGTTTTCAATATTTTTTAAAACAATATAAATTAGAACAATCTGGCCAAGATGAAAATGAATCAACAACACCTAAAATGGTTAGTTTTATTAAATAATTATTTAATATTTTCTGCTTTTTTTTTGTTTTAAAATGATGATTTTTTTATGGGTAATTTACGTCTGAATCTTATGATCAAGATAACTTTTCTGTCTGATTTACAAAACAAAAAAAAAAGAATGAAAGAAAATATTATGTGGGTTTAGTTAAATCATTAATTCTTTTATTCTTGTAGATAACACAACAGCAAACACCACCAATTGTAACTAGTGCAACAACACTTCCGGTTGGTGCTGAAATAAAAATTCCTGGTGTTGGTGTAACTCCCGTTGCCGTGTCAACAACATTACCGGCAGCTGTTGCACAATTAAGTCAACAAGGTATTTATTTATTAAACAGTTTAACATATAATTTAATGCGTTATTTTTTTTTTTGTTTTTTAATAATCTTTAATGAGAAATTAGAAAGAAAAGAATAATTATTAATTTTCTAGTGTTGTAATAAAATATTATTTCGATGTTATTTTTGCACTGTATATAGTGGTGTGAGTTTTTGATATATTTTCTCTGTTAAAATAAAAAATTTATTATAAGCAAAAAAGAAAGAAAAAAAAAGTATAAATTAATATTTATAATCCTTGTACAGTGCAATAAACATCGTTAATTAAATTTAATTATACTTTTAAAAAATAATTTACAGATAATACAAATGCAAAAATTATATTTGTATTCTTCTTTAAAAGTAAAATTTTTAAATTATCCTATTATTATTGATACATCTTGTTGTTGTTGTATGTACTACTAAAAAGCAAAAATAAATTTTAATGAATGATGGGAATATAAAATTAAAAAAAAAATCATTTGCATTGTCTGTAAACCAAAAAAAAAAAAAAAATTAAATAATTTAGCAAATATGCACTAACATTGAATGTGGGGCTATCTATAGGTCATATACCCGGGAGACCCCAGGGGGGTCGTCACGGGATGGTGTTTGGTCAAATTCCAGTTTCATCTGGGCTTGGAAATCCTTCTGTACCTCTGGTGCCAGGTAGCACCTTCACAACTCATTTATTTAAATGTCGTGCCCCTTTTATTAAATTAAAAAAAAATTTCTTTATATTTTTTTTCTGTTTATTTCATTTCATTTTATATTTTCTTTAAAAAAAAACACGGTTTTTACTTTATTTTTCTTTTTATTTATTTTGTTTTTCTTTTTTTAAAGTAATATTCATATTTATATAATTTTTAAAATTATATTATTTGCCAGCGCATGTTGTATTTTAGTAAGTTTTTTTTTTTTTTTTATTTTTAAGTATGTTTAATTATTCTATTAAAGAGCATGATGCTTAAGGTGTAAAATTTTTGGTAAATAAAAAATTAAATATATAAATAAATTTTTATAAATGATGATTTATCGTCAACTGACTGTTTACATGCTCTATTTTGGAGCTATTAAACTTATATAAGTAGATGACTTTCGAGGCATTTGTCTGATTTAATAATTTATTTATTGTTTTTTTTTTTTATATAATGTTTATAAATATTATTTAAATGTTTATTTAATTGGTTTCTATATTAAATCGTTATTTATAAATATTGTTATGTCAAATTTAAGGTGGAACACCAATTGTACCTGATTCACCAGGAAATGCATCAACTGTGGATAAACGAAGATTATGTGTGACGACAAACGCAACAATAACAAATTGTAGTAATACAAGTGGTAGCGCTGGTAATGGCGTTACTAATACAACGTCTGGTGGAAATGGAACACAAGAGCAATTTTCAGTAAAAGCAAAACAAGAAGTTTATGTAATGCAGAGGGTATCTGAATTACAAAGAGAAGGTTTATGGACAGAAAGAAGATTGCCAAAGGTGCAAGAGCCACAAAGACCAAAAGCACACTGGGATTATTTATTAGAGGAGATGGTGTGGTTGGCTGCAGATTTTGCACAGGAGCGTAAATGGAAAAAAAGTGCAGCGAAAAAGTGTGCCAGAATGGTCCAAAAGTATTTCCAAGACAAAGCTTTATCTGTGCAAAAAGAACAAAAAGCGAAGGAGTTGCAATTAAAACGAGTCGCTGCATTTGTTGCCAAGGAAATCAAAATATTTTGGTCAAATGTTGAAAAGTTGGTTGAATTTAAGCAGCAAACAAAATTAGAGGAGAAACGTAAAGAAGCTTTAGATCAGCATTTAAGTTTTATTGTTGATCAAACAGAAAAATTTTCGCAACAGTTAACCGAAGGTATGAATAAACCTATTGGTGAAACAAATCCTAGTGCAGCACCCAGTTTGAATTCAAGTCGAATTTCATCACCGAAATCAAAAAATGTATCAGATGGTGAGTTAAATAAATATTTAATTTGTTGAACTATAAAAATGTAATAAAAACAAAAATGTTTTTATCTATTTTTTTTTAGATGAGTTTAGTCCCGGCAATGAGTCATCGGATGATGATGAAGAAACAATAGCGAAAGCTGAAGCTGAAGCTACTGAAGTAAATGAAGAGGTGGCGGCATTACAAAGAGAATCTGAGATGGATCTAGATGATTTTCTTAAAGAATTACCTAAAGATTATTTAGAGAATCGTGATAAAATCGTTTTGTCTGAAAATGAGCAAAGTGATCAGTCCTGTGATGAAGAGTTTAAAGCAAATGAAAGCAGTACGGATGACGAGGACACGATTATGCAACAAGAAAAAAAAGAAAAACATCAAGATCATAAAAGAGAAATTGCTGAATTAAATGTAAATTATAAAATAAATTTAATGAAATATGATTGGATTTTAACATTTTATGTTTTTTTAAAAGGCTGACAATGAAATGAGTATAGAAGAGTTAATTGCCAAATATAATAAAGGATCTCCAAAAAAAGAATCTGAAAAAATGGATGTTGATTCAGATGATGACGAGGATGAAAATGATGATGATGATGATGATGACAATTGTGAGTAAATGTTTATTTGAATTAATTTCGTTTATTTTTTCTTTGTTTAAAATGATGATTCAAAGTCTATGAATGGTTTCTAATTCTATTTTTGAGTTTTAAATCTACACCAAGATTATACCGAGGCATTTGTCTGATTTTTTTTTATATCTCTTTTATAAAAATATTCTTCGATTCTGTAGAAGAATTACTTTTTAAAAAAAATCTGTAAAAGATTATCTTATTTAATTTTTTATCAATGTTACAGCGTCCACCGTTGATGAGGAGGACGAAGAAGAAGTAGAAGAAGAAGAGGAGGAAGAAATTGATAGTGATGATGATATTAGTGAAACTGAAATGACTGAGGATGAACCATTTTCTAATGAAATATCTGAGTTTGAAAATAAAGATGAATTTGATTTAAGTAGTTTATTAGAAGATTCTGAGAAAAAAAGTATTAATAGTAATCAACAGGTAATTAAAATTTATTTTTATAGCCAATCTATTAAATTTATATAACGTCATGATATTATCTCTTGATAAATTTGTTTTATTATTTTTAAATATATAAATATTTATTTTCTGTATCTAGAATGATAAAGATGACATTCTAAATGATGCTGCAGCAATTGCTGAAAGTTTACAACCGAAAGGAAATACATTGTCATCGACAAATGTTGTAACACCCGTACCATTTTTATTAAAGCATAGTTTAAGAGAATACCAGGTAATCATGTCTGTAAATTTTTTTTTTCATGTTACTAATTACGTTGTCTTTATATATATATATATATATAGCACATTGGTTTAGATTGGTTGGTGACTATGCATGAAAGAAAATTGAATGGAATTTTAGCTGACGAAATGGGTCTTGGAAAAACTATTCAAACGATAGCATTATTAGCACATTTAGCTTGTGTTCAAAGTGAGTTTTATTTGCATAATAAAAATTGCTTATTTAATTGTTTTTTTTTTCTTTTTTCTAAAATGATGATTCAAAGTCTATGAACGGTTATAAATTCTATTTTTGAATTTATAACTTGCAAACAAGATTATACCGAGGCATTTGTCTGATTTTTTTTTCTACGTTTTTTCTTTATAATTAAATTGAACTAATTTTGATTTGTTTGAAGTTAAAAATATTAATAACCTCGTTCTCTTGCTTTACAGATAATTGGGGGCCTCATTTAATTATTGTTCCTTCATCGGTTATGTTAAATTGGGAAATGGAATTAAAAAAGTGGTGTCCTGGTTTTAAAATTTTAACTTATTATGGTAGTCAAAAGGAGCGAAAAATAAAGCGAACCGGTTGGACCAAAGTAAATGCATTTCATGTATGCATCACATCATATAAATTAGTAATACAAGATCATCAAGCATTCAGAAGAAAAAAGTGGAAATATTTAATATTGGATGAGGCACAAAATATTAAGAATTTTAAATCACAACGTTGGCAACTGCTGTTAAATTTTCAAACTGAACAGTAAGTTTTTTATTAAATAATTATGTATTTAGCGCAATGCTTTAATTGATTATTTCTTTTTAATTAGACGACTGTTATTAACCGGAACACCATTGCAAAATAATTTAATGGAGCTTTGGTCTTTAATGCATTTTCTAATGCCGCACGTATTTCAATCACATAGAGAATTTAAAGAATGGTTTTCTAATCCAATGACTGGAATGATTGAAGGCAATTCGGAATACAATGACTCCATCATCAAACGCCTTCATAAGGTCTGTACCCTGTACGTAATGTAATATATGGTTTTATTTGTGTTTGTCATATTTCAATCATATTTCGCTCATCAAATTTTTAATGAATTTTATAATAATGACACGTGACAATTACTGAAAATGGCAAAATTAATTAAAACTTAAATTATTATAAAAAAAGACATTAATATATATATATATATATATATATATATATATATATATATATATATATCGACTCACAAATAAAATATTTCGCTACAATAATTATTATACATGATTTATATATTTATGTTTGGTTTTGGTTCCAATATGCCAATATTGTAGTTACAAATATTTAACATAATAATTAATATTTTTCTTATTTTAATATTTCTAGGTATTACGTCCATTTCTTTTACGTCGGTTGAAATCCGAAGTTGAGAAACAAATGCCAAAAAAATATGAACACGTAGTAATGTGTAGATTGTCCAAAAGACAACGTTACTTGTATGATGATTTTATGAGTAGAGCAAAGTAAGTTTTTTTTTTGTGAAATATAGATTTTTTGTGATTTAAAAATACTAATTTTAATATTTTTCATTAAAATAAGGACTCGTGAAACGTTGGCGGGAGGAAATCTTATGAGTGTTATTAATGTGTTGATGCAATTACGTAAAGTGTGTAATCATCCTAATTTATTTGAAGTAAGACCAACCATATCACCGTTTAGAATGGAAGGGATTAGTTATAGCACAGCATCGCTAGTCTGTAATTTATTACACCATAATCCCTTTGAGCATATTAATTTGCATTCCATAAATTTATTACTATTGAAATTGGAATTTTGTATAACGGCTTATGTGGCACATCGCGCGAAAAAATTAGCTACACCTAGAAAACTAATTGAAGAGATCGATAGTATACCGGAACCTGCACCTTATTGTCCGTCTGGTAGATTAAAATTGCATGTGAGGATAAAAGATAGTCGCGTTCAAGAAAGTTTAACGTCACAGAGTATAGTTAAAGTTGGAACTAGTCCAGCAATGATTGTTCAAGGTGACAAATTTATACCCGCATCAAGTTTAATAAAGAATTGTGTAAATAAACCGATTGATATATCGACTATTGGTAACTCACTGACATTAGCTACATTTACATCATCAACGCCAAATCAATCGTCTTGTATAAATTTGAAACGGAAACCGGAAATAGGTCAAAGAATTAATGTACCTACGTCTGGTGGACAAATAGCACAAATCGTACAAATGTCTTCTGGCAGACATGTATTGTTAACTCCAGCGAACAGTGGCACAACTACGGTTGTCACGCAAAGTGGACAACGGCTAACAGTTGTTAAAAATATAAATCATCATGGCTTACAAACACAAAATTTAATTGGTAAACCATTTATGAAAGTTGCAAATTTTATACCGACGACGAACAGTTCCGGTTCTACGCTAGTAGCAATTCAACAGAATCCAATCCCGCAAAATATTGCAGTTGCTTTAGCGCATCAACTAAAGAGCTCATCGGCGTCAAATCAGAATCACTTGCCAGCAATAAAGCAAGAGGATGAATTACAAAAACGTTTGGAATCGGAATTTTTAATTGCTGAAAAAGAACAAAAAAGAAAAGAATTGCGAATGGCAAAATTACACTTTATGAGTAAATTAAATCATAGAAAATGTGAAGCTAGTCCAATCTATGGTTCAGATCTGAGAGACTCGATGAATCAAATGATGCATCCTGTCGAAACATTTGACTATACAACATGGTCAAGTCGTAGTTTTATTAATTGTTGGCAATCGATGATGAAGAGAGACAATTGGAGTTTATCAACTGCTATTAAAACAATTGAGGAACGTACACGAGAAATGTCGTCAATTTTTACAAATTTCGTATTTTTTGTACCTGCTGTTTCTGCACCTATGCCAAATTTACATATATCACACCCGCATCCATCTGTGTTAAATAGGGAAATTCAACGGGAGAAAATCATCCGAACTGAATTATCACCGAAATTAATATTGCTGCATCCAATAATATCAGCTATGAATACTTTGGTGAGTTTTTGAAAAGAGATTTTTTTTTATTACTATTTATTATATATTTGCCGCATTCAAAATCAGTTCCGTAAAACATCAATTTTTATTGAGAATTTTTGCAAGAATGCCAGATTAAATTGATGAAACCAGCGAAGTGCAAATTTTAATTGTTTGTATTTTTCCTAGAATTTCAACTACAACCACCCCTCAAATAATTTAATTTATTTTTTATTATGACGCTTTACTTATTTTTAAATATATATTAATTTTTAGTTTCCTGATCCAAGACTGATCCAATATGATTGTGGAAAACTTCAAACGCTTAACCGACTTTTACGAAAATTAAAAACAGAAGGGCATCGTGTACTAATCTTTACACAAATGACACGAATGTTGGATGTACTTGAAGCATTTCTTAATTATCATGGACACATATATCTTCGTTTGGATGGCACGACTAAAATCGAACAAAGGCAAATGCTTATGGAACGTTTTAATGGTGATAAAAGGGTTTTTGTATTCATATTATCGACACGTTCTGGAGGTGTTGGTGTAAATTTGACTGGTGCTGATACTGTGATATTTTATGATTCTGATTGGAATCCGACAATGGATGCTCAAGCTCAAGATCGTTGTCATCGTATTGGGCAAACGCGTGACGTTCATATTTATAGATTAGTGAGTGAAAAAACGGTAGAGGAAAATATTTTGAAAAAAGCAAATCAAAAACGCTTACTAGGTGATATGGCAATAGAAGGTGGTAATTTTACCTCCGCTTATTTCAAAAGTTCTACGATACAAGATTTGTTTAGTGTGGATGCTGTCGAAGAAAATGCCTCTGCTCGTTTAGCTGAAGTGCTTGATCGGGATAGAGATAGGAGAAATCGATTACAAGAGAATTTATCTGTCTCTGGTAGTGACGATAGAGCAAATATTGGAATATTTGAATCTGCGTTAGCTGCTGCGGAAGATGAACAAGATGTACAAGCGACAAGAACTGCTAAAGCTGAAGCAGCTGCAGATTTAGATGAATTTGATGAAAACATTCCTCTTGAAGATACTGAAAATAGTACAAAGCCACCACCTGAATTAAGTAAAGCTGAACAAGAAGTTGAAAATCTAATAAAACAGGTAAACGCTTATGAAATTTTTATTTTTATTTGCATTATTTATTTTCTAATTCTGACTGAATATTTCCATTCTTTGAGTTTGTTGATAAAATGCTAGAGAAATATATTGTGAGGATCAGACAGAGTATAGTTGATTTAAAAATTATAATCTATCACTAATCTTCATACAAATACACATAGAAAAATATTTATTATATTATTGTTGTTGTTCATCTTATCAAATTACTAATCGATTGTTTGTGTTTGTTTTGTCTACAGTTAAGTCCTATTGAACGGTATGCAATGCGTTTTGTTGAAGCAACAGGTGGATCTTGGACGGCAGAACAATTGAAAGCAGCCGAAGCGGAAATAGAGAAAAGAAAACGTGCATGGGAGGTAAATCGCTTGACATTACAAAAGGAGGAAGAGGAGGCTAAACTTGTTGAGGAAGAAGAAAATGACATGCTTACATTTTCGCGGGAAGACGCTAAAAATCAGGTTAATGATAGTTCTAAGAAACCAATTAATCGCAGGTTAGCTATAGTTAGAGGTTCACAAAATATTAAAAAGTCTTCAGATTTAGGAAAGCGTAAATTAAATAGTATACCACCACAAACAAATAATAAAATCAAGCGCCGTCGTATAATAGTTAATAATAAAATAATGCGGTCTAGTAGGAGTTCATTTAAGAATGATAGTAAATTAGTTGTAACGAATAAACGTCGTAGAATGAATATCGTTGATAAGATTAAGAAAATAAATATAATCGCGCGTAATGCTAATAATAGTAAAGTCGTCGACGATTCGGAGAATTCATCGGAAGTGACTGGTAGCAGTGAAATCGATAGTATAATAACTGAGGCTCAAAAGTCTGAGGATTTTGATAGTGAATGCAGTTTAGATGTGATGGTTGACTCGAATGATGCTCATGCTGATTCCGATTCAAATCATACAAATAATGATGATGAGTCAACAAAATCATTGCATGAAGACACGGGAACGGAAACGAGTAGTCTCACATCGCATAGTGCAAAGGATGATAAAGATTTAACTACAACAAATAGTAAAGAGAAGGAAAAATTATTAAAAACGGCGGTAACGTCGGCAGCAGCAACAACACTAGTAGAAAATCATATAGATGTGAATAGTCCGCGAACACGTTCGCGTGGAGCTGTGAAAATAAATTTATGGACATTAGATGTAAGCCCAATATTACCCGGACTTAAGCCAGTGAAAACTCATCCACCTAATAATATAAGTAAAAATAGTAAAACAAGTATTAATACGTCACAAAATGTAGATAATGAAATAAATGAAAATCATAATGATATAGATAATTCACTAGATAATAATTGCGACTCTCAAGATGATAATAATAATGCTGATGAGGATGACATTGATAATAGTATAACAGATACATCGTCTGTTAATTTATCAAAAACATTATTAAGTAGTAGTGATATTGAGAAAGAGGATAAGGAGTCGGATAGTAAAAATTTTAAAACGCCAAAAATTCTTGATGGTTTTCAAACAAATAATTTAGAGAATGATACAAAAATAAAATTACGGAATCGTAAGAATTTACGGAATTGTAAACAACAGCAACCACAAGTTGTAATAAAAAACCATACGCTAGATTCTTGGATATCAAAGACTCCAATAGTACCATTACCGCCCTCAATGAATCCATCTGTTTCAATAGAAAATCTTAAATTAAATAGTTTGCGATCGTCAAATGTAATAAATAATAATAATAATAATAATCCAGGTAGTGGTTCATCAACGGCGGCGGTAGTATCCTCTGCATCTGGAAGTAATACTACCACCAGTAGTAGTAATAGTAATAATAATAAAACAAATAAACCAGATTATGTAATGAGAACAACGCGGCGTAGTATATCAGCCCTAAAGGGTAATCTTAATCAAACAATTGAAACAACAGATACAACGTGATAATAATAATATGATGATGATGAGATATAAATAATAATAAGAATAATGATATGCAAAAAAAAGTTAATAAAATGTAATTTTTTTTTTGTTAAAAGCTTTAAATTTAATTATTATTTTATATATATATTTTTAATTTAATTTATTTCATTATGAAAGAAGTGGAAGAAGAATAAAGTCGTCTTCTTTGTTGATTCTCGAATTTATTATTTAATACCAGACATACACACATATTTATGTAAACACATTTTCTATACTTCTACATTAATTTACATGACGGACTTCGCGTCTCTATATTTACTCGTTTTAATGTACAGATAATTGTTAAATGATTATAATTTGGATAAGGAAGCGATAACGAATATGATACGATGCGATTCAATTTATATTCTTATTGTTGCTGTTATTATTATTATTATTATTATTATTATTATTATTATTATTATTGTTGTTATTTCATGCATTAACAACTGATTTATGAATGTTGTATTTTAGCGTATGTGTTTTTAAAAATTATATAGAATGAAAACAAAATCAATCATCACTATTTTTAAATAAATTTAATTTAATTATGAAATATATATATAATAAAAGTTATAAAACTCTATCTAAGGATCAAATTTTACTCATTCATCTCTGCTATGCTCTGTTCTGTAACACTGATTATAAATTATATCGTTGGATTTCGTTTATATATTTACGCGCTTTATCTTTGAAATTATTATTATTATTATTTTTTTTTTTTCTAATTAATAATAATAAACTTTTAATTTATTTTTGTATTGAAAAAGAAAGAAAAATGTAAATAGTTAAAAAAAAACTTTTATTTTAAGTATAAAAAAAGGGAAAAAATAATAAAAAATAAAAAATCTACTATTAGTGTGTTGTGTAATTAATTTAAAAATTTAATTTTAAAATTAAAAAAAAGGAGAAACAAATATTAATAATAATAATAATAATAATAATTGAAAATAATAATAAATAATTAAGTTAAGATGATTTTAGGTTATGTATTTATATAATAATAATAATAATTATAATAATCATAATATTAATATTAATAATTGATATCAATTAGTTTAATTTATTAATTAATTATGTGTCGACATATATATATATATATATATTTTATTTTTTTTTTCATATTTAATTAATTAATTATTATACCGATTATTTACTATAACTAACTACACGATCGATTGAAATATTTTGCCAATTAATTTTTAAAGCGCTTTTTTTATACTTGTTTAATTCTCTTACTTATTTTAATTAAGGTAATCATTGTATTTTTTTAATGCACAATTTTCATTAAAAAAAGGTTGAGATTTATCCGTTGGAATAATTGAAAAATTATTTCGCGTTTGGGTTTTATCATTGTTTTTATATGTGTGACCCATGCGCGCCCGCGTGCCACCCTTTAAGTTATATTTTTTTTTACTTGCACAGTTTATGATTTTTTGTTTGTTTGTATTACTGACGACTTTGCACTGTGTATGCAGGATTGCTAAGAAAACTAATTTTAATTGGTTGACAATTTGGCCAATCACGATACGTAAAACGTAAATATGCAACATTGTATGGTTTAATTGGACCGATTATTATTATACACAGGTTAAATTATTGTTTATTAACCTAACCATACAACAGAAAACAGTAATACATACTAATGAGATACTATAAATTGTCAAAGGGTGGTTGAATAAAATTCGTAAATTCTATTTGTGTGGTTATAATTTCCACTAAAGAAAATTGTTGGTAGAATAAATTATTGGCAAAATTAAATTTTCTTAACTTTCTTTCTTTTATTTTTTTTTAACAAGTTATTAAATTATTTAAATAAAAAATTGTAAATGTGTTTTTTGAAGCAAACAAAATTAATTTAAAATGGGAAAACAAATTAAAAAACTGTTTTTAAAAATTTAAATTATTGAATAATGAATAAGAAAAAAAAAACAAAGAAAATGAAATAGAAAAAAAAATTGTTTGTGTGTGTGAGACTACATGATATGCTAAAAGAAAATATTTAATTAATTAATTAATTTGGAAAAGTAAAAAAAAAAAAAAGTTTATAAAAACAAAAGAGAAAAACAAAAAAAAAAAAAAACTAAAAAATTATATAAAAAAAAACTGTGACATTAGAATTAATTATAATATATATATATATATAAATTTAGATATAAAAGAACTAATTTTAGGTGATATAACATACATACATACTAAAAAATAATTAATAATTAATAATTAATTTGAAATGAAAAAAAAAAAAAATGAAAATTAATTTCCTTGCTAAAAAACAAAAAAAAAAGATTAAAAATTAAAAATAAAAATAATAAAATAATAAAAATAAAATCGAAGAGTGTTGTGTTGTTTTTATTTATATGCGTCGCTGTTTTTGGAATCGGCGGAATTGGCTTGTTTTGGTGTCACATTAAAAAAAAAAAAAAACTTAAAATGAAGAAAAAAATATATAAAGAAAACTTGCTCTGTGTTTTTTGCTTATATCGGATAATAAGTAAATTAAATTACAAAAAAAAAAAAAATCATAAGATTAATGTTTGGCAATGGCACAGGCTGGATTTAATAATTATAAATAATAATTTGAAAGCAAAATAGTAAAGAAAAATCAATTTAAAAAATAATTATCTATTAATTAAACTCTGAACCCTAGTGTGTGGCAGCAATGCTTATTATTCTGTTTTTTTTTTTTAATTTAATTTAATTTGATTTTAATTTTAATTCAATTTTAATTTATATAAAAAAATTAATGAAAAATCTTTGAAAAAAAAATCATAATTTTTATCATGAAACTATAAACAAGTGTGGGCACCAACCAAAACACAGCCTTGCCATTCCAAACTCTGCTACGGATATAATCAAACAACACAGCGGCAAGGTGGCACCATTTTTATAAGAATAGCATATATTTTGTGTTAAACGCGCGCGTTTGTTTTTCTATTTTACTCTACCACCTCTTTTACCTTTTTCTGTTTTTTTTTTTGTTAAATTTATTTAATTTTATTTAATTTTTAATTAACTGTATGAATTGTTAACAAAACACACAAATGCTATTCTTGTAAACATGTGGGAAAAATAAGCTAATTTATATTCACATTGTAATTCTTACGTTATTTTTTCTCTTTCCGTTGTCTTTTTTTTTCTGTATGTAGATTTGGATATCGGAAAACACTATGGAGAATATGCCGGTAAGGAATTTTATTTTGTTTGCTTTTTATTTTCTTTAATTAATTTATTTAAAATTTTTTTTAATATAATTTAATAGATGTGGTGTCCTCCAACGCCTCCCCAAGATGACAATGATATTTATATTGATTATTCTATCAGTTTTCTCTATGAGACACGTGATATTATTCCTGAATCCCAATTACCTCCGGTTTATATTAAAAAAGATTATAAACGTAGTCGTTCTGAAGCCGGTTTTTATCCAGATGGTGCACGTCGCCCTTTGAAAATTCGTAAAGAAGATAATTATTATCCGCCACGTTCATTATTTGATCGACCGTCACCAACATTGGCTAAATTACGTCGTGATCTTAAATTACAAAGGTACCGTGGTATCTTTAAGCCGGCAATACAAATTCCAAGTGCAAAACAACTTATACCAGCGAAACCATTAGTTGAACCTGAGGGTATGGCTGAATGGTTTATCTATGAAGATATGGCAATTTTAAGTGTGGTCCAAAATTTACAAGCTTTACCACTTAATTTAATGTTGTTATCGCCTGGCCACACTCCCAATTGGGATTTAGTTGCTGATATTGTTAATCAAACATCACGTACGTACCGTTCACCTAAACAATGTCGGTATCGTTATGAGGCGGTTATTGTACCTCGTGAAGAGGGTAAACTTTTAGAGAGTCCCAAAAAACAGAAAAAGAGCAAAAATCCACTTAAAAATGTATCGCCATTAAAGGGTGTGCGAGCTATGCGTACATCACAATTGTACGTAAGCGATTCCAATAATTCTTTTTCAAAACTAATGAAATTGAAATTTGAAAATGTACGCGCCTCGAGCGCTAAAAGGGCACCGCACGCAAAACAAGTGTTGGTTAATCCATTGATGAAAAATCCAAAACATGCCGCCGCTTTATCTGAATTAGGTATAACTAGTTATGACAATCCTCCAAATCCTGCTGATATAGCGGGACGTCGTATTGAAAGGATGAAAGAGAAACAAAAGATTTCCGCTTCAACGCCGACAACCACATTGCCGTCAATGACTGTGCCTAATGATTTACCCGGACCGCCACCACAATTATTACAGCCACAACCTCAGCAGCAACAACAATCACAACATCAACAACAAACACAAGTCCATACAGTTACACAACCACAAATTCAACAACAAACACAACAGCAACAAATACAACAAAATATAGTTAGATTATCATCTCCTCAACAGCCCCAAACATGCTCTATAGTAATGCAACCAAATAATCAAACTGTAAGCGTTAACGTTGTTAATTCTGGTGGCAATGTAACTTCGGTTGCAGGTTTGGTACAATCTGGTCAAGTTCAAACGCGCACAGTCCCCGTTGTCAGTTTAACTCCGCAACAACAACAAGCTGCCACACAGCTTGTCAAAGCAATTGCAGCATCTTCTGCTGCCGGTACATTACAACAAATAACACTAACACAGTCTCAAAGTCAATTAATGCAACAGCACCAACAACAACAAGGAAACATGGGTGGTTCACCTACAGTATCTGTAGTTTTAACAACACCAGTTTCCACCCTGTCGTCTATGCCACATTCAGGGCACTTGGTATCCATTCAACAACAACCCACGGTTGTTAGTAGCAGTAGTGGCAGCGGTGTTACTCAGGTAACCCACGCAACATCACCTTTAGTACAAGCAATTACAACACAATCTGTTCCACAGGTTGTTTCAGTTTCACAAATAGCAACAGTAGGAACAGTAATAACTACGTCATCGTTACCACCGAATGCTACGGTGACTACATTATCGGGTGGACTAAGAGGTCAACGAATTTTGGCCACGCCAGGCACAATGCAAGAAGTGGTTTTAAGATCTGGCTCACAAAGCCCAACCGTTGTGTCAGTAAGTGGACTAGGACAAACTATGACACAGGCTCAATTGCAAGCGCAGCTACGTTTACAGATGAGCAGCGGACAACAGGTATCCGGGGTCGTTGCCAAAGGAATTCCGGTTGGAACTGTGACTTCCACTAGTAAATCATCGCCGATACAATTTTACCGGCAACAAGCAGGTCGTCAGCAATTGAAATTATTGCATGCCTCACCTGGACAAAACACCGGAACAGTAGTACAAACATCTGGTGGACAAGCAACTTTGTTGGGACCTTCAGGTACTATAATTCAAGGTGGAATAGTTCAGGCTGGTCAAACAGTTCAAGTACAACAAGGTGGACAAAAGCTTTCTGTAGCTACAGTATCAGGAACCGGTGGTGGTCCTGGTCAAGGTGTACTCACAAATGTCGGCAGTGTACAAGCACGAACACAATTCATAAAACAAGTAAATTCGAAGCAGACAATAACCCGTCAAGTCAGCGATTCAGATGTGCAAACGTTTATGGTTAAGAGACAACTAATTAACCAGCAACAGCAACAACAACACAAGCAACTAGTTCCACAAACACAAATATTTGCACCCACGAACGTTCAAGTTCAGCAAGCTGGTTCATCTGGTCAACAGATTGCGACCCTTGTTAAAACATCTAGTGGCGGAGTACAAACCGGAACTGTTGGAATGACATTATCACAAGTAAAAGGTGGTCAAATTAAGGCAACATTAGCTAATCAAAACCAGGTTAGACAATTACAACTGCAACAACAGATAGCAATAGCACAACAGCGTAAAGGTGGTAAATTGACGCAAATAACGCAGGTGGGAGGTAAAACGGCCATTCCTGCGCAGCTCATTATGCAAAATTCGAAAAATTTACCACCTGGTACGGTGACCGTACAACAAATACAACAGGTCATTCGACATGCTCAGCCTGGAACAATTTCTACGACAGGTCAAATTGTTCTAGGTAAACCAGGAGTTGGTCGGGTTATTCCAGTATCTGTCTCACAGCCAAATGCCAGACAAACAATTCAGGTAAATTAAATTTTTATAAACTGTGAAGTAAGTAAGACGGTGAAGTAAATTTTTTTTGTTGTTGCATTGTTTTCAGGTTGTAACAGCAACATCCGCAGCGCAAGCCTTGGCCGCAGGTAATTTGCGCGCGGCTCATGTGACTGGTCAAGGTATTGCTGGCACACTTCAAGGAACGATAAAAGTTGCAGCTGGTTCAACAGTGCAACAACAGCAAGCACTCATAAATGCATTACAAAATCAAAGACAGAATAATAGTCCAGTAAGGTTACAGACGACAAGTAGCGGAAATATAGTTGCTGTCGCCGTCCAAGCAGCTCCCCAACAAACTGTTTCGACATCATCGTCTGGCAATACAATTGTGAACAATGCTGTGGTTACAACGAATTTATTAGAACAGCAGGTTCAGCAACAGCAACAACAACAACAGCAAACGAATATTGTTGTTCAGCAGCAACAGCAACACCAAGTTAATCAAATGCAAACGCAGGTTATGCAACAGCAGCATCAACAACAACAACAGCAACAGCCGCCGGTTAGTATTGTTAAAAAACGATTGAATCCAGTTATTCGATACAATAATAACAACAATTGAGTTAGTCGCACATTTTTACTAATTGGCCAAACAGAACAAAAACTAAAAAAAAAACAAAAATAAAAAAAAACGAGATGAGAGAGGAGACTAAAAAAATAATTTGGAAAAACTTGACGTGAAAAATTTTAATTTTTTTTTTAATTTTCATTTTTCTTCACAAACAAAACCACCACCAACCACCCCCTTTTTTTATCATTTTATAATTTCTTTTTTTTATTCTTTTTTACTTTTTTTTTTTTTTTCTTTGATTGTGTTTCAGCAGCAATCAATAGTAGATGGTGAGATATAAAGCCCTAAAAATAAATGTAATAAAAATAAATAGAAAATAAAAAAGTCCACAAAATAATTTATAAAAAAAAAAAATAAACGAGAATAAAAACAAAAACAAAACAAAAACAAAAAAATAAAATCTGTTTTTTCCTACTAATGCTTTTATTAACCAACCACCACCACCCCAAAACCAACAAACAAACCAACCCAACACCACCCACCCGGCATAATCACTACATGCTATACAAAAATTGTTGTCGTTTGGTTTTTTTATTTTTGAACTTTTATTTTCAATGTGTGTGTAAAGAAACTTTTAATTAAATAGAATTACGGAAAAGGAAATGAATGAACATGAAAAGAAACTCTTGTATCCCTCCTCCCCTCTTTATATGTGTAAATAATACAAATATCGATTAATTAAGTTTAATTAATTAATTCAATAATTAGCATTTGTTGTGTGCATGAGGGCGTTTTTTTGTGTGGCTGTGTGCAGGAGAAGAATGAGTGAGTGTCGTGTAAAATTAATTTAATAATTTTTAAGAGTGATTGAGTTGTAATAACTAGCTGTGATTGTTGATTGGCTTATTGATTGTTAAATGATAAATTTGATTGGATGAATGAAAGAATGAATTGATTGGTTGGCTGTGTGTGTGTTTGGCGTTGTTTTTTTTTTTTTTTAAAGTTTGTTTAAGAGTCGGAAAATTTCCTACTCCTCCCCCCTCCTGGATTATTAATTTTTTTAATTAACAATTTTGGTTTTTTTTTATGCAGTGGCTAATTAATATTTAATTAACTGTTTTTTTTTGTTGTTGTTTGTTTAGATGGCCAACACCACAATTATTAATTAATTAATTTATTATTTTATTCATTTATGTATTTGAAAATATATTTTTTTTGTGTTGTGTTGTTCATTGTATTCAGTAATTAATTAAAACCCCCCTCTAATTACTAATTAATTAATTATTATTATTATGCTAATTATATTAAAGGTATATAAATAAAGGTATATAACAAGTAAAATTAAAATTAAATTAAAAAATATAAGAGAAAGAAATTTAAATATGTAATAAATAAATAAATATAAAAAATATAATAAATAAAAGTTTAAAATTTTTAATAAATAAGATCATGGCTCTGTAGTATTATTAGAATTAATTAATTAATTTTTATTTGTTATTTTTATGATTTTGTGTTTGATTTATTATTATCCATCTAAATTTTATTATTATCATTATTATTATTTCACATTAATTATAAATTTCTTATCTTAATTATAATAATTAAATTAAATAAACACTTTAAATGTAATTGTAAAATAAAAATAAAAAATGTGTAAACGCTGAAAGAAAGAAGAAAAAAAAATTTTTCGTTTTATTTGTTATTGGGGTTGTGGTCTTTGCTTTGGTCTATTTTATTTTTAATTTGTGACAAAATGTTATTTGTGTGACATTTTTGATGGGTGGTAAACCAAGAGAAGTAATACTGAATTTGTTTTGTTTGTATTATGGATTAGGGTAGGAAAATACAATTTATGAGAATTTCAGGTTCCAAAGAGAAGAAATTAATCGGTTTATGGTTTCGGTATTAAAAAAACTGAGTAGAGTTATGTTGGTCTGTGAAATGATCTTTGGAATTCAAGCACTGATTGGTGTAAAGAGACATAGCTAGAGGCTTTTCAAGCGAAACTTTCTGTTTCTAGTACATGATAAAAAAGAGAAATTTTTAAGAGTCTTCCAGAAATAAAGTCTTACCAGGATTTTTGTTGTCTGTCACTAGACCGATGGTTATGGATCATATACCTCTAATAAAGAAACTTAGATGAATGTTTTTAAAGAAAGCAATTAAATTTTGTTGATTAACCTGGCAAAAAAATCACATGACAAACATCTTGATTTATGTAAACAATCAACGAAACAACTTTAATGAATCGTACCGTACGTTCCGTATCCATGGAAATAATTTTTTAATAAACAAAAATTATTTGTAGCCATATAAAAAAGTGACAAAGTGATTTTTCTGTATTTTTTGTTTGTTTGTTTTATTAATTAATTAATTATCGTGAGCAATGTCATTGTTTAAATTATTACCGTGGTGGTCAACGCAGTGTCCTGACACGGAGAATAGTTACGATTCCTGTAATTTGCATTGTTGCCGATTGGGATTAGAGGATGGTGAAAAAGATGCGATAATTGTTGGTTCGCACAGTGGTTATTTAAGTGTTTTTCTACCCTCACCAAATGAACCAGAATCAGCGACAGCAACAGAGAAACTACCGAATAATAATAATTTTAAAGCGATTGATGTTATTCTGGAGACAAAATTACAAAGCCCCATAATTGGGATATTATCAGGGAAATTTTCAACGTAGATAATTTTTTTTTTTATTTTGAATTTAATTTCTGAGTATACATTACGGCGAATTTATTTTTTAGCACATCAAAGAATGAAACAAAAACCCATATTGCGATTTTGCACCCGTTGAAATTATCCATTTATACGATAACAACAACCGATGGTGTTGCCGAGCATGGTATTGGGCTTTTTGTAATATAAAACTTCAGCTAATTTATCGGTTTAATTTTTTTTAGGCAACCAATCAAAGTTGCAATTGATATTCGAGCATAATTTCAAGAAATTCACCTATAGCGTGGTAAAAGGTAACTTTGGTGGTGTTAAGGATCGAGAATTTTTATGCGTTATGCACATGGATGGAACGTTGAAGTTCTTCGAACAGGACGGTATAACGTTTGAGTGTCAACTACCTGGTTGCGATCGGACGATACCGTATCCAATTGTTTACGTTAACCGGATTGATAGTTTTGTTATAATGGCACCCAGTTGGGATGTTGAATGTTTCCGTTATCAGGATCTATCACAATCAGCATTAACGAATGACGATTCAACGTTAAATAATATAAATAAATTTACACCGATTTGGTCATTTTGTACTGGAGAGGGTGCCCTAGACATGACAACGCATCAAGTGTCAAAGTAAATTTGATTTTAATTTTCCCTTTAACCAAATTTAATAATTTTTATGTTTCCCAAGCAACGAATCGATTATTTTTATATTAGGCGAGATGAATTTGTACTGCTTATCGGACAATGGGGTGCTTCGATACATAAAGCGTCTTGACTATCAGCCGATTTGTTTTTTTACCTTTGTTATAGGCTGGTATTGGGGTGAGCTTTCCGTTTAAATTAAATTTTTTACCAGAATAAAATTTTATTTAATCGAAAAGAACCGAATCCACGGATAATGATCTGTGTTGCATCTGAGAGTGGATCATTTCTGGTTTATAATTATGATAAACTGGTTTGGGCGGCTGAACTACCGGAAATACCAGTTGCTATACAGCGGGCAAATATTAAGCAACTGCCAGGTGCTATTATTGTGTTGGGTGAACATGGGAATATGTACGTTGGTTACCTGGGATCCGAGCCGTCCGTGTTTAAAGTACCACAGCTTAACTTACAAGAACTAAATTACGAAAAAGTACAAAAGGAACTCGAGGAGCTGGAGAAAGATATTAAAGTAGCCGGCGATTATACAGGTGGTTTTTGTGCGT
Organism: Ptychoptera albimana; assembly: GCA_961205885.1. Taxonomy (NCBI): domain Eukaryota; kingdom Metazoa; phylum Arthropoda; class Insecta; order Diptera; family Ptychopteridae; genus Ptychoptera; species Ptychoptera albimana. The sequence continues at coordinate 25,827,735 of OY540804.1, forward strand.
CTTATATGTGTTCTCGTTTTATTCTTTTTAAAACTTTTTAATTCAAAGACATGAATCTGATAAATTCAGCAACGGAACGTGACCTGCATGTACAATTTACTGTCAGTCAAGAGCTGGTGAAAAATACTTTTGTGACAAATTATCCAAGTACAATACCGGCAGATGCCATTAAAATGTGTAAATTAAAAATCGAGATAAAGCCAAAAACGTATTTGGAGCAAGTGCAACTCTTTATACAGGTTTTTGAACCGTTAACTGTTGTCGAACCGATTAATTTTCTGATTAATTTAACAACAAACACAACGGAATTACACGAAACGTATGTCTACGTGAATAATGTGGATAATTTGTCCACCATCGATACGACTAGTTTAGAAGTGAAATTAATCGTTACGTTTATCAATAAACAGAGTATGCCACGTGTTATCGAGCGTAAATCAATGCTACCGATAAAGTTACTGATGAAACAAGTACAACCGGTCAAAGACGCTTTGTATAAAGTTATTTTGACCGTTGATAATAGCGGTAGCAACGTTAAACTACAAGATTTATCAACAATATTTCCGGAATTCTCAATCAATGGCCATGCATTCGGTTTAAAATCGATTTATAATGAGAAATTGGTGACAATTATAACCGCAAAGAATACTAATCGTTATCGGTAAATATTTTAAATACTGTGCTGTTGTAAATTCTTTTTTTTAAATTATTTTTTTTTAGATTACAATCCGATGAGTTGTGCCCCATTTCGTCGGTTTTAACGGAACTCCTGCATCGTTTAAATAATTTATTAAATAAAAAATTGAATAACGATTACAAAATACAGATAACCGCACAGTTACCGATTGAGAAAATCATTGAATTTGTTGATGAGCATTATGAGAGCAGAGAAACGGTTATAGTGGTTCAGGTATGCCATCTGTATGCCATCTGTTGGGCAATCCAGATGTATATAAATTTTTTTTCTTTGATTTCAGAAAAAACTAGAAGCAACCTGTGAACAGATGCGTTTAATCGAACGACGTTTAATTGTAAAAATTCAAGATCGTAGTCCGGGCGCCCTGAATGGTATTAAATTATTACTGAACAACACAAATCAAGATATAATAACGATGGTAAATGAATTAAAAGCAAAACGTGTTAATGTGCAACGGGCACAAATAAATTTATCTTCGATAATAAATTTATTGAAAATCATAATCGAACACAGTGATCTGGGTAAAAAGGTGATAAATGATTTTATCGCGATATTTGTGTGTCCTGTCTGTGATTTTAGTGACCAGTGTTGGGAGGAATTAATTGCACCGACCCTTGACATGTTAACACATATTGGGCAATTAGGTAAAAATAAAAATTCCTCCTTTGATGAGCATCCATCATTCGCAATCACCGAATTAGACATAAATCGTTTTAAGCGACATTTTATTTATCTGTATGAACGAATATTTAACAATGCAAAACATTTAGATGGGAATCATAATGATTTAGATGAGACTGATGATATTATTACAGAGGAAAATGAGTGGCTTAATGATTTAACCACAAATATACCAACAGCTGAGGTTTTAACAAAAATCTAAATGACTCAGTATTATCCAGATGTACACTGTAACCTGTTTATTGCGTACATAATTGAGTCACATTTTTTTTTCTTTTTTTTGTTGTTCTTTAATGTTTAAATTCACATCATAAATAATATTCACGAAAAAAAAAAAAATAAATAAATAAAATGAAAAACGTGTAGAAAACATGCAAAAAGATTTTTTTTTTTTTTATTTCTAACAATAACAGATGATGATGATAATTATTTGGAAATTTTGATGACTGGCTCTCAAGTGTCCTCTAGTTAAGTAAAGTAAAGTAAAAACAAAATTACACATAAAGGCAAAAATAATAAACTAGAACAACCGCAGACATGCTAGTGACTAGACAGACTATAGCAAAACATAAATAATAAATTGTGTGTTGTGTCATCAGTCTAATAATTTAACAACAAAAGAGAATGGAGAATGTTTTTTAATCATAATTATGATACTAATAAATTATCAACAATTATCTATATACTATATTATTTTCTATATAAACTGTTTATTTATATTTTCTAATTTATTTGATTTCTCGTTTATCGATTATTAACCTGAAATAATGATGGAAACGCATCGATAGGTTTGTTACTTTACTAAAAAAAAAACCTAGCAATTGCTTATTAGTTTTTCTTGTCTTTTGTATGTCAGTTGGTTTTTAATCATTTCTAATCAATAAAACGTATTTAAATAGTTTTTTTTTTTTTTGGATCGCTATTATTATGGTTAAAGTGTTTGATGGAAATATAGTGATAAAACATACAGTTTTTATTTAACGTAGAAAGCTTTTATTCTTTAGATGAATCGGGAAAATTTTATTGTTTTGACACCCAATTCGCTGATGGTAGGAAATAAATTATTAATACGATACTACAAAAAACACTTTTTTTTTCCTTTTAAAGAGGTAAGCAAGTGTTTTTCCAATGCTTATAAACTTAATCGACGGTTTATTAAATGTGTATCCTGTATTGTGTTGCAAAAGTAAATTTACAAAATTAAAAATGATTCACATTAAACGAAGCAACACTTTAATCATTTAATTATTATTATCGAAAGACAACGACGAAGACTAAACTATAATCGTTTTACATTTTATGTTTAATATCTTTCTTGTTGCATATTTATTTTTTTATATACATAAATGTGTTTTTACCACATAAAAAAGTAAAAAAAAATAAAAAATCTACATTTTAACAACATTAAAGCTAGGAAAAAAGATAAACCAAGTCTTATGTGTAGAGATGAAGATGTGACGAGTTTAAAAAACGGTCTGTTGCTTATTTTTCCTTTTTTTTTTTTTTTTTTTTTTACTTCTTTTTTCTTTTTATTATTTTGTTTGTGTGACAACAGCGATGACAACGTTCAAACCATTTATTGCTGTTGGTCACATAATGTCCGTTTTGTTTTTATTATTCAAGCAAAAAAGAACAAAATAAATAAAAATATTCATGCAACATATAATTATGATAATAAGGCAACAAAAAAAAAAAAAAAAAAATTATTATGATTATCATTGCAGGAAAAAAAAATTATTATTTTTTTTTTTTTATTTCTCATCATATTGTGCTAGAAAGAATTCGACTTATATTTATATTTTTATTTTTTTTTTACTATAAAACACAAAATTTATTATTCTTTCCAACCGTTAAACGTGTTGACTTGTTGATTAAGTTTTCTGTCGTTTAAATAATTATAAACACAGAGATAAAAGAAAAAAGAAAAAAAAAAAACTCTGAAGAGAAATTTATGATGAATTATTATTTGCCTGGTTAAAAATGTTTATTAGGTTTGTACTTGTACCTGCAGAAATTATTACAACACCAAGGTGTTTTTTTTTTTTTTTTTTTTTTTTTTATTGATTATGATTCTCTTGGTAAAGTAAAATATCAAAAATCGTTGGTTGTTGGTTGGAACGTCTCGTGTTGTTAAGATGAGGTGAACTGTGAAGGTGAAATTATTATCAAAGATAGAGAGTGAGAGCAAGAGATTATAAATTTTGTTGTTTATTGTGACCAGAAGCATTTTTACTGATTTAATTTCTACTTAAACGTTACATGATGTTTTGAAGATTTATTGTCTGGTGTAGATTTGATGGAATTTTTTTTTTTTTGATTAAATTCAGCGAAATATGTTATAAAAATGATTTGATTCACGTTCTAATGATAAAAGTGACTTAAAATCAGTGATTTTTAGGTAATTTCTACGTTCTAATGACTAAACACTTTTAAAAGCAGAGATATTTCAGTAATTTTCAATCAAAATTACAATTTAATTCACATTCTAATGACAAAAGTGACAAAATCAGAAACCATCCAAACAATACAAACAACACCCTGTTGTCACTTATTATTAGTTCGAAATATTCCGTCAATTATGCTTTATTTAGTTGAATAAAAAAAAAAAAAAAAGCCACAATCCGGTTCATCAAACCAACCTTTTTTAACACACGAAAAACATTCTACCAAACATAGATCGATCATATAAACAAGGAAATTTCATTAAAACAACAAGAAATCATTTCATTCATTTAATAAAAATCATAAATCAATCAGAAATTTGTAAAGACATAAAAATGTTGTAGAAACATTAATAAAAATTAATTAAATCAAAAAAAAAAATAAAAAAAAAAAAAAAAAAAAAATTCTTTTTTCTTCTTCTTCTTCCATCAATTTGTTCTTAATTAATTCGTATGAAAAAATAAATAATATTTCTTTTTCTTGTTTTAATGTAATTAGAATAATATTTAAGCAATACAAGAATATATAATTATAATTAAATTAATAAAATTAGAATTAATTAAGAAATAAATTAATAAATGCATTTGTTTGTTTTTTTTTTTAATTAATTTAAATTAAATTAAATAAAACTTGATGCGAATTATTGAGTTTTTTTTTTTTTTTGCTTTGATTTTCTTAATGATTTATTTATAGTTTTCAGTAATAATAATAAATATATTTTTTCTTTTATGCGTAATTATATTTATTTATAATTAATAGATCATAAAAAATGTTTTTTTTTTGTTTTTTGTTTTTAATAAACTAATTAATTCTGTAAATATAAATAAATGGGGATTTTGGAGTGAGTGATTTTTTTGAGTGTTTTTTTTTGTTGTTGTTAATGCAATTTGTTAGATTTTTTGGATGATTCGTCCCTAATTTTTAATCTTTATTGAATCGATTAATTGAATATTACTCTAGAGAGCTGTGTTCGTGTTTTAAGATGTTTAAAACTACTTGCGCAAGTATCAAGTAGATACGCTAAGCAAACAAAGTTTAATTTCTACGATTTCTACAACACATAACCAAATGAAAACACTTTCGTATCAATAATTATTATCACGTTTGTAATCTAGTTAAGCTTTTTTTATTTTTTTTGTAATTGTTATTTTGCTTTTGCATTAATTTAAAGAATAAATCACCTTTTGACATACCCTCAAAGCAATTAATGGAAAGTTTTTTTTTTTTTTCATTAATTCTGTTTATGCATTTATTTTGCTGTTTAGGAGTTAAGTCATGTAAGAAATAAATAAAAAAACAATTTCAAAGGACACGCAATTGAATGTTGTCAAAATCATAAAACATTAACTGTGCAAAGCTGTCATAATTTTTATTAAAAACTAAAAACATCAAAAAGCTGTCTCTCTTCTAAAAATAAAATAAAAAAAAAAAAAATACTCACTTGTGTGACAACCTTCTCATTAATTATTCATCACTCATTATGGTACATTTATTGTTTTTAATTAATTTATTTACATTGTTTGAATGAATAGAAATGAAAAATGGACGACTGTACGATGCAGTGATGAAAGCCGTTTTGTAGCTAGTATTTGGCTAGCTTAATTCGTGTTTACTGTGTGGAAACTAAAGTCATACATTTCTTGTTAAATAACTTTGGTATGCAGATTATCTGAGAGATTTTCAGGTCGAGAAGTAACTTTGTAAGAACAAAACTACAGCGCGGTGTTTAAATGCAGCAAAAGCTTAACAAAACTATACTTTAGCCACCATTGGTCATATTTTGTTATCCAAACAAAAAGCTCAACTGTTTAAGTGATATTTCCAAAATTATCAAATCTTATTATCCAATCAAGTCACTACAATATTAACGTCAGTTTTCTGTGGCTTGTTGGTGTAGCTAAATTGTCTAAAATCACGGACCAAAAAAAGCTTTCAATGCAAAAACCATTACTTCGCTGATTAAGGATTTAATAACGAAGAACACGTACCATAAGAATGAATAATAACCACAAATAACACATGGAAAGCCCAAGTAAGACACAAAAACACGCAAAAATCTTTCTCTTTTGCGATAAAATTTTTCTATCATTTGTGGTGAATTTGTGCGATTGTGGTGAATGTAACCAAAAATCATTTCGATAGTTTTTTATTGGGTTTTTACTAGTTCGCTGTATTGTTTCTCCTGCTTTCATTTCGATTTCGTTTTTAATTTAATTAATTTATGACGCCATTAAACGATTCTTTTTTTAATTTTAAATCAAAGCAAAAAAAAAAAAAATAATAAATAAATAACAACAACGGAAAATTATTTAGATTATCTGGTCGGATGTGTTATCATGTTGTGTTAACCGCGATACAAAACATTATTAGTTAATTAAATATGTTTTTACGTTTAAGGAATTTTATTAAATTTTTTATTTATTTATTTTTTTGATAAATTGAATTTAATATTTAATTATCTTGTTAGCTATTATTATCAGGGTCAGTTATCACTGTTGTACCGTACGTTACCTTGTTTTTGTTGCATAATTTGTTGTAATAATTTTTTTTTTTTTATTAAAATCAATTTAATTCTTAGAATTTATACGACAATGTTAAGGAAATTCTTATCAATTTTGATATTGTTAACAAGAAAAGCTCAATTTTTTTATTATTATCATAGACACATGATGTGCCTAACTCATGTAGCTTGGCATGACGATTTTTTTATGTTTATAGAAATGTTTGATAAAACATTTTGTGTCTTGTGACCGCTGTTTCAATGTACTGTAAGTAGATTACGTCAATAATTATCATGATTATTTAGAGAATTCTAGAAAGTCGTAGTTTTTCTGTTAAGAATCACTGGCACTAGATGCTTATAACCCTAGAAAATATCTCACGTTTCCCTAAGATGAATAATTCTTGTACAACTGAATGATTATGTAAATGCAAGAGTTTTTTGTATTAAGACTGAGTTAAAATTCTGAATTGAATTAATTAACTCACCTTGTTTTGTATTTCAATTACAGTAAAAATTTTAATGACAAGATAGCGCCACAATAATCCATTTTATGTCCTTTACTAAACAAACAAACAGAAAACCTCGAATTTTCTAATTAAAATCGAAACGTTAATAATTTTCTAATAATTTAGAACCATCTGCATAATATCAGAAAAATTTTAAATAAAACAAAATTTTTTTTTTTTTTAATCGTTAATTTAAATGTAATTAAGAAAGGTAATAAAAATTAATTATATTTATGGATGACAGACACAATTATGTGATAATAATAATAAAATTTAATTATATTAAATAAAAAATGTGGAAGAAAATTGATATTAACCAAAGAGATGGTAAATGGTGTTTTCGATTTTGTAACAAATTTATTTAAAATAAACAAAAAAAAAAAAATTTATTTACTTTGTGTAGACTCATAAAAGGGGGAACTAAGTGTCGTTTTCCGGTAAAAATTTCATTTTTTCGTTTGTGTATTCGTTTCAGGATCAGTTCTGGTTAGTTCTGTACTGTTTGGTGGAAGAGTGATTATAATAAAGCGGAATTAGGCTGTGGTATTATTATTTGCGGTGGTATTAGCTTTAAAAAGCATCCGGAAAAGTATGATTAGCGAGAAGTTGGTTGAGAAGGGTCCGTTGCTTATAAAAATTGTAATATCTGTGACGTCGTGATAATAATTAATCGACTTTAATTAACATTAAAGCAACCATAACTGCTATAATCACTGTCTAATCACTTCACCACCAAATTTTTTAAAATTTATTAAACTACGTAACGACATTTAAAGTAATTCAGTTTTGTGTTAATTATAAACAATAATTAAAAATAGAAAAAATTTAAACATAATTAAAACAATTGAAAAAGCGTTTGATCTAAAAATGAAAAAAAAAAAAATTAATTAATTAATTAATTAATTAAGAGAGAAAAATTAAAAAAATTAAAAAAATTTCTATAGAATCGTTCGAACAGCGTTTAATAATGGGTGCCATTCAGTCGCCGCCAATATTTTGCATTTCAAGTATGTTTTGGCTTTAAGATACAAAAAAAAAAAAAAATTCGTTTAGTTTAGTTTATTTTACTTTTTTTTTTTTTTTTGTTTCTTTACTTTGTGGCGCGTCGCGTGTTTTATTTTATTTATTATTTTCGATACAAAAAAAAAAAAAAAAATTAATAAAAAAAACTACGTCATCGTCTCTACATTGCACTGTACTAGGGGTTTTTGCTTTTTATTTTGATCACACTACGAGTATTGTAGTGATGGTGATGATGTCGTTGTCGCCAACCGCCAAAAGCAGCTAGACATAAGAAGAAACAACAAAAAAGAAAAAATTTTTTTTAATAAACAAAACAGAAACGATTTTATGAAAACAAAAAAAAAAAAAAATTCAAAACACACAAAAATGGCCGCCTTGTAACTAAACGAAAAAGGAGAAAACGAATTTTATTCGCAATTTTTTTAAAATTGAATTTCTTCTTCGTTTTTATTAATTAATTAAAAAAAAAATTTAGTTTTATCTGTTTTCTTTTGTTTTCACGATTTTGTCGTTGTTGTTGTTTTCTTTATTTCTCTAGTCAGTATGGCGCGGTTTTTTCTTTTCTTATTTTTTTTTTTCGTTTAAATTTTATCGTAAATATTTTCATTTTTTTTATCACGTTTTTAACACTTTTTGTTATCTGGTTATGTGAATCTTGCTACACATTTTCATTTGTTTGCTTGTTTATTTGTTTATTTATTTATTTTACATTTGGTGGACTATATTCTGTGGCTGTATTTGATTGTGTAAATCAATATAAATCGATAATTTTGTTTGCATTTTTATTTGCTCAATATTTCAACGACGCCACAGATTGTCAAAGTTTTTTTTGTGGAATCTAATCCATCGTTTTCTGTACTCGTTTATCGTATTTCACATGGTTGTACTTGTTAGTACAGTCAAAAGATGGCGGTTTATACATTTGTTTTACAATAAACTCGTTTTCAGATGTTTAAATTCAAATTTTTATAGTAATTGATTTAAGTAACTTAAAGTAGTGCTACGGGAACGGGCAGGGTACTACTGTTACGGAACTTAATTACGGACATTAAGCAAGCTCATGACATATAGAGGAAATTTTCGAATCCTCTTGATAAACCTTTGCCTTAATAATTCTAGAATCAGAAACATTTTAACATTTATAACGTGGATACAACTTGTCATAATAAAGGGAATGTTTAATGTTTGGAATGTTTAAACCACACAATAAGTTGTTTACTTAAGAGTTTTCTATATAGCATGAATGCATGATTAGCATGATACACTTCAAAAAAAAAAAAAAAATTGTTTTGCCTAAAAAATCAGAATTAAGCAAACAGAACAAACCAAAATCACGTAAATTGATAATTTTTTTTTTTTTTTAAATACCTAGATAAGAAGAAAAAAGGAAGGAAAAATACTTAACGCTTAACGCATAAAGCGTTATCTTAATTAAATAAAATAAATCTGTAATTTCTATCATTGTAATCTAACTAAATTGTAATAATTGTGTTGTTTCTGTGGGTTCTATGGGTCTTGCATATCCAAAGTCACATAAAAAAAATAAAAAAAATTTTCCTCTTGTTTAAACAGAAAAATATATATACGCTCACAAATACCATATCTACCGCCACCCACTTTGGGTATATATGCTTTTATTTATTAAAATTACCACAAATGTAAATATTTATTTATTTAAAAAAATGGAAAACGTTTCAACGATAATTTTATCACGTAATTTTAATAAATAAACAAGAAAACTTTTTGATCAAATACACGTAAAATGTTTTCTTTATTTTTATTTAATTAATTAATTTTTTTTTTGTTTTTGTTTAATTAGTAATTAAGTGGTGAATTAGTGAAGAATGTAAGAGTTGATTATGTTTTTGGTTAATGTGTTTTGGAAAATTTGTTCGCGTGTAACAAACACAAAACGACAATCCACCAGACATATTAGACGAGAGATTGAGAGAGAGAGAGAGAGAGTTAAAGAGCATCATTGGTTTAATTTTTTTTTTTCCGTTCAATTAATTAATTAATTATTTAATTAATTTTTTTTTTTTTTTGTTTTTTATTGTAAAGCCATTAAATAAAGAAGAGAGAAATGAAAATGAAGTTTTTTTTTTTTGATGTTTTGTTTGTATTTTAACGTTTTGTTGATAATTAAAATTCCTATAATTGTAGATAATTTTTTTTTTTTGTTATTTGGTATTAATTATGCTTGAAAAATTATTATTATTATTATTATTATTGTTTGTTTGTTTATTTATTTTTACTTAAAATCAATTAAAATCGGTAATTTACGTAATTATTTATAATTAACGAAAAACTTAAAGCAATTTAAACGTTTCGCGTTTAGTTAGGCGATAGTAAAAGCTTTTTTATATGGTGAATTAGTTAATTGGTATATTTGATGTACAGGGATGGACTTTCTATTGGTGGGATGTATGAGAGAATGTTATAGTGATGAACCAATGGGAAGAGAATATTACTTGGTTACAATTTTTATCGACAATTTGGTTTAGCATGACTTAATCTAGTTAAAATAGTTTTTTTGTGTAGTCAGACTCTTGGGCGATTAGATTCTTCAGCAACTAGTTCATCATAGTTTGTCAGTTTTGTCAGATTATTGTGGAAACTTCTTGGGAATTAAAAATCATAAACAGAAGATTCTTAGATAACCGACTACAAAGAAACCAAATTCTTCTGCAAACAGATTTATTAGTATCCAATCTCTTAAGTAATCAGAATTTTGAGTAGCCAGACCCTTCTGCAAAACTCAGGTAATCAAACTCTTTAGCAATCATACTCTTGAGTACTAAACAAAGAAAACTCTTAAAAAAAATTTTAAATCCTATATAAACAGTTAAAAGATCCATTTAAGGTTCTCACTAACCAAAACATAACAAAATAAAAAACTTTTTTAATGAATAAACCCCCGAATTAGGCTGGAAGAATCACAGCATCAGTCAATTCCATATTTGGTATTACATTTGCTATATAACATTCGGTTATTATGAGACGTGTGACATGCAACTCCTTTAATTTTTTTTTTTTTAATAATTTTATTACTAATAACTCAGCAAACGTCATAATATTAAAATAAAAATCGATTAAGTAACCAAAAATGAAAAAAAAATAAAAAAAATATCACTATGCGTCAGAGATTTATCTATTTTTATATATAAAACATTTTAGCTGAATAAAGTCGAAGTGTTTTTTTGTTTTTTTTTTTTTTTTTTGAATGAAAATTTATTGTCGTTGCTGCTGCTGCTTTATTATTATTTAAATTTAAATATTTATGCTTTTAATTTGATTTGAATGACATATTAAATATTATTTATTATTTATTAATTTGCTATTTGAATATTATATTAGTTTTACATAAAATTAATGTATGGTGCAACGTTCACTTTGGCTGTTTAATTTAGAAAAGAAAAAAAGTTAAAGAAATGACGAAACCTGTTGTAAGTGAAAAGTTATTACTAGTGGTATTGGTTTGGAAGCTTATTCCGGTAAATTAAAGTCAGGTTAACAGTTTACGTAATTGAGGATATTTTCTGAATTAATTCATGAAATATAAAATAACTGTGGATTTTAAAGAGAAAAAAATTCAGTGCATTACAGTTCTTTGAGTAACAGGTTATTGCATAACAGCTCTTTACATAGCGGTTCTTTATTAAACAGTTCATAACTGAACAACCCTTTAAAGACTGTACCTTGCATAGAAATGAATGGAATAATGTTTTTAAATCAATTACGTAAGAGAATTTCTGTGTGTAATATTTTTCCAAATAACAGTTACACGCATAGCTGCTCTTTACATAATAGTTCCTAACGCAACTGTACTATAAACGTAGTTCTCTGAGTAACATTTCGCTGTAAAGAAGCTAAAGGATTGTACACTATCGTTTTGGCTACCGAACCATTAAATAATCTATACAGTTCAGTTCTTTTTCTATAATCTTTTCAATAACTTTCAGTAATCCTAATAACTTTATCTATGACAACAGAAAATAAAATATAAAATTAATCTGTGTGAATATCACACAGCTATTCGCGCTTGTTGTTCTTTTCTACACAGTTTAAGCGCCTCCACATATGTTTATTAAATCAAAAACATGTGTGCAAATGTGGTGACATTTTCTCTACATTTAGTTGCCTCATACGATTATTATTAATAATTTTATAATTTATATATATTTATTTATTATTTTACGTGGCTGGGCTTCATATTTAAGGAACCCACATTCGATTTTGTTGTTTTCTTCTTTATCTTTTCTTTTTTTTTTATTATTATTTAATTACTGTTACTGCTGTTGTTGCTGTGGCTGCGGCTAAGGCTGTTTCGTGCACTTTTTTTTTGTTCTAATTTTATTTCATTCATTTCGTGTTTTCATTATTCTTATTTAAAATAATGAAAACAAACATACAGAGAGTGAGAGACGTATGCAATACAGTTTTGGACTTTGATAATTAAAACACTTGTTCAAAATAAAATATTATTTATTTTTATATTATTAATGCTTAATCGTCGTAATATGTTATTTGATCTTAAAGCTTTTTGTTTTTGTTAATTAAAACAAATTTAAGCCATTATTTACTTAATATTTATATATATAGAGGAATATTACTGATTATATACTTAATTAACATCTGCAAATTGTTTTGATTATTATAGCTAATAAGCATTTTATATTTTTTTATATTTAAACAAAAGACACAAACTGTCGTTTTAAATGGGTAACTGTGCAGCTGATTTGTAAGCTATATCGATTATCGCCTTGGATAAAGTTTTAAATATTTTTATTTGCGTTTTTATAAAGATCGGATATAGACTTAACGAAATGACGTGATTTTAGACAAGTTCAGCTGCTGCAGGAAAGCCGTACGTAAACAAGACAGATTTAAATGTCAGGCATATGTCAAAATTTTGTTTACCTTGGGTTTTCAATGCGGTATTGCAGACTTTTCTATTCAAATTAAATGTTCGAAAGTGTTTTCTGCTTTAACATCGGTTTTTTTCTTAAAAACATTGAATTTAGATATTGTTAAAGCGTACGTTAATGCTTGATGAACTTAATAATTGTGGTAGGATAATATGTCAAAGATAATTATGCTGAAGTAAAAGTTTCTAGACTTTCTGTAACCCCACTGTTAAAAGATTCACTTGAAAATATTCTTCTTTGCTATTAGTGTTGTTTTTTTTTTAGAATTCGTGTTCAGGACTCGTATTTGTATTCAGTACAAATACTGATCAAAGTGAAAGGAGTCAAGCGGTTTGTTATACCACAGATAATTTAAGTAATTATATGCTTTCTGTGTGTGCTGTGAAGCCTGTAACGTACCCATTTCTCTACTATTAAACACAAATAATCCGTTCAAATTAACAAAAAACGACTGTTTTAAATTTAATTAAATTAACAAAATTATTCAACATCAATTTATCAACAATAATCCGATATTTATTATTTTATTTAACAAAAATTCTCTATAGAAAAAAAAGAAGGAAGAAAAAATAAAAAATCTGTCGCCATAGATTCGATTTGTGTGCGATGTTTATTTTGATTTTTAAAATAATAATTTAATTATTTAATTCAATGAAATAATTCTTCAATTCAATCGATTATTTATTTATTTCTCTTTTATTTTCATTATCATAAATATGAGTCATTCTAGACGATCTAGACGCAAAGATTATATGTTTTGTTTGTTTATTTATTTATTTTATTTAAAGTACAATTTTTTTTGCTGTGCCTTTGTTATTCTTTTCTATTTATATAATTTATTATCATTTTTTATTTTAATTTTTCTTTTTTTGCTTAATTACATATTTATATTTATTTTTTGTTTATACATTTTTCAACATATTTTCTGTTGTTTCTAGTGTGCTAAATAAAATTGGTTTTTGTTACTTAATTTTGTATAAACATTATGAGAATAACGAAAAATCCATCTGATTAACGTTTAAAAAATTAAAAAAAAAGAAAAAGAAAAACCCCATTAAATGTAATTAAAAATTAAACTTTATGTTAATTAATTAATTTTAATAATTATGTTAATTGAAAATGCGTTTTTTTTTTTTTTTTAACAGAATTTAATTGGGTTTTTAAACACATAATTAACGTATTTAGAAAGATTCTTTTACTCACGTAATTGTTGCGTTTAATTTTTCGCTCACCTTTTAAAGCAACGAAACTACATAATTTGTTTACGTAAACAATTACGTAAACAATGTATTAACGATTTGCTACTTTGCTGTTCCTCTAAACAGGAACAAAACCAAGCAACAAACCAGCAATCAACTAGCAACAAAACCAGCAACAGAAAAAAAACAATAAAAAAAATTATTAATAAACGATTTTACCTTTTTTTTTTTTTGTTTTCATTCATTCATTCATTTCTTTTTTTTTTTTTAAATCGTTTTTCTTTATTATAATTAAACGTTTTTATTAATATTTAATACCAATCATTTTACCATTTAAAGAGCTAGCAAATGGGTTTTATCTACCATAGTAAATAAAAATAAATGTTTGTTGCTCAATTTAAATAAATTTGTCATCACTTTATAAGCGTTAAGCGAGTTTTTTTCCATCATTTTTTTTTTTTTTCAATTTTTGTTAAATTTATAAATAATTTAAATATCCCGAAAGATATATTAAAAAAAAAAAAAATTATATGGATTGTAGGTGTTTTTTTATTGTTTAAAAATATGTTTTTTTTTTTTTTTTTGCATGAATTTTACTGCTGAACTGCTGCTGCGTTCACCAAGAAGAAACTTTTTTTTTAATAAAGGAAGTAAATAATAATGACAACCTTGTGTTGTAAAATGAAATATTAATAAATTTTAATTTTAATACAGAAACAATGCAATTTTTATTCTTATTTTTATTAATTAATTATTTTAAAGTATTTAAAACAAAAAAAAAAGGCATAAAGAAAATTAAAGCAAAATAATAATAAAAAAAAAAATTGATTTGTCAGTTTTGTCACCACGCTTCGTTTGCTTTGTTTAATTAAAGTTTGATTTAGTTTTTAATTAAAAAAAATACTGTTTTGCTGTTTTTTTTTTTGCGTTAATTCACCTACTAATATTTTTTGTTTGTGGTTGATGAATTTTTTATTACTTTAAACGGAGCATCGTACTGATCAAGGTATCTGCTTGTTGAGATATGGTGCTGTACGTATTTTGAATAAATTCATGTCGATAATAGATATTTGAATGGAAATTATGTAAGTAAAAAATATTAAATTATGTGGAAAGTGTGTTTGTATACAGTTATGTTTGAAATTATGATTTAGATCGAGGATTTTATTCACTTTTGTTGTATGAAATTAGATTTAAAATCCTTGCTTGTTGTAAATGTAAAGCGTTGCATGCGTTGTCATAAACAATTCATAATAGTTGTAAAAAGCTAACCTTTTTTTGCGTGCGTGCGTTGCATTGACAGTAAAAGTCTCAAACGCTACAATTAACTTCAACGCATTGAAAGTAAAGTAAACGTTGAAGCATCAACCACCAGTTATGCTTAACGCTTTCTATCAATAACCTGCTGTTATGTTTATACCAATAAGCAAAAATTTTACAAAAATGACGTTAGATACAGAATCGCAACTTTTCAGATAAAAAGTTTAGATAATAAACGTGTATTCTCAAATAATACACTTAAAGTAAACAAACGTCAACGCAACAAACGCATCAAAACACACATAAACAACCTAAAAATACCAACGTTTATTTGCTTCCTAAGCCTTCCCTAATTAACTAACTCAAAACTTAAGCAAACTCAGCCTAACTCAACAACCTTGAGGTAACAATAAAAAAAAACTATTTTAAAACCACCATCAAATATAATTCAAGGTACTAAATCTACCTGTTTAATTACAATTAGAAGAAAAAAAAAAAGAAAATTTTTGTAGCGACACGTTAAAACACAAAAAACGAAATATTTTAAACAAGTTTTGAAAGTAATTAGCGCACGCGAATCCATGGAAAAAAAAGAAGAAAAAAACAGCAACAATAAAATATGAATTAATTAATTTAAAATATTTAATTACATCTCTTAATGATTCAAATAATTCTCTTCATTTGATTATTGCCGAGAATTACTGAAAAAAAAAAATTATTTTTCTTTTTCGTATGTTTTTCGATATGTAATTCGATACGAAATAATTTTTTTTTGTTAAAAACGTTTTTTTTTTTTTTCTTTTTTGCACAAAACCAATATTTTTCTAATGAAATCAAGAATAAAATAGAAATAAAAAAAAAAACTCAAATCCGCTTGTTACCAAGACAAGAAAATTGCACGTACGCAAAGAGAACTTTTTCTTTACTCTTTTCACCTTAAAACATTTTTTTTTCTTCTTTTCTTTCTTTTCTTTCTTTTCTTTCTTTTCACCTTTGGTTTTTCTTCTTCCTCTTGTTGAAATTTAATTTTTTTTTTTATTTTCTAATTTACATTTATTTACGTGTTAATATAAATAAACAAATAATAATTAATTAATAAAAGAAGAACGGAAAAAATCAATTTGTTTGTTTGATAATAATAATCGTTGTTGGTTTGTATTGGGGTTTTTGTAGTAAGAATCTCTAGGTGTTGAGGTATTTAACTTAAGTTGAACTTAGTGCTTAGTTTTAATTAGGTGTTTAACAGATATTTAGTTTAGTTTTGTTTCAACTCATTTTTTTAACGTTAGATAAAAGATTTAAGAGAATTTATTCGTTTAACTAGACTTTTCGGCAACAGAATTGTTTTTTTATTTTTTTCTTCGCTTCTTTACCTTTATGCTGTGCGCTTTATTATTTATAATCTGTTTATATTTTGTTTACATTTGAATGGTATAAATATTGAGAAAGTAGAGAAAATTAGATTAGAATAAAATAAGACACTTTGCTAATCACCATTTGCTTACTTAATGCGGTTAATATTGAGGAAATTTTATATAGATTCGTGGAAAATTTAATTTTTTTAAACACGTTTTATGCTTGAAATCGTTTCAAATATTGTATTGAGGTAATAAAATGTCATTATAGACTTCCGAACACATGTTATACCATGAAGTTAGTTTTAATTCGTAAGATAAGATTTTTTTTAATCGAAATATGCACTCAAAAAGGTGTTCACTGTGGATTATCCCCTGAAAAACTCAACAAACTCAACAATCATTTCTGATTTCGTTGTTTATAGTAGAAAATGTTTTTAAAAAAAATTTACCTATCGATGAAAAGAACAATTTTGCTACATAGAAACAAATCCTGAAGTTAACCTTTAAGTTAAAATAAATATTCTAGAAGAGTTCAGGATACTTTTGTGACTAAGAAGCTGTTAAATTCTCGATTAAATTGGTTTTATTTTTGGCAAATTAAATAACGTTTTAATAGCTTATAAGCCTAACAATATTATCAGAGTTCATAGCTTTCAGGATAGCCACTCCTCTAATTAAATAACTGAAACGACAAAAGATCCAAAAATCGTTAAAACGGCAGCTGGAAATAACAGCAAAAGTATTTTCAGAAGTAGGGAATTCCCTGTGAATGACATTTTGTTTCCTAATCCACAGAAATATCACCAATTTAATTATAAATGTACACTGTAGACACCTAATGCTTCTATACACTTCAATAGCAATCGCTCATCCCTATCATGACTTTAGCACAAAATCTAACAACCGCATACTTTTATTCTAAACTTCTTTAAAAAATATTAATTAATCTCTCATAGCGTACACATGTGCATTAAGTAAAATAAATTAATTTAAAATAAACACAAAACACAAAAAACAAAAAAAAAACATTTCTTTTTTTGCAAACAAACTAAACTAAAAAAAAGTGTTAAACAGATCTTACTCGTAATTCTTAAAACATCTGTTTTCGTTTCTTTCGAATTTCTGGTTGAGTTTTTTTTTTTTTTTTGTAATGATGGAAAATCGTCTCGGATTTATACGTTTTTTTTTTCTTTTACATTTTTATTATGATTTGTGGGAGGTTAACGTTAAGTTTATTTTGTCTACTTAACGTTTAAGTAATGAAGCATAGAAATAATAAAAAAAAAAAAAATGTTTTAAATCAGCGGTGTACAACCGGTGAATGGTATGGAAACATTTACTCCTTTTGTTATAAATTTTGCTGTACTGATGACTTTCACACTGAAACGTTTGCAAACTATGCATCAATTTTTTTTTTTTTTTTGGTTTTTTATTTATAGCGAATATAGTGCGAGATTTTTTTTTTTTTTTGTGTTTATTCTGTGATTTTACTTTTCGTTTTCTGTTTCTGAATTCAGCAATTAATTCGCCTTTATTATTTTTTTTTTAATTCTATTCTCGTTCATGTGTAATGCAAAGCAGCATAATTATGTGATTCGTACTTGAAGTAGTAAATCATAACAAGGATTTTAGTGTTGTATATATCTACCTGCTCATCGCATAATTTATCCATAACTCTCTAATCTATGAACGTAAAATGCAACGAATATGCAACGAAAACGTAACCAAGTCATAACCGATTTAAACAAACGTTGTAAAAAGTGCAGTAACGGTAAGGTAAATCAACTTTAAACTTTAGAAAGAATTAAAAAAAAAAAAAAAATTAAAACACTAATGTGAAACCAGCCACAACCACCACCACCACCACCACCAAGTAACTGTTAGTTTGCAGAATGTAAATTTCTCATCCAGCGAAATAAAAAAAACAAAAAATCCGTCACGTTTTCGATGTTAATTTTCATTTTCGCGTTTTTTGCAATAACATTTAATAGAATTAACTTACTAAATAAACAAACAGATTTTAATCGTGATTGTCATTTTCTTGAATGTTTACCAGAAAACATAAGACGTTACAAGAAGAAGAAAAATAAAAATTACATGCAAACCGTAAGATAAAATTAAGAAACTATAGGAGAATGTGTGATAAAAGAGGGACCGCAATTATACTTTGTTAAAATGGTTAAAACTTTAATTGAAAAACATTTTGCTTTGTTATCTTTTTATCACATAAAAGTTTAAGAGATTTACAAAGAAAAATAAATAAAAAAATTGCTTTAATCACTTGCCTCATTGTCTTTTCTGTGTATATTCATCCACATTACGAACATGGTTGATCCGGAGTCCTAAAGTTAGTGTTTTTACAATGATAATTCTTTCTTATTAGTCTTTGCAGTAGAGAAACAAAGCACAAATCCCTACTGTTTTAACTGCGAATGGTTAAAAATTACTCCTGGGTTTATTACCTTTTGAAAGACTTCTAAAATACTAAACGGATCTACTAAACCCCTAATAAAGTTCCATTTTATACAAAAGATTTGAGTTTTCATTTGATAAATATCCTGAAATCTGCCCAGACTGAGGAGTCTATAGCCAAAAAGTATGTTCACAAATGATAACGCGATTGAGTTAGTTGGGGAGCAAGAGAGATTCTGCGCAAGTAGATATAAAATGAGAGAAATTGAGAGAGAACAAATCTAATTGGTTAATTTACCTTTTTAACACTTTTCATGTTTTTGCTGCTTTATCGCGAAAGATCAGCGAATTTTAATTTAAATTTGTTGTGTAAAAACATAAACATAAAGTACAAAAAACTTTACAACTTTTGTGCAATGCAGTTTATTCTCACCTGATGTCTAAAGTAATTAAAAAACAAAAAAAAAAAAAAATAAAGAATAATTCTGTGCGATTTTTAGCTAAGATACGCATCACACAATTCACATTGCGTTAAAATAAGTAACGCTCGACGTACGTTACTCACAAAATGTATGCAAGGTGTGAGAATGAATTAAATTTAGAAGAAAAACTAAAGTAAAAAAAAATTAAGAAAATTTTTAAATAAATAAATAAATTAGCAAAAAAAAAACTTTTCCATAGAAAATACAAAAACTTTTCACCTAAATTTTCCTTCTAAAAACACAACAAAAAAAAAAAAAAAAAAAAAAAAAAGAAGTTTTTTTTTTCTTGTTTGATCTTTTCGTTTGGTTTTTTTTTTTTTCTACAATAAATCGAGAAACAATTTAGAAACACTCACACAACAGCAAACAGCAACGAAGATAGGAGTGGAGAAAAAAAAATTAAATTAAAGAAAAAAAAAACTGAGAATTAGGTGAACGTGTGAAGGTGAAAAATGTTTAAGGTGTTAAAAACGATCCACAGATTTAATTAATTAATTTATTTTATTTATTTTAATATCACGTCATTATATCGATTTTGGCTTCTTTTTTTTTTTTTTTTTTAATTTAATCCAATTTCTCGTTGTTAAATAATGCTGAGTGGAAATTTTCCACTATTATCAACTGGAAATTTAATTCCTTTAACAAACTAACAAAATCGATAAGAATTTCGATGGTGAAATTAGTAAATTAACAATAAAAAAAACGATGAATCATAATAATTGAGTTGAATTTTTTCAGTGTTTTTCATTCCATCATTTAAAAACGAATAAAACAAAAAATCATTCATCGCCCTCACGGTTTATATAGGAAGAAATAAATACAAGAAATTAAATTAAATTAAATTAATTTGTTAAACAAAATAGACAGAATAATAAAGAAACTAAATGTCGTCACCGAATAAGAATTTATTAAAGATTACCTTGAACTTGAATTAACGAAAAAAAAATAAAAAAAATAAATTTTTTTTAAGTTATTCTGTTCCTCCTTCTTCTTCTTTAAATTTGCGTTATTCCAGCTCTTTGATTTATCAGTTGATGCTTTGAACTTTTTTTTTTGTTATTTCTGTTGACATTAATTAATAATTTGTCTCTCTATCTCTCTCTCTTTGGTTTATTTGGTTTGAAAGTTTAATTAATTATTAATTTATTTTATTGTAATAAAAAAAAAAAATTTTTTTTTTTTGGTGTTAGATTTATGAGCGGAATGGAATGTCAATGTTTGCTTAATGTATTTTCGGTGTTTGATATTTTTTATTTATTTTTTTTTTTCGCTTTCATTTCGCTTTGTTTTTGTATTTTAATTATATATTTACGAATGATTATGATTATGATGCTTTTAGTTAATTAATTAGAGGAAATAGAAAATTGTCTGTAGTTTTGACAGGGCGGTTTATTGACAAAACTCTGTATGTGATTGGTTGAGTGTTTTTTTTTTGCTGGTTTTCTATTGGTTAGTTGTTGGTTTTAGTGTTTTTTATGGGAATTTTTTACTGAATGGAGTTGTTTTGATTGTTTTATTAAATGAAAAGTTTGTTGGGTCAGTTTTAAGACGAATTTAGTTAATTTACTGCTTAAATTGGGTAATAAAAGTTTGTAAAGCTCTTGCACTGTGATACGCTTAAATCAAGATAAACAACTGCTCGATCACCCCTGTAAATTTAAAGTAAAGTTGAATTATCAACTGATTCAAGCTTATTACAGCAAGTATAAACGTTTAATAACAAACTTTTCCACTATTAACCAATTACAGCTTGACAAAGAATTCTTCGGACTGATGTATTTCCATCAAAATACCGACTTTAATCAAATTTTTAATTCATTTATTCTATTTATAACAAATAATTAAATAATTAATAATTGTAAAAACGTGACAAATTAAAAGTTTAACACTTTGATTACACAAAATCAAATAAAATTAATTATTTTTTTCTCTTTTTCTATATTTATTGACTCATCATTCATTAAAGTTTTTGGCTTAACTCAATAAATTTATTAATAAAAATGAAAAAAAAAAAAAAAGAAAAAACTAACACACATCGCACATATGTTTTTGTTAAAACAATGTACTTACTTGTTATGTACACACACAGATAACACAACCACAATACAATTTTTTTTTTTTTTTTTAATTTTTATTATTAATAATATTTGCTTGCTATTTATAAATTATAATAATTATTAATAATATTTCCACAGAGCTTTAAAAGTATAAATTTACATAAAAAAAATAAAAAAAAAATAATTGTTTAGACTTCATGAAACAATACGCAAATAAATAAATAAATAAATAAATAAAATATTGTTAAGGCTAAAAATAAATATTAATAAATAAAAAGAATTATTATTTAGCTGACATTTAATATTTATTTGTTTAAATTTAAATTTAAATTAAATAAAACAAACGTATCGACTTTAATAAATTAAAAACCAAAAAAAAAAAAAAAAAAATTAATTAATTAATCAGTATGTGACTGTGTGTATACAAATTTATTGATTGATTGTAAAATAAAGTGAGAAAAAAAATAATGAAAAAAAAAAATTATCATTTTCCCTTGATTGCTGTTAACTTTCGCCAAAGTTTATACTATTTACGTCATTGTCTTTTGGGGAGTTTTTAGTTTTTTTGTTTCTTTTATCTGTAACATTTTATTGATTTTTCTCACTGTTTCAAAAGAAAAAATTGAATAATAAGACAAAGTATTAAACGAATAATAATAATAATAACTGAAATCAACTGTGGAGAGCCCACGCATTTATTATTGAGAAGTCAATAAAACAAAAAAAAAACTTTACAACAGCGCACGGCCCACACACAATAGAAGTTTTTATTGCTGCAAATTTTTTTTTTTTTTTTTTTTGCTTTGCTTTTATTCAGTTTCTTTTTGGTCCGATTTAAGTATTTTGATTTACCCGAAAAGAAAAGAAAATAAAATCATTCGTCTGGCGTTAGGAAAACAAGAAAAAAAAAATTGAATGACGTCAACGATAGAAAAATAATAGATAAAATAGAAAAATTATGATAAAACTGTGTAAAATGTACGTTAAACAGAGAATTACACTTTAAATAACTAAAATAATCAAAAACAAAAAAACTTGAATTAAACGAATAAAAATGTTGGAAATGAAAATATGTGAAACTAGGGCGGTTAAAATTCAAGCAAACAAAAAAACCACTCAAATCTTCGCTGCGTTTTTTACATTAAGAGTTTTTTTTTTTCCTTTAAATATTTTTTTTTGGCTATGATTGTAATTCTTGTAAAAAATATTAAATAAAAGAAAACAATAAAAGATGAACCAAAGAAAATAATTTAAGAGAAAAAAAAAATCTACCCTCGAGTTAACACAAAACAAAACAACAAAAAAAAAATAAAATTATTTCGTTGGGTGAGGCCGTTCGTATTAAATACAAAGCAAAACTCTGTAATGATAATTTTATAGAGCCAAAAAAAAATTATTTTTTATTAACTACATTACAGGGTGTAACATGTAGAAAAAAATTTTTCTCTAAGCTTTTTGCTAGTTAAAAAAAAAATTTAAGAAAACTTTTGAGTTGTTTTTTTTCGAGTTTTTTTTTTCTTATTCTAATTCCGTTAATAAAAGCTAACGTCATACACTCTAACGTCATCAATATTTATGTTTTTTTATGTAACACAGTAAATCAGCATAATAAATGCGAAATGAAATGATATAAATAAAGAATATTCATCGCCAAATAATAATAATAATAATAATAATAATGGAAACAGCTCAGAATCAACCCTTATTTTTGGCATTTTTCTTTTTCTTTTTCATCATCATCATCATTTTTTTTTTGTTTTCTATTCGGTTTATTGAATGCAGTTTTTAAAAAGACGGACAATAACTTGTGCTGTCCGTATTTGTTATTTGTTTTGATTAATATAAACTTTATGGTGAAAGCTTCCGTTAACTCTGCCAAAAATAATAATAATGAGTTATTGATTGTGTTGTTTCCTTTTATTATTTTTATTGTCCTTGTTGAAAGGATCTCATTGTACCAGAATTTTTAATGGCAGTACGATGACAGAGAGAGTTTTATGTAATTAAAATTTTTTTTGGTTTTTTTTCTTTTGAAAACTGTACAAAAAGCTGTAAAATTTGTTTTTAAAATAATAATTAATTATTTTTTATAGCAGTTTTTGGTAGTTTCGGCATTAGCTTTACGAAGAAATCATTTTTCTGCATTTTGTTCTCTGACTGTAATGACTTGTTTGACGCTGTTGTGTCCTAGTTTCCCATTCTCCTACTTCATAAATAAATAATAATTTTTATATTAAGCTTTAATCTCGTTTATATATTTTTAAAGCTTCAATAAAGCTTTTCAAATAGCTAAAATAATTTTTAAAAATGCTAAGAGAGAAGAAAATGTTTTTTTTATCGAGGTTTTGAGGTGTATTCAAAGCTCAATTCTACTAACATACAAGCTTTTTGTTAAAAAAAAGGACAATAAACAGAGAAATTTCCAGAATTACACCTCAAACCACATCAAGCAAACTTTAAATCGCATGTAAAACAACTCTAATACCCGATATAAAATCGATCCCTACACCACACACTACTAAATAATAGTCAGATACACTTTTAAGCTTTAATAAATAATTAAATCTAATGATAATAGATGTAAAGCTTTTAAAATGAGTAAAAGTTTAAAGAAAAAATTGCTAACGATCGCATTTAAAAAGTTGTTTTTTAGAAAAAAGAAAAAACTCATTTGAGTACTTTTTCACTACACAAAAATAATTTAAATAAAAATTTTTATTTAATTTTATTTTTCTTTTTTTTTTTTTTTTTTGAAATAAATTCCACGCATAACCAAAGCTTTAATTTGATTTAAATTAAATTAAATTAAAATTAAAATTCTTAAACAGAAATAAAATTAAAAAATCACTCAAATCTCATTGATACGAATTAATATCGACGACCCGTTTCCACATCGGTTTTATTTTATTTAATTTAATTTAAATGAAACTAAAATAAAATCAGAATAATAAAATGAAAACAAAGTACAGAAAAAATACCTTTTATACATTTTTTATTCTACTTATGAATACAATTTCCATTCATTGAATTGTTTTGATTGTTGTCGTTCGTCGTTTATTGAAGCGTGCCAAAGCGTTGGTGCTTTTTTTTTTTTTTTTGCCATGTCTACTTGTGCTGTGTGTTACCCGTGTAAAACGGCAACAAGTTAAACAAACAACATCAGGTTTAGGTTTTTCTGCTTTACTTTACTTTAACTTGATTTTCTTATTTCTTATTATAAACTTAGCTTCCCTGTTTTATTGTTAAGAATCAAATCGATGATCAAATCAATTCATACAAAAAAAAAAAAAAAATAAATAAAATAAATTCACATTCTGTGATGGCGCTTTAAGAATTTTTCTTTCTACTTCTTCACGATTCTTCTTCTTATTATTCTTTTTTTTTTTTTTATTACTCTGATTATTATTGCCATTCATACGTTTCTTTATTATTATTATTATTATTATTATTATTATTTGCTTATCGTCTGTAAATTTGTTTCATAGTTAAGAAACAAAAAAATAATAAAGAAAAAAGAAGTAAATTCCCTAAAGAAATGATTTAATTTGAATCACGTATTAAATACCACAAAGCGAATAATTATTTTTTCTCCTTCTTTACTGATTATTTAATTAAATACAAAAATATTTAATCATTCATGTTATTTTAAATATTTTTTTTTCTTTATTATTTTTTTTTTTCTTTAAATAATAAAAGATTGAGCAAAGTACAATTTTCCACTCATAAAATGAATGAAATTTTGCAGCAGCAACAGAAACAGCAACAGCAATAATCAAAGCATAGAATTTTTTTTTTCTTATAATTTTTTATATAAACTGGAAGAACGTTGCAATGGTAAATAAAAAAAAAAAAATATATATATATATATATATATATATATATGTTGTTATTGTTGAGTAATTTTTAAATAGAAAAAAAAAAAAACAATTTTTTTTTTTACAGAATTTCTACCATACAAGGAACCGCACGTGTACGTTTGAATTTTTTTTTTATTATTTATTTGCTTCTCTTCGTTTGCGATTTTGATTCATTATTTCAATTTTATATTGCAGTAATGTAATGTAAAGTAATGTTAAGTTAAGTTAAGTTAAACTGAATTTATGTAGAAAATAATAAATAAAGTAAAAGAACTGTGAGGATGAAAACATGATTTGTTTGGCAATAATCAACTGATGGCAACAACCGGTGGCGCATAACATTGCATCACATTGTCTTTAAATATATTTTTCTCTTTTTTTTTTTTATCATTTCATAATAATTTGTTTATTATTGTTTTATTGTTTATTAACCTGTTTTTACTGGAAAGCTTCTTTGGAAAATACGAGGAAATGTTTTAATTTATTTTTTTTTTTTTAAGTGAATTGATGTGTTTATTGTGCATTAGTTGTGTTATTATCATGAATTTTGATAAGATAGGTGAAAAAATGAACTTTTATAAAATTCAAATTATTTAAAACTGATATAATAATTGAATTCAAATTATTTGGTACACATTTTATCGATTTTAAAGTCATGAAAGTCTCTTTAAAGTTGTTTGTGGAAAAACAACCGATTTAAAGTTTAAATCTCTCAAGCTTCAACAAAGTTTTAAGGCACCATGTGCAACAAAGCATTTAATCCAATTCTGAGTGCGTTACTAACATCAGGCATACATTTTCCGGATAAAACCATAAAGTAAATAAAAAACTCAGTAATCTGGATAAAGTCCTATAAATTCTAATCCTTAATCAGTTGGTTTTTATTTTCAAAAACAAATGGAAAGGGTTTTCCGGACAGGTATTCTTTTGATTATGAAATATAAGCACAGAACTTTAAAGTAGTACGTTATTTGTGGTAATTAAAGTTGTTTACTTTTTTCTGAGTAAAAAGTTATTGAAATGGTAGAAAACCTTTACAGTTCCATTGGAAACAGTTTTCGCATTGTTATCCCGATTAAAATCACAATTTAACGATCATTATTCTAAATAAAAAACATCAGAGAATGTTTCAGTTCAGATCATATGTTTTAGTTTAACTCTCGGGTGGTATCCTGTAAACTGATGACATATAAACAATAGCAAAACGTATTCAACAACATCTATTTTGATTACAGTCAGCCGGTAAGCATTAAGATTATATTTTCGTTACCATCTTTTGTCCATTTATCCATTGATAAAATAATGGAATAAACGACGAATAAACAATAATGAAACGCGTGCAGACAGAAAAATTATTTTTTATTTTTCTTCTTTTCATTTCGTTTATATATTGTATGCGTGTGCGTTTTGTTTAACTTGCGATTATTAAGAAATTAAAATTCATAACATGACCAATTTGTGGTTTATGTTACATTATTATTATTATTATTATTATTATTTAATTTTCTTTTTTATTTATTTCTTTTAAAGAATAATAAATTAAAAGACAAAATAATTTGTTTGCAAACTTTTTTTTTTTTTTTTTACTTCGTTTCTACTTCTTCTTCTTCTGTATTTAATAAATGTGCTGCAAATCAAACAACAGCAACAACAATAACAACAGAACACTAGCTGTAATAATATTAAAAATAAAAAAATTGAATAACATCGATAAAAAGAAGGATAAAAATTATTTTTACCATATTTGGATTAAATTTTTTTTTAACTGTTGTCAACAATTTATAACAAGCAAAGGTTTGGTTTGGTTTTTTTTTTTCTTTTCTGTTTAGCTGTAACTAACATGTCGTATTCGTCTTTGTTTTTTATTAAAAAAAAATTTTAATTTATGACAAACGAAATAATTGAATGAAATTAAATGTTTGTTGTTGTTGTATCGCTCAGGGTTTGTTCACATTTTAATTGTTTTTTTATTTCTTCTAAAATTTTCGTAAAGCATTTAATCTGTTTACTAATCTAAGCTAAGCGCAGCAGTAAATGTTAAACAAATTCGAACGTACGATCAACAACCTAGAATACAAATTATAATAATTAATTAAATAGATAACAATTACTATGTGACACAATTAATTAATCACCTGAAACAAAACACCTTCATAGTAAATGTATTAATAAATTATACAAAAAAAAAACTAATTAATAACCAACTAAAAAATTAATTAATTAATTAATTAAAATAAAATAATTTTTATTATTATTTATGTATCTGGTTTTACTTTTTATTAATTAAGCGATTTTAATTAATTATTTAGCGAGTATTGTACGAGCTATGGTGAAATTAATTTGTAAAGGAAATTTTGTATAAAGAATTTTTTCTCGGGTGTTTGATTAAGGCTATTTGATTTATTGTAATTAGTTTGTGATAAGGTGGTTAAAAAAAGAGTAAAGTTTATGTATAAATATACTAAGGCCTTAATTAAGTTAGGTAACCGACATTAGTTTGACGACTTTGTATCATTTACTTGGTAAACCAAAACGATAAAACAAAAAAAAAAAAAAAACCCATCCGGGAATTTATCGTTTAATCGTTTAATCGTCTAGCCTTGTTATTGTTTTGTTTTTCTTCTTATTTAACAAAATTTAAATCTTTTGGTTTAAGGTAAGCCAGTTATCATATCATCCACCATAATGACTGTGTGAATTTTTTTTTTGGACGAAAACAAATTTATTAACGTAATTTATCTAAAATTAAGTCAATTAAATATGGAAAATTCGTTTTAGAAACAGTAATAGAAACTTTATAAGAACCCTGTTTAATAATTTAATTAATTTATTATTATTATTTTTTTTTTATTATTAATTATTAATAAGTAATTAAATCGAATAATATTAGAAATTAAAAAACAATTAAAACGGCTGTACATAAACAACCTTGATGGTGTTAATTCGAAACAAATACTTGTAAAGAAAATTTCATTGATTTAAACGACGTACATTGATTATGGTAAAAGCTTACTCCAGCTTTTTAACGTACACCAGTAATCCCCATAAAAGAAATGAAGCTTTTTTTCCCCCCATTATTAATGTTATTTTACTTATTTACTTCCGCAGTAAACAGTTTAATGTTTGTGCGACGTTAATAATAATAATAAAAAAAAATACAAAACAAAAAAGCACGTGTTTTATGGCGTCTTGTCTAATGCGCCGTACCGTTCGCGCACTAATAAGTCACTTACGCGTGCGCACAATAACAAAACAGTAATAAAAGTAAAAAAAGAAAAAATTCCTTTGCCTAAAAATGGTAACAAAGTGAGACTTGAGTCAAGTTAAATCGTTTTTTAATTAGAAAAAAATAAAAAAAAATAAATAAATACATGGATTGCGGTTTATTTTGCGATTTCTTAGTAAAAAAAAATTCTTTTTTTTTTTTTTAATTTTAATTGACGCCACTTTATGCTGTTTTTTATGCTTGTTAAATCAATTTTCCATTTGACAATTATGCTTTTGTGTAATTTTCCTTCGTCTTCTCTAATTTTTTCATTTCGTTTGATTGTCAGCGCTCGTGTGATTTAATGTGTTTAAAAATATGGCAAATTCAGGTTTTTTTTTTTTTATGATTTAATTTAATTTTTTTTTTTGTTAATAATAATATTTATTGTAAAAAAAATTCAGCGACATTTTGTCGTCGTCGCGTGCGATTTACAGACTGGCGTCAAAAAAGAAAAAAAAAATTATTATTTTTTTTTTCGTTATAAATGTGAGAGATTGACTTGTTTGTCTTGTGTGAGGTTTTTCGATGGCTTATTTTTTAGTTTTATTTTTCGTATTTAAGCTGTTCACTGGACTTCTAAACATAAAGCTATCGGTAATCATTATTTAGTGAGTGGTTTTACTGTGCGCTTATATATTTACCCTGACTTACACAACAAATTATTTTGCTGGTTTTGTTGTTGATAAAAGAAAAACAGCACAAAAAAAATTAAAAAAAAAAAAAAACACAGCACAGATAAAGGTGTTGAATTTTAATTAACATTAATTTACAACAAAAATAAAAAAATAAAAATTTGACAAGGAACTCATTTAATTTTTCATTTAATTTCTTATTTATGGGAAAATTATGTGTGTTTTTATTTTTATTTTTTTTTTCTGTTGTGGTATAACAAACACAATAAATAGAACAATTTAGATGAAAATGTTATATAATTAATAAACTTTATTGTTTGTCGTGTCTTCTCCTTCACCATATTTGATCAATTTATTAAAATAATAATAATAAAAACACAAAAAAAAAAAAAAAAAATCAAAAATTGAATATTTAATTAAAAATAAATTATTGAAATGTAAAATCGATCGATAATCTTGTGTGTGTGTGTTGTTGTGTTTTTTTTTTTTATTTTTTTTATTTATAATTTGTTTATTAATTATGTGACAGTAGTGTCTCTGTAATGTTTTCTGTAAGCCTGGCCTAAGGATTGAATAACGCACAAAATCACACAACAAACGAAATAATTTTTTTTTTTAACTGATTATCAATCTTTTTACGCCTGTTTACCACAATTATAATTTAGCTGTAACTTCCAAGGATCAATATTACATATACAATGAGCTTTGTTTGTCATTTTAACACTAGGAAACACTAGTTTCAGGATTATATTTTTCACGTTATTTTAGAACTGCGAAAGTTTAAAAGTCACAAGTAATAAGGAAACTTGTCACTATTTAATGTTACCAATACGACACTTACTCTAAAGTTTCCAATTTAACTTCACTTGTCTGGAATTCAGCCATTAACCACTTTTGTTTTTAAACTCGCTACTAAGTGATATCAATCCAATTTAGTGTCTAATTACAGTGTGAAAGTAAACCCCAGAAAGAACCATTTTAATACCAAAAACAAAAAACACCCAACCGTTCACAAAATTAACCCCCTACTGTACATCAACTTAATCATCAAAACAAAAAAAAAAAAAATTAAACTTAATTTATTAAAAATCATTTAATTAAAAGAATGTCAAAAATATGCCACCTCTGTGCTTAGTTTGCTTAAGTTTTTTTCTTCTTTTTCTTTTTCGTTGTCATTTAAATTTTTTTTTAAACAAGCAGAAACAAAAAAGCTTAAAGAAGACAAACCAAAAAGAAAAAAAAAAAAAAGCACAGAATGCAGTTATTATACAATTTTGTTTTGTTTTTCTATCTCGCTTATTTTTTGTTTAATAATCTCATATTTTATAAATAAAAGCGTTTATAAGCTTTATTTAGCTGTCGTTGTTGCTATTATGAAAAAGCATTAATAAAAAACACAAAACACAAAACAGCCAACAACAAAAACTTGTTTTAATTTTAATAAAAGCAGCGAAAAAAAAAAAAAAAAAAAAAAATTAAGGAATTTGTTATTTAACATTAAAAAAAAGAAAAAAAAAAAAAAAATTAAAACCACAAAATATGTTAATTTGTTGTGGGTGAAGCTACAAAAACATTTAATTTTATTCAAAAATGTTTTTTTTTTGTTTTTATTTTTGTTTTTTGCTTCTTCTTCGTCTTCTTTTGTTTCACAAATTTTATTTGTTGCTGTTGCTATTGCTGTTGTTGTTGGTTATGCTTTAATAAAATAATTTTTTTTTTCAGTTATATTAAATTTAATTTAATTCCTAGCAATAATAATGTGATTAAAGTGAGGAACCCTTGCGTTATTACACTATGACGCCAACGATTACCGATCAGAAAATTCTTCTGCGTTTTTCATTACTTGAATGTTGAACAAACAAAAACAAACAGACAAAAAAAAAAAAGAAAATGATAAAAATCTTTGATTAAAAAAAAAACGCAGTAAACTAAGTAAATTGTAACGTTGTAACTCCCCTTAATGATGTCACCGGGAATTGTAAAAGCGTACAACGAAATTTAGTAAAAAACAATTAATGTAAAAAGGTAAAACGCTAATAAAATGATTCATAAAAATTTTTTTTTGTCAAAAAAATTAAATTCTTGGAATCATCCACAATGGAAAAATTAAAACAAAAAAAAAATTTTTAATTACTATGATTGTTGTGGCGCGGTCACTACCGCCTTTATTACAATTTTTTTTTTTTATTATTATTATTCGGATAAAATGGTTTTTTATTTTTTTTTTATATATCGATAGCGGTTATTTTTAGCGAGTTTTTTTTACGATTTTTATTGGCGCTTTTGATAGCGATTTTTTGTTTGTTTGTTTGGTGAATTTTTATGGCGAAAACCTTTGAAATGTTTATGTTTTTATATTTGGTGTAAATCGTGTTTGTTATTTTCTATTGTGAAGAGATTAGTTTCCTATACGAACAGATATAACTTTAGGGCTGGTAAACCTTTAAAAATTTTGTGTAGACAAATAGGGCTGCCTGATTAAAGTTAGTGAATTCGGTCAGAATAACAAAATTCGCTCCATCTACTGAATTCATAAATATTTGTAAAGAAAACTAGTTAAACAGCAATCAGATAAGAACGTAGAACGAATTTTCAAGATTTTTATTTAACTATTAGGCTGCAACAAGCGATTTCTGCTAATTCAAATAGTAAATTTTATAAAATTTCGATTATTTTACTTCAGGTACTTCATAGAAAGTTAACACAAAACAACAAAATCTATGCTAGCAAGTAGAAACTAAACAAAAATAAATTTCTTTATCGATTGTGCTCGAGACTTTATAAAAAAAAAAAAAAAAATACAAAACTGACCCAATGATCTCATTTCAGCACTAAAAAACCAAATTTTCACATGAATTAAACAGAAAAAAAAAAAAAACAAATCAAAGTAATAATCGATTAAAATTGATAATCAAATTAACAAAACGTTTAGTCAAATAATCAAATATTGCGAATCACTAATCGAAAGACAAAAAACAATAAATATCCAGTAATAGATAAATACTTGTCGCAATCACGCTAATATTTCTAATTAAAAATCACTTTAGCTTAATCACATTACAAAAAAGTCACACCTATACGTTTCATGTAAGGGAAATTCATTCACTTTGTTTTGATTAAATTAGAAACAAGCCGAAAACATATGATTTAACACTTAAAACAGGAATATTAATAGATTTCGATTAGAATTAATTTTCTTTAGTATGATTGAAAACGCATGACTAAATATATTTATAGGTGGTCAGGCGGTACAAATTGTTTTTTTTTTTTTTTTGTTTAATATAATTAGCCGCTTGTGTGCAAATAGGTAACGCAACCCTGACACCGTGAAGACAACTTATGGTTGAAACACAATTTACGTAAGAAACGTCAAACGAACGTAACCAGAAATACTCTCCACTGCGACAACACATGTTAGTAAACCCTGCGTTAATCTTTTTAGCTGCACGTTCAAGTACCCGAAAATACTTTTTAAATAGTTTATTTGAATTATTTTATTACATTGAATGAACAATGAAATGGGAAAACCCTTAAATATCACCATTTGAAGTATTTTAGTCAAGCTCTTGACTTTACTCTTTATTATCTTAGAAAAATTCATACTCAGGTAGGCACGGTAAATTAATTTTATTACCCTAATTTCGCAAAGGTAAATTTAGATTTTTGTTAATTTACCTGAAATTTTTTAATTTTAATTTTTTTTTTTTATTAATTTCTAGTTGCTGATGCATCAGCTGGGTGTGTAGGTGTTTTATGATTATGACAATTGAATTACGTGACGTTTTAACTATTTTAAAGCTATGAGATAATTATTTTACCTGTTGTGGGGTTCTCTTTCAGTGAATTACGTACTTGTAACAGACTTTTGTACTGTGTTGCCTTACTTCTGGATAACAAAACATCTTGAAGAAACTACGAACATCTTTATGATATAACGAATACAGAAAGTTTCAGGTGTACCTGTGGCAGTATTCCTGAAACCAATCACAGTTGTTTATTACATTGCGATTTAAGTGAAAAAAATTGATTTTTCTTCATAACTGAATAAATGAATAAAAAAAAATTTTTTTTCTTATGAAACGTAAGTAAGGTGAGAAATCACCTGCGATAAATAAATTTTAATACTTTTTTTATATTTATTTGTGTATGCATCCACCTGTTTCCAATAAAAAATTATTATTATAATGCAATGCAATAAACATTTCACAATTATTCACTTGAATTCGGTGCTTCGCTGTTGTTCCTAAGAATTCAAAATATTTATTTATTTACGAAAAATTTTTAATTTCTAATAAACTTATTTAATAATTAAAATTACTTATAAATTATTAATTATTATTAATCATGATTTTCATTATTCAACATTCAGTTAATAATACTAAAAGCGGAATTAACTCAAACACAATACTCATAAGAAAAAAAAATTTCGTGATAAAACTTTTCTATTCGTAAAAATATCAGCAAAGAGTAATTAATAATAAAAAAAAATTGTTTCACATGCAAAATAGTTTGTAATCTTCATTTTAATAATAAAAAAAGAAAAAAAAAATTAAATTAACCGATAAACGAGCGAAAAAATGACTCACAGTATTAACACTCATCGCAAACTTTTTTAACGTAATTGTTGCTGTTGCTTCATCCACTACATTCAAAGTATTTGTGAGAATTAAATTATTTTTTTTTTTGTGAAATTCTACTTCTAAAAATATTATTGTGTCCATCACGTCATTATTTATTAACGAAAAATTATTTATTTATTTTTTATTATTATTATAAATAAAAACGTCGCCTTCGCAGCGTCATCAATCGTCGTGGATTTTTTTTCTTCTCTTCACATCACATCTGTGCGATCTTTAATAATTTTTTTTTCATTTTTAAAACAATTTTATGTCACATTTATGAAATGAAAGTTTAAGTAAATTTCGTACATGACTTAACTTGACTTAACAATTAATGTGATACACACTTGACTTGACTAAGTTCTAATATAAAGGCTTAACAAGTATTACTCGACTGTTTGCTACAAAAAAAAAATGTTTTTTTTTTTTTTTTTAATTTATTTCTACATTAAAAAAGAGCAGAAAAAAAAATGAATCATGATCATCTGTGTGATGTTTAAATACGAGCATAAATATAAATTAAATTTAAACAAAGTAGAAAGAAAGAAAGAAAAAGAGAAAAAAATGCAAAACTAACGCTGAAAAAAAAATAAAATAATAAAAAACACTCACAGCATTAATAAGTATTAATTGTCTAACTTAAAACCGATGTACATGTTATAATTCTCTTATATATTTATGTACATATTTACATAGAAATAATACATAAACATTAAAATACAAAAAAAAAATGAAAAAATTTATTGAATCACATCTATCAATGCGCCAATGATCTTTAACCTCTATTCAGTTGCCAGCTGTATTTTTATTTTATTTCGCTGTTGTTGCTGCTGCTTCTCTGATCGTATTAAAAAAAGTTTTTTTTTTTTTTTTTTACATTACTTATTTTCTATGTTTTTCATAAACCATAATTATTAATAAAACAAAAAAAAAAAATTTTTTTTCTCCATTTTTTAAGTGATTAATTAATTTTAAGTGCATTAACAGGGTTATTACTATGGACTGAATATTTTTAGCGATCTTTTCACGTAGTATTATTAATTAATTTTATTATTAAAATCTTGTTAATTATTTAATTATACTAAAAAAAAATTATGAGGAAGATTTTCTTGACATTTTAATGCAGAAACTGAGTGAAGATGCATAGAAATGATGAGGAAAGAAAAAAAGATATTTTGTTGGTTGAGGGAAATTTCTGTTGAGTGATTTAATGTTTTTTAATTAATAAAAATTTAGTTTTTGATAAGATTATCTTTAATTTAAATGTTTAAGGGAGCTTTAACTACAGTTGCTTCAAAAATACTAAAACACACAGAAAACTAAATTAATTAAACTCAATTTTTGAGTAGAAAAATTTCGCACTCAGTAAATACAAAATTTCCTATATAAAAAAAGTAAAATTAGTTAATTAGTCAAATTAATTAACCACATAAGACATTTATATACAAAAACAAATCGATAATAAATATTTTTATAAAACTCAAAATAATCGTAGATAATTAATAAAAAAAAAAAAAAAAAAGAAAAGAAAACAAAACGAAATCAGACTTTAATCAGGAGAAATTCTTTTCTCACCACGATACGCGATAAAATAACTCAAATCATATTTTACTTCTATAATTAATTAAATTTTTGTTTTTTTTTTTTTAATTTTTTTGTAAATAATAATTATTTATATATAACAATGTGATTAGATTAATTTAATTTAGTTATAATAAAATATAATTTTAAAAACATTTGAAATCACGGTAGAAATAAAAAGTTTATAAAATTACTCATTCACATTGACTAATAAAATTCTGCTTTAATCAATTTTCTATTTACTTAATTTAATATGAAATAGAAAAAAAAAATTTTATATTTTACTATGATTAATTAAAATTATGATAATTATTTGCGTTTAAGCTGCCTGTCTCGCAAAACATCGCTACAAATTCACGACTAAAAATAGAAGAAAAAAGTGTAGAAAAAAAAATTTTTTTTTTTTGTTTTCCTTTTCGTTTGCAATTAATTTGATTTAATTGGTTGATATGAACATTTTTTTTTTCTTCTATTTATTTCTGCTATTAGTGATAAAAGATTATTAATACTAAGCATGTGATAATAATTTTGTAATTATTTCATCGATTTGACAGACATTAAGTCATTTAGCCATTTCATCATATAATTACTCAGCTTTTACTAATATTTAACCAAAAAAAAAAAAAAAAATTTCGTTGCTTTGTTGCGTGATGCGTTATTAATTATGTTTTTGTAATTAATCAAAAAAAAAAAAAAATATTTTAATTCTGCTACAAAACGAGTTACAGTGAGTTTTTAGTGCAAAAAAAAAAATTCCACTCAATTTCGAGTCGTTTTCACATCATTCTCCTAAAACAACCGGCAAAATAATTAAATAAAAATTCTAATATAAAGGTAATTTCGATTAATTAATTAATTGATAATTTCTCATATTCTTTGCATATTAAACTAACTCAGTTTCTTAAGTTTTATTCTTCGAAAAAAAAAAAAAAAAAAAAATTTCTCCTTAGAATTAAAATTTTTTCACTGAAATTTTAATTTTTCAATAAATTTTTATTTTGTGTTTATAATAAAATTTAATTATTTAATAGCTACGGTAGCGTTTGATTGTGTTTTATAACGAAAATAAAATAAAATAAAAAGAATGAAAAAAAAAAATTCACAAACACATTGTGGTTGATTAATTAATTTACTGTACATCCGTGATCGATATTATTTCACCTGGTTACCTGATTATCGTTAATTTTTTTTTCGTTTAATTAATTATTTTGTAGTAAAATAACCAAATCAATACGCAAAGTAATAATAATAACAACAACAACACGGATTTAAATTTAACAGAAGGAAATTGATTGAAATTTAAACGAAACGCCAAGTGATTAAAAGCCAAGAGCGAAAAGAAATGAAATTCTTTTTTTTTTTATAAACTAAAAATCCAGGTAATAAAACCGCTAAATAAATAGTTTTAAAGAAAATTCTAATTAATTAATTAAACAACAACTACAACAACAAAGACAGGTAAATAATAGTAATAAAATAATAATAAAATAGAAATTCTTCATTTATAACAAATGATATCGTACTCATTGTACAAAAATTTTATCAGAAATTTTTTTTTTTTTTTATTTTCCATCTTTATTACCTGTTTAATCATTTTTTTTTTATTTGTTTGTTTCTTTATTAATTGTATTTGATATTAATGTTCTCATACAAATAAATTAAAATTAAATCATTTTGTGTAATCAAATTAGTTATGTTATGCACGGGTTATATCATCGGTTCTTGTTTATCATTTACACACAATGATAAAATATTAAATGAATTTTCTATTAAAACAATAGTGACGATTTTTTTTTAGTATTTGTTATCATTTATCACGTGTAGGAGAATTATAATAAAATAAAAATAAATAAATAAAATTGTTATTCTGTTATCCAAAAAAAAAAATCCATTATTAACGCAATCGATTTTGGTTTTTTTTAAACACATTTTTTCTTATAGTTGTTATAAAGGATTTTCTATTGTTTTATTATAACCCAAAAAAGCCAGCCTTATCCACATGTAATCACCGTGTAATTGAAATCCAATTAAAAATGCTAACATTGTGTTTGTTCATTTTTATCACTCAAAACGAACAATTTCCTTATTTATAACAACCAGACAGGATATTTACTTGGTTACTTTATTGTAAAAATTCTTACCTTACTTCCACTTTCTTTCATTTTTTTTATTTAATTAATTAAATATCTAGAAATGAATGAAATGATAACGAAAAATCAAATTGTCAACGTTATGTTTGGTTAAGTCACTAATGTGACAATTTTTCTGATAAGATTTCTATTAAGTAATTAACTTAACTTAAGTAATGTGTTTTCGCTTTAGTTTTTTTTTTTTTTTTTTAATTATTTAAATGATTAAAAAAAAAAAAGGTAAAAAGTGTGTGAAAATCTACTCAATTTTAATTCATACTGATTAGAAGGATTCGTTTATTTATTTCACAAAAAACTATTTTTTTGAAAATATAAACTGACTCATTGTGATAAATATATACCACGTAATACATTAAAACCGATAAAAAAAAAAAATTAACTTTAATGCAGCAAACGAACCAAAAAAATAAAAATAAATAAATAATAAAATCGATACAGATTGTTTTTTATAAACATAAATTCGTAATATGACGTAATTAAGTGTTTATATTAGCTAAATCTATAACAAAAAAAAAAAAAAAAAAATTATTATTATTTACCTTATGACGCTCTATTTTAAGTCAATAAATATTTTTTTATTTTTTTGTATTAAATTTACTTAACTTATCTCTCTTTTATTGTAATCATCTGGTTAGCGCAATTTCTATTCGTAATACAAACCAATCGTAACTACAATCAACTACAAAAACCATACAACAGCACATTGTGTATGTAAATACAGCTTAAGCATTATTTAATGACGCTTTTTACGCTAAAAACAAAAAAAAAACTTTATAAACAAAACCAAAACACGTTTGAATTATAAATAATTTTTGTTTTGTTTAATTATTTGCAATTTATTACGAAATTAAAATTAAAATTAAAAGAAAAAAAAAACAATTATTTTTTTCTTTTTATTGAGTCATTTTTCTTCGCTTTTTGCTTTAAATGCAATTTTTTTTTTCTTCTCACCACTGTTATTAAATTAAATTTATTTATTTATTTGTTTTTTATTAATTTTTCGTTATTATTTAGCTGCCAAAAGCTTTTGATCATTTAATATATATATAAAACTTTTTTTTTTATTTATTAATAATTCTTTTTATTATTATTTCTAAACAGGATTTTCTGTATACAGAAAAAATCGTGAAAAAGAAAAAATGTTTATTGGTTTTGTTTTATTAAATAAATAAAAAAAAAAAAAAAAAAATTCGTTACTGCTGCTGCTGCTGTCTTCTTGATTACTTTTTGATTAAAAGAATAAAAAAAAAAAAACAAACAACAAAAGCATAACACGGTAAAGAACAAATAATAAAATAAAATCACTAGAAAAACCCAGAGCACAAAAAAAAAAAAAAAAAAAAAAGACTCAAAGAAAGAAGTAACAAAACCAACCATGAAACAAAAAAAGAAAAATAAAAAACTTCTTAAAAACGATGTGCATTAAATAGCGGATGTTGTTTAGCATTAAACTGACTAGAAATAAGAAGAAATAATAAATGAAAAATAAATAAAATTAAGCTAACCGGACCAATTTAAGAGATTTTTGCTTTTTTTTTTTCTTTGGGTAATAAAACAAGCGAAAAAAAAAATTCACTCAACACTCAGAGCTATCTTAATACAAAAATTTCTACTTTTAAAGCTTTCTTATCAAGCTTTTTCGTTTTTTTTTTATTATTATTATTATTATTTATTTTAAGACGTGTTAATAATTTATTCGAAAGAATTTTTTTCTTGTTGGTTTTTAATTTATTTACTTAAAAAAAAAAAAAAAAACAGAATAAAGAATTATTCGATGGTAAAATGTTACAAGTGTTTGTGCGACTGATTATAATAAATAAAAATTGAGGTGAATGGTTGTTTAAAAGTAAATTAATTTAATAATCATAATCATAATCATAATAATAAAAATAAAAATGATTAAGGAAGCCAGAGCTATACAACACGCTAAACAAAAAAAAAAGTTGTTTTGATTTAATCAATTCGTTTGTATCTATCACACATCACTTTGCTTTATGATCAATTAAGAAATATTTTTGAGTTTTTCTTCTTCTTCTGCTTTGTTTTTATTATTATTATTATTATTATAATCGACAAATCTGATAAGAATCTTGTTTGTGATATTTTAGCTACCTTTTCGGACTTACTTTGCCGCTTAATTAAGTATTTATTCGTTTTTATTTTGTTGTTTATCAGTCAGTCTGCATATCCTTATTACAATCGATTATTGATTTGTTATGATAATTTGTTAGCTAGTTTCGTTGTTTATTGAATGTCATGTAAAACTACTATAGTGGGTGTTGTAAGAAGGTCTCAGACTGATTAAGAGTTTAATTGTGGTTTCAGCTTTTATTTAAATTTTCTAATCACTTTTTAAGATGAAATTCAAAGCTTTTGGTGATCGCGTCAACAATCGAGAATGTTCATGGTTTTTGTTACTCCTTTTTGTCAGTAATTTATTTCCTAGTCATTAAAACGATCGCATTTCTGCGAGAACAAATGATCGTACATTAAAATTATTTTCTACCAAGAACAGACTGTATTAAAGCCAATATTTCTATAAAACGATCCTTAATTTACCAAAAAAAAAAAAAAAAAAATAATAATCACATTTCGCCGGAATGCATACAATAAACAACCCTCACCTCCAGTGCTTTCTAACTTTCTAAAGATTTTTCAATCATTTCGCAGTTAATACCGCGATAGTAAATGATTCAATACGGAATAATCCTTATATTTCTTGGCTAATCTGCCAAACTTAAACTAAATAACAAAACAAAAAACACAAAAAACAAAAAAATTGTTTAGAGTTTTAAAATACGGCGACGTCTTTTCTGCAATATATATTGCGCGACGTCGTTACTTTTCTTTTTCTTTTTCTTTTCTTTTCTTTAACATAATTTAATTATTTTTTTTTTTTTTGTAATTTTATTTTCGCTTCAGTTAATCCTCTTTCAATTTTTTTTTTGTTG
Organism: Ptychoptera albimana; assembly: GCA_961205885.1. Lineage (NCBI taxonomy): Eukaryota > Metazoa > Arthropoda > Insecta > Diptera > Ptychopteridae > Ptychoptera > Ptychoptera albimana. Next base: position 25,868,341 of record OY540804.1, read on the forward strand.
TTGCTTCTCTTTAATGTGTCTTCATTATTTATTTAATTTTTTTTTGTTACCATTAAAAGTAGCAAATTGTTTATAAAAATGCAACAAAGTTGTTATTATTATTATTATTATTATTACTCTTTTTAATTTATTTATCGTTGTTTAATAAAAAAAAAAAAAAAAAAAAAAATGTAATAAGTACACACCAGCAAAAAATAATTAGTTTTATAAAGAAAAAAGAAAAGAAAAAAAAATTTCAACTCAATTTGAGTGTTTTTTTTTTTTTGTTCGCTTCATTAAATTTTTTTTTTTTTTTACCTGAATTCAATAAAAGCTAAACAGGATAAATCTATATAAAAACAAAATTATTTTTTCAAGTTAATTATACTAGAAATGTCCGCTATTTGCTAATTAAGTAAAAACAATTAAAGCAGAGGTGCTACCAGTTAAACCTTTTTAGTCCTCTCTCCAACAAAATGATAGAGGAACAAAAAGGATCACAAATTGCCTTTAAATCATTAACGAACAGAAAGTAATTACAAAGTAATATAAAAATGCATTAAAGTCAGAGTAGTAAAACATTTTAGTTTTCAATACAAACGTATTAGAGTAGGAGTAGGAGGCAAATAAAAAAAAAAAACTTGATTTTGCTTTTTATATTCACATTTTATATTATTTTGCTGTTGCAAAAAAGAAAAAAAAAATAATAATAAAAATAAATAACACAGCAAAGTAATTGTGAGCAACAAACATCGACCGCGGTTTGCTCCTCAATGCGTGTATTTTATTTTCTTACTGCGGCTATATTATTCCTACTTTACAAACATTATTTTTATTTTTTTGTTTTTATTTCACTCATTTCTCATTTATTTTTTTTTTTTCGTTTCATTTCTGTTATGGGTTAAAATACATTTTTCTGCTTTTTTCAATTTAGTTTCAGTTTGTATCTTGGCGTGTTGCGTTCGGTATTCATTTTTTTTTTTTCGTTAAATTTATTTCAATTTTTGAGTTTTAATTAAAACGTTTATTCCCTCGGTATTTATTTATTTTTTATTAATTTATTAAGTTACTGCTGCTGTTTGTTAGTTTATACAGTGGGATCAGTAGTTCTTTTAAAACAAAATTAAATTGAGTGAAACAAATTGTTCTTTTGTGAATGGAAAAAGTGATTTTTGATTAAAGAAAAACAAACAAACAAAAAAATAAACAATTTTTTAAGCAATAAACCAGCTTAAGTAAATTAATTAAAAGAAAAATTTATTAAAAAAAAAAAAAACATTTTATGTGAATGTGTAGAAATGTGTTTGTTTTTTGTTTTAAATATAAGAAATAAATAAAAAGCAAGAAAAACAAGCTCTCTCTTCTCATTTTAATAATTTTATTTATTTATTTAATTTTTTTACTTTACTTTACTTTACTTTTGTGAAATCATTATAAATCGCGCCGCGACTTACAAAATAAAAAAAAAGAAAAAAAAAAAAAAGTTTATCGCATGTGATTTGTTGTGTCGTTTTATTAAAAAAAAATTTTATTTTATTTGTTTGTTAACGATTTGTTGCTGGTGGTGTGTATCATTGTAAATAAAAATTATTATTATTATTATTATTTATAATATTCGGAAATTTATTATTAATAATATTATAAATAAAGAAACACCAACAACGATCATACACAACTAAAATTAGAATTTTTTTTTTTTCGGTTTTGTTGGTTTATTTGCATCAAAAAAACAAAAATTTTTTTTTTTTTATTCAATAAACAAACAAACAAACAAAAAAAGTGTTTATTACATTTAAAAATAGTTTTTTTTTTTTTATTATTTTTATTAATTTATTTTCGGTTTATGTTTAACGACAAAAAAGAAATAAAGAAAAAATTTCTTAAGTGTCAAAAGAGTGTAAAAGAAAAAGAAAAAATAAATTAAATTGAGTGAAATTTTTATTTTATTAATTTTTCTACTTGTATTGAGTGAAATTTTTTTTTTTTTTATTATTATTAAAACACGTGCTTTATTGTTTTAATTGATATTTTTAAATAAAAAGAGAAGACCCCACCCACAGTTAAAAAAAAAAAAGAAAAGAAAAAAATGTTAAGAAAATTTTGTTTACCTTTAAATTAGAATTTTAATTTAAAATTTAATTAAATAATAATAAAAATAAAAGAAGAGTAAAATGTTGTTGTTGCAAAAATTTGTGATTAAAAAAAAATTCGTGATAATTTTATTATGTTTAATTAGTTATTGTTCTCTGACTAGGGTATGTGTTTAAGTAAAGAATATACGGGAAGGATAATTAACTAGAACAGTAACACACATATCATATATTGGGATTTATTGTCAACCAACCAAAAAAAAAACAATAAAAACAATAAAAAAAAACAACGAAAAATCCAGGTAAATAAAAAATATGTTTCACTAATGTTTCATCAATGTTTCATACAAATACACACATGTTTCTTTTAAAATGTATTTACGTAATTAAAACAAAATTAAAAACAATAAAATAAAATAATTAATTACAAAGTAAATAATAAAAAAAATAAAATGTTAATTATTTTTATTTTTCTTTATTAGTTTTTTTTTTTTTTTTATTATTTAAGAAAATGTTTTTTTATTCTAACTTGATTAATACCAGAGACTAAGGTAAAAAAAAAAAAACAGATTCTGGGTGTTATAAAAAAAAAAAAAAAACGTTTCATTACTATTTCATATTATATAGAAGCAACAAAAACGATTGGCGTTTGTTCGCAAAAAAAAAAAATTGCACGAAACGCAAAGAATTTTTTTTTTTGAATTTTTTGTTTTAATTTTATTTCAAATTAATTCAGATTTTTGTATGATCGTCAGGCTTTTTCGTAAAAAAAAAAAATAAAAAAAATTAAACAGTAAAAGCTCATGTAAAAATTATTATTTTAAACGTGAGAGGATAGGAATTGGCAAAAAAAGCTTAATTAAAATAATATTTTTTTTTTTTTTATTAACAATCAGCTACTGTAGTTGAATTTTTTTTTTTTCAAATAAATATCGCGTACACAAACACACAAATATTTATATGCAAATAAAAATAAAAATAAATTATTTTTTTTATTTTCATTTTTTAACGTTATGTCCCCAAAACGTATTGTCTCTCCTCATCATCATCAGTTCAATACAGAAATTCAAATTTTATTTATTTTTTTATTTAAGCACAGTTTTATGCTTTTTTTTTTTTATTTTTACAAAAAAACAATAAAAAATAAAAATTTAAACGAGTGAATATAAATAAAAATTAAAAATAAATTATTATTGTCGTTGACGTTATTGACGTTCGTACGTTTGTTGGTTGGTTAGTTGGTGGTGGATACGCGCGCTTTTTATAAAATCAATAAAATTTGTGGCTTAGACAAAAGCATAGACAACAGCAACTTCTTCTTCTACTTATTTTCGATGTTTTAATTGTAGTTTTGTAGACAACCAAAAAAAAAATTTATTACGTCTTTATTGAAGCTATTTAATGGTTACATTTCCTTTATTGATTTCAGTCGTTTTGGTTGTTGTTGTTGTTGTTTAATAAGCTTTTATTGCAATTTTTATTATTTTTTTTAAATTTTATTTTCCTTAATGTAATTTACGTTATGGAATGGCTTTGGGTACGTTTTATCGCAAATTATATACTTGGTTAAAGAAAAAAAATTGCGATAAGAATAAAAGAAAAAAATTATTTTACTGAAGTTTTTTCTGAAATTGTTGTTCTGAAATCTGAAATGTAGTTAGTTATTAGCGGAATAAATGAGCAGAAAATCTCATTGTTTAAATTAGAATCCGAGAAATTTAGATAAATTTAGAAAATGAGTGAAATTTATACGAAAAGAATGAGCCTAATTTTTATATAAGTTTTTATTAAAAATCATCGTATCACTGATTTTTCTAAAAGAAAGCTCAATTATAATTCTACTCATTTATAGGATACAACAACGAAAAATGCCATCCTTAAATCACTAAAAAAAATATCCTGCGACTCTTCTCAATTCGATTACAATCCTCATTAATATCTAAATTTCCCAAAATTTAAAATAATTCACAACAAAAACGCCACACCACACAACAAACGGAAAACCATACATAACTAAAACGCCAAATACTCCAATTAATTTCATTAAAAAAAAAAAAAAAAAAACAACAAATGTTTCTCCTTCAGGTGGTTTTACTTTTCATTAATTAATTAGCAAACAATTAATTATAAAAGAAAAAACAAAACAAAAAAATTAATAAATAAATAATTTATTTTTTTTTAACTTGGCTCTAGTTATAATATTATTTCTGCTTATTATTTTTAATTAATTTTTTTTTGTTTTGTTATTTTAATTGAATTATTGTTTTTTTTTTTGCGTTACATTAACGGTATCGTTCCGTTGATAATTAGTGAGAAAGAGCATTTAAAATTTACGTAATTTTAAGATTAAGACATTGTGCTCTTGTTCATTAAGTTATTTATTATGGTAGTAACGAACCTCTGGTAAACCTTCAAATTCGCATGAAAAGATAAAAACATAAAACAAAAAAATTTGTATTTCCACTAAACTGTATATAAATTAATTTTATTCTTTTACTTTAAATTAGCTTGAATGATAAATAAGTGGGATAAATATGAAAAATCAAAGAAAAACATTTACCATGAAGTGTAAACTGTGGATAATTCAATATAATTTTCTCTGTAGGTGAATAATTTCTTTTTAATACAAAAAAAAAAAAAAAAAATTAAAAAATTAAATCATCATCCGTCAGAGAATTATTTCTAAATTATTTTCATTGCATTTTATTTACTTTTTTTACACAACCACACACAATAACATTTTTTTTCTTTTTTAACTAATTTACCATAAAAATGAATTTGAATTTACCATGAAAATCAATAAAAATGAAACGTACGTAACGTAACGTACTCCATTGATTTGTTTATTTATTTTTCCGCGCTTATTATTTTGCTACAAACCAAATAAAACATAAAATTAGCAAAGAACAAAACAAAACAATAAGAAAAACCAATAAAACAATTTATTGGCGAAACGGCGGAAAAAAAAAGGATAAAAACAAATTCGATTTGTAAAAGTTTTCCCGTGTGAAAATGATTTTTGCATTAAAGCTTTTTTCTCGGTGAATTTTCTTCTTTTCTTTTGTAAATTCTTTATGGTGAATCGTCAATTTTAATTATTGAATGAATGATTTTAATGCGTTTTTGTATTATGTTCCCTTTTGCGTTTTGTTAATTACGTAACAACCTTTTTGGTGTAGAGTTTTAAAAAACCCTTTGCTGCGGCGGTGCTTGGCTTTATAATGGAAATTAATAAACGATGCCGTGTGCTGGTTAGTAAACGTGGTAATAAGGTTAAAAAAAAATTTATTTTAATTATAGGAAACAAATTTGAATATTTTGTAATACCTGAGTTCGGGTTATTTGGAAAGGTGAAGCAATTAATTAAGATTATAGCGAAATGACTTATCTGGCTGACTTAAAATTGCTTTTAGAAGCTTCTATCTAAAATCAAGTCTGTCTAAACACTTTGCCTAGAGGAGGCGTATACGCATTATTGAAATCCCTTTCCCATCAAACAGATAATTTATCTCACAAATCACCACTAAGTTTAGCTTAAAAAAAAAATTGTTTCTAACTTCATACCGTCGCTTTCTTTTGCTTTTACTATAGAACTTCGCTTAAAATGTTCCTATCACAAGCGAAATTTAACAAAGACACAAAACGTTTCTGGAAAAAGAAAGGAATGACAAAAGTAAATAATTAATTTCCCCAAACCATTTAAAACCCAATTAAAACAAAGACAATAAATAATTAAATTGAGTGAAAAATTTATGAATTAATAAAATAAAGCAGAAAAATAAACAATATCTGACGCAATGAATCAAAATTAAATTAAATTAAATTTAAATTGAATTAATAAGAATTTTATGAGATTTTTTATTTTCTTTATTAATTGGAGAAGGAAAACAAAATCAACACAAAGAAACAACACGATATACACGATTAAAGTCAATAAATTTGACCACCACCGTTGAATAACCATATAAATCTAATTAAATTATTAAAATTTTCTTGTCTAGAGTTAATTAATTAATAAATTGTCGCGTAATAAAATAAAAATGTTGATTTATTTGATTATTTTATTCACTTGTAGTTTCTAAGCGTTTTCTCTGCGTTCTTCTACCACAGAAAGCTACCTGAATTCATTGCTATTATTAATTTTGATTTGATTTGCATACTAAAGAGAGTTATATTCGCGATCAACAATGATCTACAACGATCTGTATACAGCGATCGTTTTTTTCTTACAGCACTAATTCCATTTATTTACTTTTTAATGATTAAAAGAAAAAAAAAAAACTTTTTATAACCGTAGGTAGAGAGACACTAACATTGTTTCGGTCGTTATCCAATCTTATTACAATTTTTTTTTCTTTCCCTCTTAACCGATATTAAAATGATTTCATCGAGTTTATTAGCTTTATTGCAGTCACACACAAAAAAAAAAAAAAAGCGCATACAATTCGAATGAGGTCATCTTCGTTGATTTTATTATTGTCGTCGCTGTTTTTGTTGCTGTCGCTGCTGCTGTTGGTTATAGTTTTGTTACTTAATTCCGGAACGTGATCGTGTCGTTTTTTTTTTCTTTTTTACAAAATATTATTTATTTATTAGGATTTTTACGGATTCATTTTTTTTTTTTTGATTAAATAGCGAATTAATTTGAATTTGATTTTGGTTGGGCTATTGTTTGTTTGTTTGTTTTTTTTTGTTATTAAAATCACGAGCACTGGTTACAAGCAATAAACTAACACAAAAAATTTACCATAAAAACCTGTAACCAAACATTTTCTTCATTCTTCATTCTAGTCATCCACATCATATTCTATTTATAAAAAAAAAAAAAAAATTATAAAATTCTTCTTTTCGCTGTTTTGTTATTAAATCATTTTTTGCCCACCAAAAATTTATTTTTTTTTCTTCCTCTTCTTATTTCCTTCTCTTTTAAATTAATTAATAAAATTTTTTCATTTTAATTAGCTTTTATGTCACAGAAAGTCTGTGAAAAGTTTTTTGTGACTTTAAAACTTGATTTTTGTCTTATTTTTTACGATTGTTTCGTTCACTGTTAATGGATTTTTATATTAAAAAATTGTTTTTATTAATAACGATGACGTATTATGTATTATATTAAAAAGTTGTAGGAGTAGCTTTAATTTCCTTTAGTTTTATTACTTGATAAACTGTGACGATGAATGATTTTTTTTTGTTTGAGTCAAATTTCATTTGAGTGAATTTTTTTTAAATTTTTTTAAAGACGATTTAAACAAAATAAATAAAAAAATGCCACCAACGAGTATATGAACCAGAAAATTATTATCCTTTACAAAAAAAAAAACAGCTCAAATAACTAGAATAAGCTCTTTAATCCAAAATTATTAGACGAATAAAAAACACACAAAATTCCATTTGAAATTCCATCATTCTGGTGAACAAGTTTAATTTTTTTTTTTTTTTAAATTTTAATCCAAACAATTACACTGATAATCTTAAGTAAAATAAAAATTAAAAAACGATATCACGCTATTTCTTACACAATCAATTGGAAATAAAAATAAAAATAAACTTTTTTTTATTAATACGAAGTAAGACAGCCAAATGAGTCTGTAATCTTTGAATAAAATAAAAAAATAAATTTAAAAAATAATGTCAGGTGTGAATTAAGATTAAAAAAAAAACCAATAACAACAGCAACTAAGCTTAAAGCTTAATATATATTTAACATCGAAACATGTTTTAAATATATTTTTTATTTCTTATTTAAAGTATAAAAAAAAAATTAATTTTCTGATAAAAAAAAAACGCTTAAAGACAGGTAAAATAAATAAACAATGTAAGAAAGAAAGACTGAAAGAAAGACAGAAAAAACCTTTAAAAAAAACCAATAAATTTGTTAATAATTTCCTAACTAATTAATAATTAACAGAAACTTTTGTTGCTTTGCGATTAGATTTAGATTTTTAATTAATTAATTTTATTTAATAGAATCGTTAATAAAATGAAAAAAGTGACCATAACTGGTGAATAAAGATTTTCTTTAAATTAATTTATTAATTAATTAATTTGTAATTATTTTCTAATTATAATTGTCCTTCATTTTCGCTCTTAATGAAAATTAACAATTGCAGGGTGATTCGTAGTTTATGTAATTCAGGCTTAAATATAATTTTTCTTTTGCTCAGTTAAATTAAACTTGTGAGTAAATCAGTAAACAAAAATGTTCAAAACCGCTTTCAACATCTTTTTCACTAAATCCATCACTGATTTTCGATTTACTCTTCCTGCATTCAATTATTCATATAGGATTATAGTCGGTATTAGTCAGCATTAGACATTGTCATCATAATTTCTAATGAATTTTTTATTTAAAAATAAAAATTTATTATCCATTAATAACCAAACAAATTAAGTTTTTATTATTTAAATGTAAAAAAAAAAAAAACGCAAGCTAAGTAATAAATCATAAAATAAATAATAGAAAAGAAAGTTTAATAAGAAAAAAAACCAAAACACAGAGTTTTGGCACACTTTACCATAAAATCACCCTATAAAAACTAATTAAAGTAATCGGTTAATATCAAAATGTAATCTAATAAAAAAAAATTTGCATATGCTGTAATGAATAAAAATTCTTTAATAATTATTGAGGATTATTGTGTGGTGTTGGTGGTGATTGTGGCGGCGGCGTCGACATCAGTAAAGTAAAATCATTAAGATTTATTAAACGATTGTTTTATTTATAAATAAATAATAAAAAAAAATAAATCAATTAATTGATTTATACGATTAATAATAACAGCATTAATGCATTTTCTTATTAAAATTTTAATTACAAAGTCACGATTATAATCTTGTTAAATATATAGTTAAATTAAAACAATGTTTATAATGCTACCGTTTAGTACTTAATTAAAACCAGCAGCAGCTTCTATTGTGATTAATTTAGTTATTTGGTTTTGAAAATTTAACAGCAAAAAGCATATTTAAATGGTTTATAATTTCAACATACGACTGTTATACATATAATTTTTTTTTTTTTATAATAAAATTAACATAAAAACATATTAAAATATAAAACATTCACATGTAGCAGCAGCAACAATTTACAATACAAATGTCATACAATGTGAAGAGAAAAAAATTAAAAAAAAAATGAAACGAAAAAGACTTTCTCCTTTACAAATATAATAATAAAAAAATCACAAAATTTAATTAGTAAATCATAAATATTATTGTTATTAAAAAAATATTATTATTACATGATAATAATCTAAACTATTATTATTATTATTATTATTATTATTCAATACGTAATTTATGGTTTTTATTTAAAAGAAAAAAAAAAACAGATTTCTACTCTAGTTTGTTGTTTTTTTTTGTTTTTTTTTTTTACCTAATGAAAACAAAACCATAAATGGTGATTTAGTTCAATTTCATAATTTTATTTATGCATAACGAAAACAAAAAAATAAAAATCCATAAATTATGTTTTAATAACACACAAAAATAACATTTTGAGTGAATTTTTTTTTTGTCTACAAATTTTTCACTCAAATCATTGTTTCATTTCGATTTACAATTAAACAAAACAACGAAACAATAAAATCACTAAATTAGTAATACATACATAAAAATAAAATAGTTTTTTTTTATTATTTTATTATAATAAATCGTGATCGCAAAATAGATTATCTTATTTACATATTTACTTTACAAGTCACCCAAATAAAATGTTACAAAAAAAAAAATTATAATTTTTTTTTTTTAAACTATAAATTACACTTTTTTGTACGTCGTTATAATAAAAAAAAAAAACTAAAATTTTATTTTTCGTTAATAAAATAAATAATTAAATATTACGCAATGTTAATTAGAATTATAAAATAATTTTTTTTATATATTTTCTTAAATAATTTAATAATGATAGAAAAACTAAAGATGATAAAAATTTCTATACAGTACGCAATCACAATGAACGTAAGGTTTTACGTAAGATATGTCACTTAAAAGTTTTAAATTTGATTGCTATCGTTAAAACTGTTTGGAAAAATAATTGATTTTTTAAATAATTCAATAAGAAAAGATAAAATAAGAATATTTCTATTCAGTATGCAAGCACAATTAACGTACAGATTACGTAAGTTATGTTACTTCTTAAATGAATTACATGTCCTTAGTAAAATTCTCCGTGAACCATTAATTTGTTTGTTATCTTTAAAACTCTTTGAAAAATAATTCAATAAGGAAAGAAAAATGAAAATTCTACTCATTATGCAAGCACAATGAACGTAAGGATTTCGTAATAAATGTCACATAAAAGTTCTTACTTTTACTAACAAATAGATGAATAATACATGCAAAATTCTCTTAAGAAATTAATTTATTAACACACAAACAAACTTTAAAGTGACATTTCTTACGTAAAATTCTCCGTTAATCATAAATTTCTTTGCTATCTTTTAATTTATATATTTTTTTTGTTACAAATTTTCTTTAAACAAATTAATAATCATAATATGAATAATGATAATAATAGTTATAATACAAAATGATTTATTTATCACGAATCAATTGAGATCATAGTTATATTACGTTTTGTGTAAAATAATATATGTGGTCAAAACGTTGTCTTATTTAATTAACACACTCTCTAATAACAGCAAAAATATGTATGTATATATATATAAATATATAATAAAGATTAAATAAATATTATTATTATGATTATTATTTATAAAAAAAAAAGTTTGAAAAAAAAAAACGCTAAAGAAATAACTAAAAAACACGAATAAACGAAAGAATGTTGCTCGCTTGTAATTTGTTTTCTTTTATTTTACTTCGTTAAAAAAAAAAAAAAAAACTTCTTCTATCGTTACAGTGATGGAAACCACAAACAGCATAACTCATTATTATAATTACTTAAAACAAAACAAAAAAAAAATGAAGAAATTAATTCAAAATTAACATTAACGAGCACTTTTAATCAAAATTTATCGTTTGTTTGTTTAGAAAAGAAAAAAAAAAATGAATAGAAAATCAACGATAAATTCATTAAACAGATTTGAACTGTTTCGTTTTTTTTTTTTTTTGACATATCCATTTAATAAGACGGCTAATTAGATTCTTAATTAAACAAACAAACATAATATATTTTTATTGATCATTAGTTTTCTATGTTTATATTCGTTGGCATTATAGGCCTGCATCCGGTTTTATTCTAATTCTCATTTGGTTAATTAATTGTCATCGTGGGTTCATTGTTTTAGTTTTTAATTTGCTTATAGCAAAAATTTTTCGTTTTTTATTTAGAGTAAATACGTAGTCAAATACATACATGGGATTAAAATTATAAACAAACTTACAAACAAACGTTTATATAAATTCCTTCAGCTTCTGCTTTTGGATTAGTAACGATTGCGTAAACGTAAACGAATTCTTTGTTCCACAAATTCCATGGTTCTCATCACTGAATCCTTTGTAGTTTTTTTTTTTTAATTTTTGTTACTAGTTTTCTTCTCTTAATAATAATAAAAATAATAAAAATAAAAATTATTATAGTATTTTCCTCATCATTAACAGCATCATCGTTTCATCTTTTTTTATCATTCAACAATAAATAATGGCATTGAAAAATGGTGGTCGGACATTACTAAATACAAAAAAAAATACTGCTTAAAAATAACGAATAATAAATATTATCAAGTGGTTTTTTTTTTTATTTTTTTTTTAGCTAAATATATTCGTTTGCTGTGTTCACAAAAAAAAAATTGTTCTTTCGAACGTAAAAATTCTTTATTAATTAATTTAAAAATACCACAAAAAAAAAAAATAATAACATAACAAAAATGTTCTCCAAATACATATTAAGAGCGTAAAACGATGATTTATCATGCAAGTGTACGGATTAACGACAAGATTTTAACATAATATTTAAAGTATTTATACTCTATTGCTGGTTTAATTTATAAAACTATGATCTATATTGTGTCTTTTTTTTTTTTTTTTTGTTAATAATTATATAAATAATAATAATAATAATAATATGGGGGCGAATATATTACATAGAATGTGAATAAAATAGAAAAAATTAAAAAAGGCAACAACAAAACGAGATTAAGTCTAGTTTTACCAAATGGTAATTATTTCAATCATTTTAACCACTCAACAAATTCAAGAAACTATTTAACGTTGAAAAAACCAATACGAAATAGCAATTATTCAGTTTTTTTTTTTTTTTTTTAATTCTTTTATTGGTTTAGATTATAAAAGTTATTGTAGTTTTGATTAGAAATTGAATTTACTATTATTATGCGTTAATAATTTATTTATTATGAGGAGTTTATCTGTTTTATTCATAACGAAGCAATTATGTCTTAATAATTATCTTTATCTGAGTTGTTTAAGTAATTAAAGACATAGTTTTGTTATGAATAAAACTTTTATTAATCCAGCTTAGAATAATAAAAAAATTCTTTATTCAGTTGATTCTTGTAGTAATGCGTATTTTGGGTAATAAATGTCATTTTCCACTTAAATCCAATACAGCTGTCAAGTATTATGCATCTTTGTAAGAAAATTCTGGAGTTTTATTGTTAAGTGCAATGATTCTCTTTGAATGAAGTAAATTTAAATCTTTGAGTAAATTTTCTAGTTCTACATCTTGCTTCAGGACGTTTTTATACATTTTTGTACCTTATGTCAAGAGGTTTATTCTTTAAACCTTTAAGTTTGTAGAGTTTATATCGGCATCTTAGTCTTTTGTAGCTAGAACTATTATTTTAAAATTCTAGCCGATAGTAACGTTAATCATTAGTTAAACAAAGGTTTTCATCTCTGTTTTATAAATGACATTCATCAATACATACGTTATAAATGCCTACATTAAATATCATTTGCTGTAGTTTCTGTTTTATTTAACCATAGTATATATACTGTAAGAGAAATAATAATAATAATAATAATAATAATAATAATAATAATAATAAAATAAAACAGGTGGGCAAAAAATAATGAATAATAAATAAAAAAAAAAAAAAAAAAAACAGAAAAATACCTATGATCACAAATTATTAAAGACAAGACAAGCAGAAAGGTAACAAAAAAAAAATATCAGCAATAGTTAAACAGCATATTAAAAACAAGTACAACATAAATAAAATAGCATTGAATTGATATTTTATTTTTCTTATGGTATTGGAGGCACAATCAGTTTTTTTTTCTTATTTCTTTTTTCAAATCTTTTTTTTACATCTTGTATTTAATTTGCTTTAATTTTATAATAATAATAATAATTTTGATTGTAAATTACATTTTAACAAACATAAAGTTACTTTATTGGTCTCACTAGACATTTTGCCTTCATTACAATTTTTTTTTTCTATTGAACAAGGTAAAAGAAAAAGGCAGGCAGGCAGGCACAGCAAAGAAAAAACAGAAAAAAAAAAAACTCAACTCTTGAGTGGTTTTTCTTCTATACACAAAAAAAAAAAAAAAAGTAACAATCAGTTTAGTTGACAAAGACAAGACTTAGCTTAGCTTAATGATCCTTATCAAATTAAATTTACTGTTAAAGGTTAACAACATAACAGAAACATTTATTGTTTTCAATTCAGTGGTAAAATTTTTTTTTTTTATTTATTTAACTGATTAGAAAGGTTATTTATCTGTTAGAATTTGAGTGAATTTTTGCTTGTTTCTTTAAACACTTTGACTGAATATGACTAATAGGGATAAAGTATTGATTAATTAATTATAAACTTAAGCACCATAACATATGTTAACACAGATGTTGCTTATAATAAAATTACGAAATTAAGTCAGCAGCATGTAATTAAAGTGTATTAAGTAACATAATTCTAGTAAATAAAACAAAACTAAAGTCACTAGAGAATAAAACATCTAGCTAACCCCTGCTTTAAAACTGAAATTAAATTAAAACAAGAATTTCAACCTGACTTAAAAAAAAACAATTAACAAAAAAACTCAGATTCACTGGGTTTACAACGTTAAAAATTGTTTACGTCATTTCTGTGTCTGACCGAAGAAAAAGAAACAAATCGCCGTCTTAAGGTTGATCAAGTCAAATTCAAACTATTTTTAGTTTTGTAAAAAAAAAAAAAAAAATTAAATTAAATTAAATAAAAACAAAGAAAAGATAGAGAATTAAAAGAAAAAAAATAAAAAAAAAAACTAACTAAATAAATAAAGAATAATAAAATTAATTAAAAAAAAAAAAAAAAACTCAAGACCTTTGCGAATCTTAATTATGTAATTAGGAAGAGAAAAAAAAATATACAGAAAAAAAAAAAAAAACTATTAAACATATGATGAAATATTTGCTTATGTTTTGTATTTGTTTAAATTAAATGTTTGTGTTTGATGAAAGAGTTTGAAAACCTTTTATTTGTTGCTTGTAGCTGCTTATGCTAATATTCAAACAGTTTTTGCTTATTTTCTTTGCTTTTTTAAACAATAAACCTGCAGTTTTACTCAATTATGCTCAGTACACAGATCTTTAGGAAGTAAATACTTTCAAAGGTTCTGTCTGTAGCAAAGCAAATTTTATTCCTAAAACAAACTTTCAATACAAGTCACTTGCAAGTGTTAAATTCACTTAATCATTTAACGGTTTAGAAAGTGAAATTTTAATAAAATCACTTCCGATACACAAATATTAACAAAATAATTCGCATTACACAACCATGAATACTAAATTTATTTTTTTTTTTAATTTTACTGTGAAACAAAAAACTAAATCTTTTTTGGTCCAACAAATTCCAGTCTTATTAAAGTCAAACACCGCGAGGTGACAATTAAAGTACAAAAACCAATTTATGTTGGAGTATTTCAATGTCATCTGACAGCGGCAAAAGAAAAAAAAAACGTTTTGTTCCAATTATCCTTCTTTTGCAATTATAAAAAAAAAAAAGCTGATTTTAGTGACAGAAGCAATTTGGTGAATTTTTTTTTTAAAATAGTTTACCTTGGTGCTTGGTTTTGTTTAATGGAATTTCAATACTTTACACTTCATGTAATACAAAGAGCTTTTTTGTTTATTTTTAACTTGTGAGTTTTTACTTACATCAATATTAGGTTGGCTTACTCTTAATATTCATGCTGTGTAATAATTACGAAAACTTCTTGTCACATACTTAGTTGCTGTGTGTGCTTTTTTTTTTTTTTATAGTAAAAATTCAACTTTACCATGTCATATGCCTCATGATGATAATCAGTGTTTTGTTCGCTTTTTTCTTCATCTTCTTCTTCGTTTATTTATTTAAATTAAAACGGAAAATTATACCCAAAAAAAAAACACACTGAAAATATGTTATAATTAAAATAAAAATGCAATAAATTATTAAATAAATGAGTATTTTACACACAAGAAACTAGTAGAGAAAAAAAAAAACATAACCACGATGGAGATTTTTTTTTTCTCTGTTACTTTCCGTCATGATTTTTTTCTGTTTTACCTGTAAAGAAAAAAAAATATATTTTTTTTTTAACAGTTAAATGGGAATATAAAAATTTCCATTTTATTTACAAATTAATAATATTAATTCTTCTTCTTTATTTTCAGATAAACTACACGAGGTTTTTGTCCAAATTTTTTTTTTTTTTTTGCTTCGTTTTTTGTTTTTGTTTTGTTTTTTACGTTACCGTACAGTGGAGTGGCCGTGGCGTTTTTATATTGAAAAAAAAAAACAAACAAATTACACAACGATCAAAAACACAAACGAATATAAATAAAAATAAAAAAAAAACGTTTGAATAGTTTTCTAGCTGTTGTTGTTGTTGTTGTTATAATACTTGAAAAATAATAAATTAAAATATTAAAAAAAAAAAAAAAATTAAGTGGACAAGACACACAAACAAACAAATAAACAGTCAAAATAAAATAATATAATAAAAAAAAAAAAATCACTAAAAATCAACATGGATTCCGGAACTAGAGACATCATTGGTTATTTCTTAATTCTGACGACATTGTTACTTGTGACGTCGACAACACATGCGATCGAAAGCATTAGTAAGTTTTATTTATTTTATTATTATTCTTATTATTCTTATTAAATATGTTAATTATTTGTTATTATTGATTAGTGTGTGAGTTTTATTCTCTTTTTTTTCGCGTTTATTTTTCTTAAAGATTTAAAGAGATTTAAAAACAATTTTTATTTTTCTTTTTAAAGTCCTTATATGATTTATGTCGCCACCAACAGTTTAGAAGAATTTCATGATGACAATGTCGCGTGGGAATTTTCAATTCAAATAAACGTTACCGTAGTGAGACTCGAACTCTATATCGTATGTAAATATGGATCACAGTCCTTACCACAACCTGTATCTGATTAAAAATAATTAATTCGTGCAGAAAAAAAAATTTTGTTTTTTCATTTGCTTACAAACATATATTTCCCAGTATTTCAACAGCATTTCATGCAACCTGCATAAAAAAAAGAAAAATTATTTTTTGGCACGTGGCTGAACACTATAAAAAAAAAAAAAAAAACAAAAAATCTTTCAAGGCAGACATAAAATACATTTGTCAACATAAAAAAAAAATTTTAAAAACACAAAAATAATAAAAATTTAACGAAAAATTTATTTGATTTATTCTGAAAAGATTTTTTTTTTTTTCGCTTAAAAAATTATTAAATAAAAAAATACAGAAGCTGCGGTGCCGTCGTTGTATTTAATAACAAAAAATACAAAAAAAAAAAAAAAATGAAAAAATAAATAAAAAACCCGCAGCCATTTTTGTTTTTACTGCTGAGGTAATAATTTTTCTTAATTAATTAATTAGTTAATTAACGGTTTAAGCGTGTTTTGGTTTTTGATTTTTGATTTTTTTTTTTTGTTTTCGGTGGTTTACAATTTGTTTCATATAAAATTAATTAATTGGGATGCGGTTTAGATAATTTTTTTTCCCTCCTTGCGTTTTTTTTTTATTGGTGATTACATTAGGGTTAATGTGCGCCTTGGTGATAAATAATATTAAAGAACGTCATTAGTTTAATTAATTAATTAATTAAATAAAGAAAATGTTATTTTTCACTGTTTATTTCTTTTATAAATAGAATCGATCATTATCTGATTTCTGAATTGTAATTTGAGAATATTTAATAACCGAGAAAATTGAGAAAAAAATATTGTTTATGTGGTTTATTGTGACAATCGGCGATACGTTACGATAACAAGGACTTATTAATTGATGCTAATTTAATGCGCTAATTACTTTTATACAAAACATAACAAAAACAGTAAAAATAGATTAAATTTCATTAAAAAATTATTAAGTAATGTAAATAAATTTTTATGTTTTTAGAGAGGGATAAAGTGAGAGAGAAAGAAACCAACGAGTGAAAGAATTTTTTTTTTTCTTTTTTTCACTCCAAATACTAGATATGGAAAAATCACTCAAAACAGAGAAGAGTTTTTTCATTTTCTTTTCAATTCGTCTTTCTTTACATTTCTGGTCACCATAAACGAAAAATAGTAAAAAAAAAAAAAAAAAAATTAATTTACTATAAATCCCGTTAATCGTTGTAATATAAACAAAAGAAAAAAAAAAACGAATCACCTTCAAAGAAGTTTTTATTTTTGGACATTTAACTGTCAAAACTTTACTGTTTATGGGATGATGAATAAAATTTATTGAATAAGAGAACAGAAAACTAGAATCTTGATCTGTTGACCAAATTTGTGTTAAAGTTAAAGTTTGTGTTAAAAAAAAAACAAAACAAAGCAATGAACGTGAACCTGAAATGAATTAAGAGGAAAATAAAACTTGCTCAAAACCATTTAAGGGTTATTGAAATGTGTTGACGAAAATTTTTCTGTTGATTTGTTTAAGAAAATTCATTATTAATTCCTGTAATTAATCGAATAGTAAACACAATTTTCACACAGTTATTAGTTCGTTTAAACAGAAACAGTCGCATTGTATGCAAATTAGTGGAATTTTTCTCTCTGCATAGTGTCAATAAATTTTGTTTCTTTATTACTGTTGACAGGATGAGAAATAATTTTGTTGTTTATAGAAATGATGAGAATATAACTCGCTTTATAAATTGTGAGATTGGTTTTAAGTGAAGGGGAATTTAAGATTTTTTTTTTGTCTTATTTAGTTGATTTAGGAAAGTTGAGTAACAAGTAGAAGTAGATTAAAAGTCAGCTGAAATAAAACTGTTTCCGCCTGTGTAAGATATATGGAAGAGACTCGAATTATAATATTTCAAAGGGTTAATTGGTTTTAAAGCTTTTGGACTACAGCAAATTTATGCTTAAAAACAATTAACGTAAGGACGTGGTAGTAAAAACACGGAATAAACATTTAATCCAAACACTGGAAGTAGCTGTTTGACCAATAATTAACTTTTAGTTAAATTAAGTTTAGATTACGTTGTGAATCAATTTATCTTCAATTAAAAATTCCTCTATACTCCACCATTCAGTTTTATTGTTAATAAATCAAATAAGTAAAAAACCGATGCCAGGTTAAACCTTTCTTAAATCTTCCTTTATCGTTTACTTTTAGAATCTCGGTATTAACTGCAACCTTTTTTTTATTTAAGATTGTTGTCTATGCGTTTTTACATTGTTTCATCTTAAGTTTCTTAATTAAATTTAATTAAATTATTTTCTATGTGTTTTGTCACACAAGATACAGATACAGATTTTTATCTGTAACTTCGTTAAACAGTAAAATTTAAAATGAAATGACTTTGTTAGTAGTGCTTTACGGGTTTCTAGTTAATATTCCCATAGCTTTTTATCTTTTGATGGATCCTTTTCGGTTGCGAGAAAACCGTCTCAGTATTAACCTTTGTTGACTTTAGAGTTCACGCACAAACATGAAAAAGGCACTGAAAAGATATTTAATGAAAAAAAAAAAATAATAAAATAAAAAACTCTTACAAACGTTTAAGGGAACAGAAACAAACAAACAAACAAACAAACGGAAGTTGCTAAGTATCTTTACCTCGATATTCGTCTTTGTGGACCGTATTCATGAAAGAAATTTATGAGATGGCGCTTAATATGATAAATGAAAAAGATCTTAGTGAGATGTGAACGTTTTTCAGCTTTTAAATAAAGGGAATTATTTGCCTTTTTATGATTCACAAACAAACAAACAAACAAACAATCGTAAAACTAACAAGCAGCGTAACAACAAAGAGGCGCCTTTAACATTTTTTTCTGCTTCATTCTTTTTAACTTTGTGTGTCCGAAAGAGATGATAATTGGGATAATTTTTGCCGTTTTTTTCTTTTAACTTTGTGTAAAGGTTCAGGTGCGTCCTTTTATGTTTATATTCTGAAAGGATTTTTCTTTTCTTCTCTTCTTTTCTTTTATTTTCTTTTATTTATTTAACTTGAGATAGTAAAGAATTGTTGGAAGGTCAAAAGTGTGCAATAAAAATTTTTTGTACAAAAGAAATTTGTTTTTTTTTGAATGAAAATACATTTTTTCTCTGTTTGTGTGCATTAAGCGGTAATGTCCTTGTCGTTTGTTTTGTACCTTCAGTTGTTATCATAACTCAGGCGATGGTAATTTTTCTCGCACGTTTTTGTGCTTTTTTCTGTGTGTTTCTTTTTTTTTAATCATTCAGATGAATTTTAGTTTACTAAAAAAATAATAATAATAATAAAAACACAGAATTAACACAACTTAATTAAGCTAATTTCTCATTATTTACTTAAAAAATTAAAACTAAAAAAGGCTATACAGTAGCTAAATAATAATAAAAAAAAAAACTGACTGTTGATTAAATTAGTAAAGCACAAGCAAAAAAATAATCAACGAAATCAACGAAAATTATTTTTTACTGATTTTAATCCTATTATCACAATAAAAAAAAAAATAAAATTTTAAGTAGCTTAAAATTAAAATTATGCAGCTGGCGGTTTTTTTTTTTTTTTTTAATTTAAGCAGATGGCTTAAAGCTTTAAATAATAAAAAATAAAAACATATTAATAAAAATATGCATAATAATAATTATTTTTTTTTTTACACTGTCTGATTATCATCATTAATATTATTGAAGTAAATGAATAAAAAAAAAAAAAAATCAAAATTGATGGAAAAAAATTAATAAAAAAAAAAAAAAATCGTCAACAGCAGTAACGCGGTAGCACGGTTGCTACTAGTTTTACGTTGATGTCAGTTTTGGTTGGTGCTTTGCGTTTGCAGTCAATTTTTTTTTTTTTTCATTAATTAATTGATAAAATGAGGAGAAACGTGAAACGCTTTTTTTTCTTCTCCTTAATAACCAAACAGAGTCGATGTTGCGCGAAAATTTAGACTTTTGTCATGTTATTCGCGAGCGAGCGCGTTTTTCTTTTTATTACTACAGCACTGATTGGTTTAAGTTTTTTTGCTGCTTTTTTTTATTAATAATTAATAATAAAAAAAAAATTAATTTTTAATTTTTATTTTATAGCTTTTTCGGCATTTAAATTGTAATTAAAAAAAAATTAATTTTTGTGACATTTTATTAAAAAAAAAAATAATTTCGCTCCGGTGAACACTGATATCCGTGATTACGTGCGGGTTTAAAAAAAAAAAAAACTTTTGTAATATTTTTCAATGTTTTTACTGTTTCTGAAATGAATAAAATTGTGTTAAAGTTAAGTCGTGTAATCAAATCCAAGTACTTTGTTATGATTATTGGTAACTGACGTTTGATAAAATTCTATTTCTAATGCATTTAATGCATTGTTTTTCCTTTTCCTACGTAATAAAAACTTAGATAAATAAATAAATAAATAAAACAAATAAATTTCCTTCCTTAATGCAAACACTTGAAACTGCAATCACTGTAACCGTCATACAGTATATACTGCTTCCGAGATAATAGCTGCAATCAAGTAAACAGCATCAACAAATAAAACCTTTATTCATAAAAAAAAAAAAATGTTTTTAAGTAAATAAACACAGATAAAGCACGTTTTACGTTGTTCAAAAAACCGCGACCAACAGCAGTAGCAACAAACAGCAGCTATAAACAGAATTTTTTGTTTATCTCGCTTTTTTTCTGAACAAAAAAAAAAATTCAGTAAGTAATAATTCAAGTGGAATTTATTACAAAAATAGTAAAAAGTACAGAAACAGAAAACTAATGGAGAACCGTTTGGAAGCAAAGAATTAAATAATCCATACGGTTACTGATAAAATTTTCTGTTTTTATTTTGGCTATCAGAAAGCTTTGAGTGTTCTCGCTTTGATTAGCTTTAAAGTATAACAACTTATGTACGTAAAAGTTTTTTTTTAAACACTCCTGGGCGTTCTGTATTGTTTAAAGGCGTCTGCAAGTTAAAAGTCTGCACAGGTTAAATTAACAGGGAAAAATCAACAATTGGCCACACTAAACGTATTTGAAAAATATTTTTCTTTTTTTCATTTTCGTTTTTATCCCATTGATAAAAATCACATAATTGTTGGAGTTATTCACAACATAATAGTACAAAAAAAAAAAAGCCGCGATTGTTTAACGTAAAGGTATTTCGCTTTGAAAAGTTAATTTTTTTTCTCTCAAAAGGATGATTTCTTATCTTTATTATTTGTTTAAAGAAGTTTTTTTTTTTTTTTGTTGTTTAAATTTTCGTATAATGTTAAACACATTAACACTGAGATCCTAATTTTCTTTACTCTTTAAAATTCTTTTCATGTAATAAATGGTGAACAAAAATAAAAAATCTTTTTTTGTATAGGTAAATTTTTAATTAGAGAAAAAATCTTTGGTATTTTGTATGTGAGAGGTTTTTGTGTGGTTTTTATTACAAAGTATTACAGAGTTGTTTTGTAATAATGTGTTGTAATAATAATGTAAATCCTTTACTTCAATTAAAATTGTGATAGGCAACTAACATTGTCGTAGACAACAATATAACAATGAAAAGGTGGATCTTTTCGTATTAAGGCTCCTGAAACATCATAATTTACCACTGTTCACTCAAAATTTCATACAAACTGCTTTTTCAATGAAATAAATGGGTGTAAGCGATTTTTTTTGGCCTATTTTCGGTGTCCTTTTCTATTGTATGCCTTTTTATTTGACCGGGTTTTCTTATTTCAAGTGGGCTTCTTTTCAACACCTAACAAAGTGTGAAATTACAGCAAAAATATCCACGGAAGTATTCTATAAAAAACGCATATTATGGAACGAGCGCTGACAAACCTTTAGTAAATATTGTCCACAATATTTCACCGCAAATCATTCTCTCCAACCATAACGTCAACAATACCACCAACATTAAATAAAAATAAAAATATTTTTCTCCTTCATTTCGTTAAATAATAATAAAAATAAACGAAAAAAAAAAAAAAATTATTATTTTCTTAAAAACATCGTCTGTGAATGTTAACTAAAAGGCGCCGCATAAAATTCTTCTCATAAAATTAAAATAAATAAAAACAAATCATATAGACGAGGAAAAAAATATTTTTTTTTTTTCTTCTTAAGACAAAACGAAAATCGCTACTTGTTGTGTCAATAATTTTTACGTTTATAGAAAAAAGGTTCCAGACAAGGAAGAAAAGTTAATACACCGAAAACCCTGTGTTTTTTTTTTTTTTTAAGTCAGTTTGTCTACTGTATGCACTGCGCACTGTGTGCACGCTAGTAGCATTAAGACATCGTTTATAAATGCATGGCTAAAAATCAATCTTTTTTATTAGGGAGACGACAAAATATTAAGTAAAACAAATAATCACATTCTGTGTTTTGTGTATTAAACGTTTGATTATTTGTTTATTCATCAGCATCATCATCAACATTTTTCTTGTTAATTTCATGTTTTGATTTTTTTTTTTTTTTTTTTTATATTTATTGACCAAAGCTATTTACTGCCTGTTTATTTACTTTTTTATTAATATTATTGTTTTTGTATATTCAAAAACACAAAAAACCATTTGAAAATGTTTAAAAAAAAAAACAGACATACACACACAGAGAAAAACCACTTGACACAAAATCTTGAACAAAAAAAAAATTTTTTTTATTAAGTGTTTTTCATGAGTTTTTTTTAGCAAAGATCCACATTGGTTTTTCTGATGGGTTTTTGGAGGTTTTATTTTACTTAGTTCTCTGTCGTTTTTGATATTTATTGTATCGTTGTAAAGAAAGAATAATGAGGAGTTTTCAGGACATATTACAATTGGAGTGTTTGTGAGAGTTTGTAAGATTTTTAACTCTTAGTTTCAGCAACCATGCTTTTTGAAATTAATTTTCAACAGTAGAATAAATTTTAATTGAAAATTGTGATGTTTTGGGGTAGGAAGGTAATTTCAGGACACCCAGTAAAATACTATATAAAATTATTATTTTTACACTGCCTTGATTATTCAAGGTAAAACTGTGATCTTTGTCGGAAACTCCAGACAATTTAAAGTATTTTAGATTCTAAATCTTATTTAAGATTAAAAATTTCAAGATTTATCCTAAATTTAATTAAATTTAACTAATTTTTGTGTTTTTTGTTTTTTTAATTTACAGTGGGAAGACGAGCAGCTTGTTCAAATGAGGGCGAGGAAGTAGCAGTTGACACAATAAGGGATATGCAATGTTTTCGATGTATTTGCCAGGTAAGCGTCTTGTTTGTATTTTTGTTTTGCCCCCTTTTTTTTTAAACCTTAAATTAAGCCGAAGGATTAAACGGTTAAGTCAAAACGTTTTACAATTTTTTTTTTACGTTCGTTAAGAAAAACAATTAGCTAGGTAAATAATTTTTTTTTTTAAGTACGGGGGATTTAAAGGGAAATTATATATGAATGGCGCCGGACATTTTAATGATTTAACGATGACAGTGTCTAGTTAAATGTTTTCTACCATGTTGTTCACTGTTAGGGGTTGATTACTGTATGCCGCCACTTTAAAAAGTCACTTGAATTTTTATTTATTTACCGTTATGAGCAAGTAAAACATTTTTTTTTTTCTGTGTTGATTTATTACAGGTGAAACTGTGTTTACCGGATTATCGTCTTGATGTAGTTTTTTTCTTCTAGTGTAATTAATACTTTTTTTTTTTTTATTTGCTGTTAAATCCACTGCAATTGGTTAACCTTGTTGCGCGTTTTTTAATTTTAAATTTTTTGTCGTTATATTCATGGCTACTGTTTATAACTAGTTAATTTATTTAATTTTCAAAAAATTAATTAATTTTATTGTCGCGCATTATCGGTGGTTTGCTTCCTTTTTGTTTGCATTCAATGCAGTTTTCCGTAGTGGTTGCTACACTATTCCATGTTTTTCTTGCTATAAAAAGATTATTTTGTTAATTTTACTTAAGATTTAAGTAAAAAATATATATTTTTTTTAATTAATTAATTTACTTGTTTTACGATGGTGTTTTTTGGTTGAGAAAATCTCTGCAATTTTGTTGTTTTTTAATTTTTTATTTTGTTGGTGATTTATTGATGTTTTATTTTGTCGCTATTTCTGTTTTATTACTGTGCTCGGGGGTTTAAAACATTTTTTTTGTACATCTAAAAGGTTTTTGTGTTATTTTTTGACGTTTACTCATTAAAATAATAAATAAAATTGTGAGTAAAATTTTTTTGAGTAATTTTTCAATGGAAATTTTCTACTCTATCTACTTTTTAAAAATTTTAACAAACAAACATAAATTTTACTTTTTTTTTGAAGCGTTTTTTTTTTTTAATGTTTTTTTATTAATAATTTTTCTTAATAAAACATAACTTGTCACATTTAATTAGCAAATAATAATTTTTTTTAATTTTTACATGGTGTAATAATTTTATTCGTAATTATTGTTGTTTGTTAAATAATTAGAAACATTTTTTTTTTTTTTTCAAATTATAAATTTACATTTTAAAAGGTGATATAATTATATATAATTTATTATTTCAATTAAATACACTTTTATGTTGTAATTATTAGTTTAATAATTATTGGAAAATAAAAAGCAAAAAAAAAAAAAAAAATATTTAGTTGACAACAGCAACAACAATAACACAACGAACGGTGATTGTAAATGCAGTAATAAACAGTAAATCTGGTGTTGATATTGCTTGTGATAGAGAGATTTTTATCGTTTTTTTTTTTTTTTTTATTAAATAAATTTATTAAAATTGCTTATGGGTAAATAGAAAATTTATTAGATTATTAGAATGTTTCGAGAAAAAATTAAAAATAATTTTAGTAGAGAAAAATAAGCGTTTTGTGTGACCGGATTAGAAATTTAATTTTTTTGTTGGTTAATACGAAAGGTGCTTGAGTAAGGTGCAGAGATTATAGGAAGATGGGAAAAAATGATGATTTTTTGAGTGTAGTTAGGAGTTTAGCGATGTTTTGTGTACATGAGGTTTTTAAACGTAATTTATACGCAAACGCTAAGTATAAGAAATTTTTTTTATTGTTTGTAAAAAGCTTTTGAGAAATTTTGTCCTTAGAAAGCGTTTTGTTCTAGCCACAGTGCCTTAACGGAACGTTATTGCATCGTTAACTTATTCTACGTATTTCTAAACAAAGCCTAGGAGCTGCTTTTTTAATAATGCTTATGTCAATCCTGCAAATGGCTTCTGAAGTTTTAATTTAAATTTTATTGCAAATAACTTCAGCACTATCTCTAAGAAATTTTTAAGGAACGAATCAAGGCGTACAAAAACAATAATTCAACAATAAAACATATAAATTGAGATTAGGTTAAGGTTCATGCATTATTTAGTACAAAAAAAAAAACACAAAACGTTTCTATGACAAAGGAAACATTAATCAATTTTAATTTATGCAAATTTTAGCATTAAAAATAAAAAATTTCAACAAACATGAAAATTCGCACTTAAACAATTTATTTATTTTAATTTAAATTTTTTTTTTTTTTCAGAATAAATAAATTCAATTTCATTATGAATCATCAATTAATAAATAAATACAAATTTTTTTTTTTTTTATTAATATTTATAAAGAATTTTTTTTTTTTTTTTGCTATATAAGTGCCATTGCCAAAATAATAATTTTTTTTTTGTTTATTATTATTAAATTAAATATTGTGAGAGAGATAGAGAGAAGCGAAAAAAAAAATGCCCACAAATTGCATCTAAGTAATAAATCTTTAATAATAATAATAAAAAAAACTAGGCGCCAATAAATTCTGTTTAGTAATCATTTGATCTAAAGTCTTACAACCAACTTGAATATTTATTATTTTTTTTTTTTTTTCTTATTTTTATTATTATTGAAACAACAAAACAGCCTTAGGCATAGAAATCAATCTAATAAGTCTGGCAACAGTGTTGACATTTTATTTAATTTTTTCTTAATTTATTACGCCAACATTCACGTTTTTTTCTTTTTTTTTTTTATTAATATTTTCGCAGCAGCGACAGCATTTAATGATTGTGATTGTTTCGGTTATAACAAGTTAAAAAGGAAAGAAACACGAAAAAAACAAAAATTTTCTTTTATTGATTTTTTTTTTTTATTAATTAATTATTAAATTTGGTTGAAATTCGTTGTATGATATAAAATCCACGTAAAATCAACAGAAAACTTTCTTTTTGTATCCAGAAAAATGTTTATTTTTGATGGTTTTTGGTTTTGATCAACTTTTTTGAGCTTTATTCAATAAGTTTTAAGCTTTTTATGACTTTAATCGTGTAAAAAGCTAAAAAAAATTAAAGGAAATTTAAAGAAAAATTCAATGCAGTGGTTTCCCGTAATACAAAAAAGGGAAATTCCCTAACTGCTATCAAAGGCACAAAAAATCAACAAAACGAAAAAAAAAAACGTTTCTTTACCGAAAAATTACTCAATAAGCTTTCTTATTTAGACAAAAATGTTTTATTGCTAGACAATCTAATAAAAAAAATTCACAATTAATTAGCAAAAATAAAAGAAAAAAAAAAATTCGCTGTCTACATTCAAAGCCCAAAAATTTTTTAATTTTTTTTTTTTACTTTGGTTGTTGTTACTGTTGCTGTTGTTGTTTTTAAATCAGCAAATGACGTAATTTATTATTAAGTTTAAATAACAAGAAATGAGAGGAAAGCAAAAGAAGAGAATAATAAAAAATAAAAAAAGCCACAACTTAACCTAACTTAACTTTTCCATAGATCTAAGATAAATAATAAAGAAAAAAAAAATTAACAAACTCGAGCCAATCGATTATAATTATCCGTTAAGATAGATGGAGAGAAGAAAAAAAAAATAAAAAATAAATTACAAAAAGCAAGCACACACCTGTCTTCTTATAACAAAAAAAAAAAAAAAAAAAAAAAAGCACAACAAAAAAAGCCAACAGCAGAAAAATAATTAAAAACAACAAAACTGTCAGTCTTTAGATTTTTTTTTAACATTTTTTTTTATCTTTCTTTTTGGTTTCTTCTCTATCACTCTGCTGTTGTTGTTGACGCTCGACCGAATTCCGCGAGATTATCTTTATCATCGCGACTGTTATGCTGTTGTTTGGTTTTTTTTTTTTTTTTTGTGTGTTTTGATCATCGTGGCGTATTATTCTCCACCGTACACATTTATGTTGTTCCGTGAGCATATTATTTTCATCATCATCATCATCATCATCAGTATCATTAAAAAAATAAAAAAGTTCGATAAACAACAAAAGCTTCGTGTTAAAGCATTGAAAAGAAGAAGAGGAGAAAAAAAAAATCAAATCATTTACTGCGGCTCGTTATTATTATTATTTGTTGTTGTTGCTGGTGCTCCGCGGTTATTATTGTTGTTATTTAAGCGAACGGCCTTTATCGACCTTGTTGAAATTTTATTTTTATTATTATTATTATTTTTTTTTTTGTGTTAAAAACTACTAACATAGCTGTAACTTAAAAAAATTGTGTTTTTTTTTTTTTTTTTGTTTTGAATTATTAATTTTTTTTATTCGTTTGTTATGTGTGCGCTCGCTCTACACTGGGCTCTGGTTGTGTGTAGCAAAAATCTTTTTTATTATCGATCATGAGTGGAAAATATGTAAATTTTTTGGTTATGGCCAAAGTTCTACTCGAAAAAAAAAAAACATTTATTAAAAAAATTTGTTCAAAAAATTTATTGAAAAAATTCAATACGAAAAACAGCGACGAGATTGCTGGAGGAAAAGTGGTTTAAGTCAAGTCGTATTGATACAAAGAATCGTAGAAATTTTTTTTATTATTGTTTTTCCCCAATTGTTTCGTTTCGTTTTTTTTTTTTTTTTTGGGAAATTTATTGTTAATAGGATGTTTGTTTCAGGTGTTTTTATGACTTAATTAAATTGCGATATTTGTTTATTGAGTTTTTTATGAGCTAAGCTTAAAATAGTTTTCTTGGCGGAAGATTTTGCGTTTTACAGGGTTATTGATGAAGCAAGATTTTTGAGACTTTGACGTTTTGGGGATGGACTCTTTGCTGTGGAAATTTGTTTTTGAGACTTTTTAGGAATGTAACTCATGAGCTTTTTAGATTTTTTTTTTATGAATTAGGAAAAGCTATTAAAATTTGTTTTCTACGCAATTTACCCATTAAAAAGCCACAAAACTCGTGTTAACTTTTTCTCTGTTCCGGATACTGATATGTTGAATTTTACTGTACATATCACACACACACACACACACTGAATAAGAATTAATTTAAAATAAATAAATAATGAAACAAGGAAAGAATAATTAAATTGATAAGACAGAGAAAAATAAAAATAAATAAATTGATTTTCCGGTAGTATAAAACCGGTTAAAGAAAAAGTTTTTTTTTTGTGTTTTCTCGACTCAAGTTGTTTTACCCAAATGCAGAGCTAATGAGCTAATTAACTAATGAGCTGTATAACTGAATTGGACATTAGAAGTTATCAAATTTCTTTTTATATTACATAAATGACAGAACAAATAGATAAATAAAAACATATCTAGTAAAAAAAAAAAAAAAAAAAAAAACAGTAACATGATTTTCTTATTTTAATTAAGTTAGACAGATGACAAAAAGATACGAACGAATAACATGAGTTTTGAAACAAATTATTTTGAGTATTTTTCAAACGTTTTTCTTTACTGTTTATCTCTCAAAACCATTTTATTCAGAATTTAATAGAAAATCGTTTCTCATTTGATTTATTCACAGCATAAATAATTTATTATCGTGTCTGTGACATACGAAAAAAAAAAAAAAAAAAACCAACGAATCTTGTTGGTAACTACCCAAAGTTGCTTTAGCGAAAAAATCACTCAATCACCTTAGAACCTTAAAACATAATTGAATTTTACATGACTTTTAACGTTTTTTTTTTTTTTTTTCGCTTTAATTAATCAATTAATTTACATTTAACATGGTAATTTATTAAAATCGAATGAATTCTGTGTGCATGTGTGTTGGAAGAGCTTTGAAAAAGCTCTGAAGATTTTTTTTCCATGTCGTAAAAAATTTTTTTTTCTTTTTTTATGTTTCTTTAACACTTTGGAGGCAAAATTTATTTATTTATTTCATAGCGAAAAAAAATAAAAAAAAGTCTAAAGATGATCAAATGTATTTTTGCCGACATATGTTAATTCCGTGCTAGCAATAGCAGTAACAGCAATGTCGCCTATTAATATGCTGTTTGCTGAATACAACTTTGTCGCAACGAAATACTCGTACACTATGCTTAAGCTAAGCTTATTAAAACTTTTTTTTATTTTTCTTTACTTTGTTCGTTAAATATCACATCAAATAGTTAATTTTACTATGAAAAAGAAACAGAAAAAAAAGTTTGAAATATCACAAACGAAAAAAAAAAATAAAAAAAAAATTTCTCTGTCAGCTTTTATTACGCAAATTCAAAATGCAAACAAACAGAATAAACATTTTTTTTATGTTGTTTCGCTGAAAAATGTGGACTTTTAAGAGCTTTTTTGTTTCTAGTTTTAATTTTTATATCATAATCATCAGTTGTTTGGTGGAATTTTTCACAGTGATTTTGATTTGTGTTCCATTTTCTGTTTGTGTACAGTTCCTGGTTGTTGTTTATTTTCTTCTGTTTGTTTTAAAACAGACAATGAATTACTTGACTGGCTTAAGCACGGGATAAATGGCGTTTACCACTTTTTATTGATTTAAGTGTAATCTTCAGCAATTTTATTTGTTTATTTGTTTGTTTTACTTGCAAAATAAATTCTTTTGTCTGGGTAAATTTAGCGATAGTCTTGTTAACTTTTTGTCAACACGTAAAGCATTTTCACGTGAAAAAAAGCTTAAATTATTTTAGAAATTAAAAAAAAAAAAATTCTCGCTAAGCTGTTCAAATGCGCGAAACATCACAGCAGGGACACACAACTCGTTTGCTAAAGTAAATAAATCAGATTTCATTAGATTTCAAAATACGTTTGTGTGTGACGTCAATAATAAATTCAATAAAATAAAAAAATTAAAACAAAATCACGTAAATAATTAATTTATTTATAAGAAAAAAAAAACCAAAGATAAATAATGGAAAATTCCTACAATTTACCATATTTACCTAGTTGCGTTGTTAATTATTAAACAAAATCGATGCTAATTACGATTACGAATTGATTCTAAGCAACAACAACAAAAAAAAAAAAAAAAGAATTTAATTACAAAACATCAAAAAGTAGCTTAATTACTGTAAATTAAAATAAATAACCCAAAAAAAAGCTCAACATCCTTGTTACTAAAACCGATCCGAAAAACATTAAAATGACGTAACCAGTAGATTTTTTTATTTTTTTTTTGACTTGAATTAATTATTCGAGATTTTTATTTCTGTTAAAAGTTTAATAAACGAAGCTTTTTTCATCTAATCATTTGATTTTTTTTTTTTTTTGTTGGTTTTTTAAATTTATGATAAAGCGCGAAAAACCTTAATAAATCAAATGAACAGCCAACAACGGACACAGGTAATAAGCAGCAACAGCAACAGAATGTACAGTAAAACAGATGAAAAAGAAGAAAAATTCGTCAAACAGTAGCAAAAAAGCTTTTTTTTCCGTTTGCCCCTCTCATTTCTTAAAAGGAATTCCAACAAGAAACGAAAAAACAAAAAATTATTAAAATTTTTGAAATTTTTATGAATAAATTTGCATTGGAAATTTTTATTTTTTTTTTCTGTTTCTTATCAAAATCTTTGTGCTTTGCTTGACAGAAAAAAGTTTTTGACTTCTTTCGAATGTTTCGAAGAGATTTAAGTGAAATTTTTTTTGTTATACTTAATTCAGAAATTATGACCACGGTGTGCGCGTGTAAGTTGTCAAAAAAAAAAAAAGATTTAAAGAAAAAGCAGCAAATCCAAATGAACCAGCAACAGTGACGACGACGACGACAAACTTTAATTCGAATAAAATCATAAAAACGAAAAAAAAAAAAAAAAAAAACAGCAGAAAAAACCTGATGAACGTTGTTTGTTGAACACCTGTGGATGTTAAATGGTGATTGCCAAATTTCTTATTATTTTTATTTTAATTTTAATTTTATTTATTTATTATTATTTTTTTTTTTTTTATATTAAATGAGAAAAAAAAAACAATTGCCCGACCGCATTCCAAATGTTTGATTTTTTTCTTTTTCGTTAATTCGTCGTCGCGTCTCTTTTAAGAAACTCATTTTTCATGTTAATGTTAAGCAATTTTTGTGTTTTTTTTCTTCTTCTTCTTTTTCTTTTATTATTACTTAAAGTTCCCTTGTGTGTAGTGTGTCAGCTTGTAAGACGTTTTAAGCTTTTTATTTGTGTAGCTAATTAATGTGCTAATTAATTGTGTATTTTTTGTTTTAATTAAGTCATGAATCCCCCTTGGTTTGTTTTGATTTTGATTTTTCATTATATTATGCGTGTCAGAGGTTTTTTTTATTTTTAATTAAATTAATTAATTAATTAATTAATTAATAAAACAAAAAAAAAAGATTTTTTTGTTTTATTTTTAGCTTAAGTCGGCGATTGAGTGATTTGTGTTTTGTGGGGATAGATGGCGTTAAGGAATTTTTTTTTTATTTGTTTTGTTTTGTTAAATCATTGAGGAAGGTTATTGTTGGTACCGCGGTCTTTTGTATTTGTGTGGATGCTGTAATTGTTTTATCGTAGGCAATTGACAGATTTGTTAACATTGGGATTTTTTTTTGTTTAATTTTGTTATTGGTGTGCGATTAGAATGATGCGTAGCTTAAATATGAGTGATTGTAGCTATAGACAAGCATATTTAAGCTGGAAAAAAAGCTTACACTCACCTACAAACCATACAATCCGAAACTAGTTAATCGTGAATATCAAAACAATTCATTTTCCTGTGTTTTTTCAAAGAATTCCACTCCTAGTTAATGTGTTTTCGTATGTATTACTCAATTCAGTCCATTCAAATCTACTTTAAAGCTACGCTAATCTCCAGCAAAGCTTAATTTTCAGCAATATAATTTATTTTTGTATCTGGCGTCTAACTTTAAGTAAACTTAGAGACCCCTTAAATAGCCAATTACCAGAATATCAGCTATAAAGATTTATTTGCTCTTGTTGGCCGTTCTGCTTTTTTTTTTATATACATTGCGTCATACTTTACTTCAATTAGTTCTACATTAAACTTCAGTTAAACCCACTTAAAACCAAACATTGTTTACAGTAGCAACTAAACGACTTTTTGTTGTTGTCTAAAACTATAAAAAGCTTTAAAAAAGCACTAATTACAGAAATAAATGTCTAACAATAAATCAATAAAGTTTGCCTTTTATGCAATTATCGTAATTAGTGTAGTAAAATGACTACCAAACTACAAGAAAAAATGAAAAAAAAAAAAAAGTAAAAAACTCTGTTCAAATCCTGTACAAAAATTACAAACACACTAATTACAAATTAATTAAATATTTCTAATAATAAATTTTGCAATAATTACTAGGTAATTTCATAGTAAAAAGTAATAATAAATTAAAGAAACTATAAATTAAACATTCTCTGCTCTACTCACCTGGGTTATTCAATAATTTTCCAATAAATTTTTTTTTTTTTAATGAAAAAGATGGAAAAACAAATTACATCAACGTGGTGGCATTTATTAAATGCACCCAATTGGCGCCCTAATCAATATTCGTTTTTATTATTTTAATTTTTTCTTCCTATAATCAAACCGATAAATGACAATTTTTTTTTTTTATTCGCTTTTCTTTAATTAAAAAACGTTTTAATTAACATTTAGAAAAAAATAGTGATTTGTGATTGGTGAAGTGTTCTTTTTTGTTGCTTTTTTTTTTCTCACTAAAAAATATGACGAGTTGGGGCGTCATTAAGGCGCCACAGTTTTTTTTTTTTTTTTTTGCTTTTTGCGTTGTAATAAAATTGACGACGTGCTGCTGGTATTATTATTATTTTTTTTTTGTATATTAAAATGAATTATTATTCTGGCAAATCATTCACTTAAAGCTTTTAGCTTTTTAGTTAAGCAACTGTGTTATTATTATTATCATTAGATTCACTTGTAATCCTTGTCCTTTTTGTAGTTTTTATTTGTTTTCTTTTGTATTAATAATAGAGGAGTCTTAGATAGTAATAA